>CM028750.1:17622146-18222146 GCA_016801395.1 Leptodermis oblonga | reverse complement strand
TAAATTAATACCCTATATAAGTTGATATCTATTTTAAAAAGGAAAAAGACTCGTGCATATATGATCCTAAATATATAATTATTTTTTTTTAAGGGATGGACAACAAAGTAAAAGACTCATGCATTGGGGTGAGAACGAACACGAATATTCACGAACAAGCTTGAGTCCAGCTCGATAAAAACAATCATGAACATGAGCTTTAAGCTCGATAATAAACGAACACGAATACAAACAATGTGTTGAAAACTGTTAACGTTCATGAACAGACTCGAACAAAATATTAATTGTATAATAGAAATAAAATAGGTATATACAATAATAAAATTTTAAATAATGCAAATAATTGAATCCTTATATATATATATATATATATTTATGTGTATATAGATGTCAATATATGAGTTTAAATTGAATTTTCATTTTGATGTAAGTTGATATAGTATATTAAATTAACTAAACATTACAATTTTCTGTTAGTTAATGCGAGATAGAACGCATACGAATGTTCACGAACAAGCTTGCTTGGATCGATTAATAAATAAACGAACTCGAACAAGATTTTAGACTCGATAAATAAATGAACAATATATGAAGACAAACAAAACTAGTTCTGAAAGTACCAAAATACCTCCATAAACTTAATTGCTTTCTTTTTCCTTTTTCCTTTTTCCTTTTTCCCTTTTCTTTCTTCTTTCTCTCCCTCTCCTCACAACCATACACCACCTCCCGTCACCACCACCTTTAACCATCACCACCATTACCATGTACCTCCTGTCACAACCACCATTACCACCTCCCATCACAACCATTACCACCTCCCATCACCACCGTTACCACCCCCCATCACCACCACATTCAACCATCATCACCATTACCACCTTCCTTAACCACCATCATAACTACAAAAATTACCCCACAAAACACCAAAATATACCACAGAAAATATTCTTAAAATATAAAAACAAAGATGCAGTAGCCCATTAACAATGAAAACGCTTTAACCATGAATTAAAAAAATGTAGTAATAGAACAATCAAATTAGTCCCATAAATTATAAATCAAGAAAAATAGTAAGAAACCCATCAAATTTATCATGATTTCAAAATTTTGTTAAATCCATCACAAATCTTAAGCAAGAAAAACAAGATGAATGAAGCTTCGATGGTGGGTATAGCAAAGACAAGCAGCAGCGAAGGTAGCGGAAGCGAAGATTTTTATGTCTTTGAACTTGATTCCCCTCCGACGAAAGCTTTGAGGACCCAAAAATTTTGATCAAGAAACCATAATGTATTTCGCTTGCTCTTCAATTATGTAAACCTGAAAAAATGAAGTGCTTGATTGATTGCCTGAGTGATTGTTTAAGGGGCATGTTAATTGCAGGACCCATTTTACTAAACACAGGACACTTTTTAAAATTTTAAGTGGTGAAGACAAATATATCCTTGATAGTTTCTAACTTTGTAAAAAAAAATTTATCCAACTTTTTTAACTCAGGGAAAATCGCCTGGCCTGGGCGATTTTTCCAGAGAAAATCGCTCCTAAAAAAATCGCCACAGGACGGCCTTTTTTTTCAGGTTTTCCCGGTTATTCGTCGGAAACTCATTTTTCCTGCGAACGACCACTGAATTTACCCTAAAATTGTCACTACGCAACCGAAAAATGCGTCATAAACACTAATACATCCCTAAACACAGCCGAAAAATGCGTCATAAACACTAATAAAAACGCATCATAAACACTAATAATTCAATTTTACTGCATAAAGGTAGAAGAGAATGGAGGGGCAAAAATATAAATTCACGTCTAAAATTTTTAAAAAGTGTCCTACATTTAGTAAACGGTGTCCTGCAAGTAACAATTCCGTTGTTTAATTGATTGCATGATTAATTGCTTAATTGATTGCTTGATTGATTTCTAGATTGATTGCTAGAATTAAGGCTTGATTTATAGTTAATATGGAAGTAAGAATTTCCTAAAGTGAGACAAGGAAAGTAGGAGAAACATAAAAGGAACGAATCAGGAAAATCACAGTCGTACAAGTTTCCACTCTAGTAGCGTGAAGTCTCAAGAGTAGTTGCAGAATTCGAAAAGGAAGGAATTAGTATAAGCAAGCTGTGCGAGTTACTGTTCGAGTCGGACGAGTACTCAGACAGAAGAAAGCAGAATTAGGAAACGAAATCATTAATTAAGGAATTGGGAATCACAATCAATGTGGTAGAAAGAAACTATCCAAATTAAACTTACCTTGTTTAAACAATATTCTGATCTCCCTAAACTTGTTGGATGCCTATAAATACATCCTTAAGTTCAAGAACTAAACCTTTACAAACACTTAAGCAAACATTATAAAGAAAAGTCGTGAACCTTGTAGCAGCACCGCCGCCGTCGTCGAACCGCAGCCCTGCCATCTTCGTTGAAGTCGTTAAGTTCGTGGTATTCGTAGGACCTCACGATGAGTGTTTGATTTGGGATTTAGAATCAAAAAATGGAATTAAAAGCATGAACATGTAGAGAGACTTGATGAACAAGTAATTGATTAATTCATGTTAATTAATGGATATAAAGCATGTTTAGTATGTTTATTTTCTTCCTTTCATGTTATTATGCTTAGAATGCCTGCCTCTAGAGATTAAAATACTCGTAATGTTTCAAGATCTGAAATTAAAATACGGGAATATGCATGTTATAGAACCAGTGTTCCGAGGCTAGTTCAGGACAAATTTTAATATATTTAAAGTAATTGTCCTCGCGTAATTAGAGTTCCGACATATAGCCTTATGTTAGACTCACTACTACAAAAATGACTTTCTACGGCGTTGCTTTAACAGCGGAAATACCAAAACCGCCATTAAAAAGAAAGTACGGACTTTCTACGGCGGTTAGAAATAAAACCGCCGTAGAAAAGGGACTTTCTACGGCGGTTTTCTAAAAACGCCATAGAAAGGGGACTTTCTACGGCCCTTTCTACGGCGGGTTTCAAAAACCGCCGTAGAAAGTCCCCTACTTTCTACGCGGTCCCTTTCTACGGCGGTTTTAGATAGAACCGCCGTAGAAAGTCCCCTACTTTCTACGGCGGTTTTATATAGAACCGCCGTAGAAACTTTCTACGGCGGTTTCCAAAAACAGCCATAGAAAGTATGTTTCTATGGCGGTTTTATAGATTCAGCCGTATAATTAATAAATATGATGAATTTTACTATAAAAATTGATAAATAGAAAATTACATATTTATTATTAGATTTTAAAAATTTTGGGAGTTAATTTGTAAAAAAAGAAAAGCTAGAAATTAATAGGAATAGAGGAACGGGCGGGAATTCAAAATAACGGGCTTTGTACGGTGGCGGTTGTTATTAAAACTGCCGTAGAAAGTTACTTTCTATGGTGGTTTCTTGATAACCGCCATAGAAAGTTACTTTCTATGGCGGTTTTAATTACAACCGCCATAGAGACTTTCTACGGCGGTTGTAATTAAAACCGCCATAGAAAGTATTTTTTTTTTTTTGAATTTTAAGGGTTTCCCTTTGTTTCCATCTCCAGCCAGCCGCGGCTTCCCCATGTTTCCATCTCTAGCAAACTGAAGCGTTCTCTCGTTGCCGGCGCCCATCCTCTCTCCTTCGGTTTTTTCTCTTGTCTTCCCCCGAAGCCATTTGTTCCGGCGGCGTTGATAAGAAGATCAGCCGTCACCCAACTCCGGAGATGGTTTCTTAATCGGCCATCACCCACCACTTAGAGTTAATCCCCCATCATAGTTTCACCACAATCGGTCCTTGTTGTGGGTTTCAAATCATAAAAAAGGTAATGTCGAATAGTTTCAACATTATTTATTGTTACTTGATTATTGTGATTGGCCTAGGGTTTATTATTAGTGTTAAATTTGGGTTTGGTGAGATGATGAATGATTAAATTCGGGTTTGATTAGTGTTAAATCGGTGGTTATTGTATTGTTCTTGATTTTAATGATTAAATTAATTAGAATTTGATGGATGCACGCAAAAATTTTGTGAAGTTTGGTGGTTGTTCGGTTTATTAGCATGGAAGTTTTTGATATATATTTTTTGAATAAAGTTGAAATATGTATATATCAAAAACTTTCTAAGGATGTTCTTGCTGTTTTTGATATATATTTTTGAATTTAGAGATTAAAAAAATGAATATTAAATTTTTTTTTTTTAAAATTTGGTACTTTGTACGGCGGTTTTGAAGATAACCGCCGTAGAAAGTGAACTTTCTACTGCGGTTCAGTTGGGAACCGCCATAGAAAGTCCGTAACCTTTCTACGGCTGCCGAATAGATGGCGGTTCAAAATGAACGAAAACCGCCGTTAAATGTGCTAAATAACCGCATTAAAGCCCCTTTTTGTTGTAGTGACTATAGATATATGCATTTGGAATGGATTAAAACGGATTAGAAAACTGTTTAAACCAGCCCCGAAAGTAGTACCCCAAACCAGTAGTTTCTGGAAAATTTAGACATGCCATGCTAGTTAGTGTCCGAGTCGGACAGAGCCCAGAAAACCTTTTCTTGAATTTTAAACATGAAAACTTGAAGAACACGAAAAACCCATGTGCGAGTTTCCACCCGAGTCGGACAGGAAATCGGACATAGCCCACAATCGAAAATTTGCCTTATTTTTTATAAATTGGTTTTAAGCTCAAAAGTTTACCGTAATTACAAAAGTGACCAAATGCTTACCTTATTTTCAAAATTAACCAAAAAGAATTGAGAAAGACCATTACTTGAAACTTGACCTTATTTTGAAACTAGACCTTAATTGTGAATTGACATTAATCGAAAACTTGACCTTATTTCAAATTGACCTTTGACCATTGACCTTGACATTTGACCATTAACCTTGTCCTTCAAACATAGTTGACCTAAAGTCAAAGTCAAACATAGTTGATCTAAAGTTAAAGTCAAACTTTAGTAACTTACTCTAGAAAGCTCGCTTTACACGAGTTGACCGTTGACCACGAATCGATTGAGTCAACCGTCGTCATACTCACACCTATGAAAGATGAGGGATTACTCGCTATTTTCATAACACTTATTGGACTATCTAATTAATAATTATGTGCCACACATCCTTGCTGCTTGATTTTCTCAAATAGGTTTCCCACACCTCCCCACTTGCCTATTTTAAATACAACTTATTGCTAAGTATGTATACATGTTTACTTAACATGATGATGCTATGATTAATTATGTTATGCCATGCTTGAATTGACTTGAATGTACGTGACTTGCTATGATCAATTGAATGTCTATGAATGTGTGCACCTATATATGAAAGCATGATATAGTAGACAAGAAGGTTGGTGCCTTCTCAGGGTTAATTACATGTGATCTAGGATTGCACATTTGCCTCTAGATGTATGCCAATGAACACATACTAGTATTATGCATCGGCCAAGAAAGGACTAGGCCCGTCCCAGGATAATGACATCTAGGATTACATGATTGCCTTTAGAATTGTATGAAGCATGCTAGGGTTGCCATGATCACCTTCGCGTGAAATAGATCATAAGGACCTACTTGAAAAGACTTGGGCACGGAGTCTTCCCGCTTGGCTAGATAGTAGCTGCTTGCCCACTATGTAGTGAGACTTTTCAACAAAATATGTGTTGCTGGGAGACGAAACTCCTTCTATATGAGAGGAACACCCGTTTTGACCCAAATTGTAAAAAGGCCAAAGATCCAAAAACCCCGCCATCGAGCATACCCGGTTCTACCGATACGGCTGCCGTGGGACGATGTACTTTGCAAACCATCACACAAGAACAACTCGATACTCGAATATATTCTGACTTAGCTTTAATATGAGAAAGCTTAACTGTGCAGTCAGCCCACTGGGAGTTTAGTGGCTCAAATGTGTTGCATATGAATGTTGTATCTGTGCTGCCATGCCTACTTTAGTATTCGCTATATACTTTCCTATACAACCTAACTTGCTTGACATGCTTGATTTGCTTGACTTGTTTAACTTGCTTTCCATGCATGCCTATAATTCCGCTGTTATATAGATATATACATGAATTCTTTACTCGGTTAATCGGCTTGTTCTTTAAAGACTTACGGTGAAAATTTTCATAAGGAAACACAAGGTCTCTCACTGAGCTTAGTGAAGCTCACTCATTTCCATCTCATTATTTTACAGGGGCTTGACTTGTGTAACGATAGAGGTAAGGCCGATGGGCGCGTACGAAAGAAATAAAGACAAGAACTCTGTAACAGTTATACTCGGTACTATTTATGGTTTTGGAGGATAATTTGGTCTATCACCATCCTTAAACAATTATCTTTAATTTTTCCACTGCCATGAACTGCTTGGCCTGCTAGGGTAATAAATATAGTTTTATGGTCATTCTTATTTATTATCTATATAGATTGTTGGAGAGCCCTGAATGACGCCCACTCGACCCGTCTCACCCTTCCTCATCGGGAATGGTTCCGAGAGAACGGGGGTCAGGGAAAGGCGTCACAGAAGTTGCGGCTCGATTTATTTTTCCGATAGCTATAACTAGAGTTGGAACTAATTCAATTCTATATTTACTAGGATTTGTGTGGTTGTTCAAAAATCTAGCAGTTGAGAACTCTTGCAAGTCTATGTGGGCAAGGAGAGAGAAAAAAACAAAAGGAAAAAAAAAAAAGGAAGAAAGAAATAACTTCTGGGAAAGTTGGGTGTGTGATGGTCACAGTGAGGAGGAAGACTAGAAGAAGGAAAGAAGGAAAAAAAAATGGGAAAGAAAAGAGTTATTAAGCTCATGGGTATTTTGGTACTTTTGGAACTATTTTTGTTTGACTTATGGCAAGGGAGCGCAAATTGTTAGTTTTTTAAACACGGGAGAAGGGGGCAAGTAGTAGAAATATGATAACACCGGGGGATAAAATGTGATTAAGCCTATTTTATTTTTGGTTGTTTGTTTTATTATTTGTAAGCCACTTGTCCAGTTGGAACAACAATTTTAGGTGATTGCAAATTTGTTACACAGTCTAATTCTAATTCCAACAGTGTCTCAAGTGATTGGAACAAGCATTTCTTAGCCTATGTCTCACTGGCTTTTCTAAGCAGAATCAAAATTCATGCTTATGTGAAACGATTATGAATTCATGCCGTTAAGTGATGGAAGAACTTTACATGAATCAAGTCGTTAGAGGCTCAAACTTAATGAATGATCTGGTGTATGTTCTCCTTAATTATTTTGAGGTATGTGAAAAACACCCTTTCAAAATCCTTGAACCATTTGGTGGAAAATTTCTCAACAAGAACATAACAACGAAATTGAAAACAGAAAAGAAAAACACAACAATTCAACTTGGTTTAATTCACAGAAATACACACTATTCAAAACAAACAAACAATTACATATAGAAGAGTTATATTTTGTATATTTTCTCTGTCACAACATACAAAGTTTTTTTACCTTCAATTCTATTCTAACATCCTTACAGCTTTCTCTCTCTGAAACCCTCTTTGTATAGAAAGAAATGTATCTATCTTCTTCTGTCACAGTGTATTACAAACAACGTATATTTATAATAAAACTATTAAAAATCTATTAGACTAGTTTTCTAATCAATTCAAAATTAGAAAACCTAACCCTATACTAATTGTATTATAATTTAGAGTGGATACCACAACAAATCCTCCATCGACTCAAAGTCATATATACTACAACATCATCAGACAATGAGACTTGCTTCTTATTCTTAGGCTTCATCTCCTTTGGATGAATGTCAAACTCAGAAAGACCTATTTTTCGAATCACTAACATAAATGATATGATAGAATCAACTCTCCTTTGAATACTTGGTAAAAGTTTCCAACTGCTGTCAATTTGTGCTCACGAACATAATTAATATCTATTTTAAAAATGAAAATGAATGACATCATCATATTTGAAATATGATTTTTAGGAACCTTTAAAGTCTCCAAATACAACAATTAGTGAAGCGACATGGACTCTGCGGTTAGTTAATTACCGTAAATACACAATCCTCTCCATCATGATTCATGATTCATGTTTTTTTCTTTTTTTCTTTTTTTTTTTGGCTTCATCATGATTCATGTTGAACTATATTAAAATTCGTATGGATACTTGTTCCATTTTATATTATATTACACCCATCATGATAATTTCAAATTTCTTTTTATAGTATATACTATTTTACATTTACAACATGCCTTTTTCTCTTGCAAATATAGAATTAGTATTTTAAAATAAATTTGAAACACATTTTATAAGAAAATAAATGTTGATATAGAAGGAAACGTGCCGGCCGAATTTCGTTTCAATCTCTGATCTTCCACGATCCAATGCCTTAAATGTCATGGTATATACCACTCGGTGTAACCCCTTGGTACATATTGATATAGAGTCCTTATTTCCGTTTATTTTATTTTATAAGTTAGTAAATGTTAAAAAAGAAAAAATAGCCATACAAAGTGCTTGACCGAGGTGGGACTTACCAATAGGGGATGCGCTATAGCGGCGCCATGTGCTTACAGGGCCCACGATCTGCCACCTTTGCTATGTGGAAGCGGACACTCTTCGTCATGTTTTTTTGAGTGTTCGTTCGTTCGGTCTATTCTGCAAGGGCTGGGCTGTGCTAGGGATGTTTATCTTCATGCTCAGGATTTGGGGCACTCCTAGCTTCGAGCATTCCTGACGCATGGGCGGGCAGATGTAGTAGAGCTAACAGTAACTGCTTCGGATCTTGTTTGGTTTCAGAGGAATAAGAAGCTACATGGAGAGCCCATTCAATGTCCGTTTGGGGTAGTGCAATCAGCCTTGGCGGCTTTGAAAAATTTTCGGATGGCGAACACTTGTCCAGACTGTTCTTCGGGTGCCCTACAGGATTTTGTCCTCCTGCAAAGGGCGCCGCCAGGGATCAAGGTCTACTTTGATGTGGCTTATCATCCAGCCATGAGAAGGGCGGCCGCGGGGATCTTTGTTTGTGATGAGGAGGGTAAATGGTTGTTGGGCATGGCCAAGCAGCTGTCGGGGGTGTCATCGCCGGAGGAAGCAGAAGCTTTGGCTGCTAGGGCTGCCACAGAGCTTGTCGTACAGAAAGGGTGGGCGGCCCCCTCGCTTATCGGGGATGCAGCATTGGTGGTCCTAGCCGTTAGAGGGGAGGCGGTAGTTCTTCAAAGGGCAATGGAGTTAGTGTATGAGGTGGCGAGGGGTCTTAGGCGGGGTGGCTCTAAGGGAATATTTTGGGTAGAGCGGGCGAAGAATGTGATTGCACACACTCTCGCAAAGTTTGGAGCCACGTGCTCTGATCTTGAGTGTGAGTGTTTGTATCTCAATCGTTACTCTTCCAGGGCTTTAATACAATTTCTCATTTTTTAATAGTTCATCATTAGGTGAGCATAATTAATAGGATATAACAATGACGAATATTTCCGTTTATATATTCTGTAGAATAATTTTGATACGATAACATTAATTTGTAAAAAAAATAAAACAACCATGAAATTAGTTTGTTGAGGCTTTTATATCAGAGGTAAAGGTTTTATTCCCATATGGTTTTTTAACATTTGGTTTTTTTCTTTTAATTTTAATAAAAGGGCAGCCAGTCCCACCTACACCTACTTAATAGGCCGTTCACCTGAAAAGAAAAAAAAAACCATTTTTTTATTTTTAACTTTTTATTTTTTTTAAGGGGTGGGGGGATGTTGCGAAATTGAAATGAGCCTTCATTATTTTTTTTTATTAAAATTGAAATGTTGCGAAAACGGAGAGGGACGTAATGAGCCTTATGTCCAAATATACAATGTGCCGGATGCAAATGATAAAGCAAGAAAGCTAATACAAACTAAAGTCAAGTCTAACGTATATGGAAAGCTATGTGCATCAAGAGCCGCAAAACCCCTAATGTCACTTGGTAACGAAACATGTGTGACACTACAAGAAAAAAGGTCTTTGGTGACAAGCCATAAATAGTCACCAAAGACCAATATTTGGTCACCAAAGACCTTTGGTAACGAAAAAATCGTGGTCACCATTGCCCCATCACTAAAGGTATTGGTGACGCCGATTTGACTTTGGTCACCAAACAATATCTATTGGTGACCAAAATTTTTTTGGTCACTAATTTTGGTCACTAAAAAACGTGGTCACCAACTTGGTCACCAAAATACTAAGTTTGGCGACCAAATCATTGTGCTTTGGTGACCAAATTTACTTTGTCACCAAATTGATTGTTGACCAAAACTTTGGTCACGAAAAGTTCCGTTAACTTTGTTTCACACCGTTTGATGACGTTGGTGACCAAATAAAAGTGGTCACCAAGGAGGACCATTGACCAGATTTTCTGGTCATCAAAAATTAAAATTTATTATGAACTTTGACAAAATTGGTGACGAAAATTGTGGTCACCTTTAATGTTTGGTCAACTCATTTTGATGATCACATGGTGACCAAAAGTGCTGTTGTGATGACCAATTTGCTAATATAAAAAATTTGGTCACCAAATTCATAGTCAATAACCTTCTACGCTATTATAATAAAAAAATTATACAAAAATTTAATATATTTAAACCTCAATAAATAAATAAAACTATGAACAATGCAAAGTATCTTACAAAACCATAACAATCAGTCTTTACAAAAACTAAAATTCAGTTTCGTACAATAATCTAACTAAATGGTAATACTCAATCCCACATAACCCACAAAATGTGAGCAATACCAAACCTCAAATCCCGAAAAAAAATATTCACAGTATAACCATAATTAAAAAATCATAATTTGATTTGTTGAACCTACTATCATACCACCTAACAACATTGGGCATGTTTGCAAGTAACGTGTGCTCCGGGATAGCATTATGTGCAGTTCCAAAAGACCATGCTTAAGATCTGAACAGACAGAATAATGAAGGCAGCTTTAGATACGTAACAGAAGATTAAAGATAATGTTGGTTGATCCACTCCAATTTCTAGACAGATGATGTGAAACTTCTAATGCACAGGTCAGTTACATGAAGTTGAGAATCAAGCGGTATTAGAAATATGTCATACCAGTGTCTATTATTTCCTTCAATAAGTGCAATTGAAGATTTGAAACAAAAGTAAATTATAACAAGGCTGAAACTTACTAGAATACGCGGTTATAAATATATATATATATATATCACATCCTTTAAAAATCAGCCTTAATTCTGGTCATTATGGAACATCTAATACACAATGATTATAAATGCATAAGTGAATGTCATATGTGAGAAAAACTAAGCAGTACAGAACAAGATCCATTTCATTAAGCCATGATCCAATATATTTATCAGATATTTGAGGAACTGGGGGTAGAAAGCCTGATGCAAAATGATGAACTCGGCCTTCAATTACTTAATAATTTTCCATAAATAGTAGAACATAATGTGATAATAAATAATGGAAGAGAAATATACCTAAAAATGCGTAGTTTTGAGCATTCCGAAAATGTTATGCCTGATAAAGGAGAAAGAGTTTGTATGCCCAAGTAATAATTGTTTTTGAGTTTCCTGTCAAACCTACAATTGAAAGTTGATTCAAGTCAATATCACTGACCTAACATTGGTTTTATCACCAAAAACCTACAGTCCCATGTTAATATGAACAAAAAAATGTCTTCAACAATATGTAAGGTCACCTGCAGTAAGATGAGAAATTTTGAAACAAAAGGTAAGTATAAAAAAATGTTAATTCCAAGATAAGGAAGACCTCACTTCTCTTCATATTGAACAGAAAGCATTTTACTGAAATTCTAAACACTTAAAAGAGATGCTCAGATCTGAAGATTTATGGAGGGTCATCAGAATTCCAAACATGTTTCAAATTTCATGAGACAAACAAGAAAACAACAATGGTGAAATGTCTTACTTGTTCAACCAATCTATTTTGCTAGGAGGAATGCTGGAGCAACATTGCTTTCTGAAGCACAAAACATGAAAATATAACTGGTATGCATAAAAGTAGTCAGATCCATTGGGCTTAGCCCAACAGGCAAAAGAGAATATAAATAGCGAGAAAACAAAAGTATAAAGAGCCAAAATCTCTAATTAGGCCGGAAGGTAGCTTGGTTAGGACGAGTTAAGGAAATAATTCAGGTCGGCAGCAATCAAGACAACCGAGCCTGGGACATTCAGGTCGGAATAACGGTAACGGTGACATGATAGCTAGGCGACATTAAGGGTCGGGAATTTGGTTTAAAAATATGCAGGAGTTACGCACGGCAGTAATGGCAAGGGAGCCAAATCCGAGACATAATTACAGGGGCATTCAAGTCATCATAAACAGGGGAGCGGTTAAAGATACAGCTCAGCATGGTGCAACGGACATGTCAAGGTGAGGTTATAAATACTTAGTGACCAGGTTCAATCAGGTACGTAATTTCTTTTAAGCTTAAGCCATTGATCAATACAGTTTGCTTCCTATATTGTAATAACTTTAGCATCAGAGTGGAACAGGGGGGATAGCCCTGATTGCTTCTTATTTCTTGCTCCTGTTACCAGATTCCTCAAGAAGGCTGCTGAGCCGAGCTCACGCTCCCTAGATCCGAGCTCCGCCATCACTCATCCGAGCTCCTGAGCTCGGATCCGACGTCCGCTCTCATCTTTGCAGATCTAGGCTGAATCTTCAAGTTCTTCATCATCCAATCGGAGCATCCAGATCCGGACATTTTGTGTCACATCAATAACTATCACAAAAAAGGTTTATAGTAAAGAAAGCAATGAGAGCCCTTACAGATGTACTTGAATTTGATTAACTTTGATCGGTTGATGATGCGCTTCCTTAGAGCAACATCTTGCACTCACAATGGAAAAAAGCATCTATTAGGTCCTAATGAAATATAGTTACTGCAAACAGTTTTTTATGAATACAAAAAGTTCAAGTTGATAAATATACCAGTTAATTAAGAAGACAACCCTAGTTATCTTAGTGTAAAGTCATATACAGTAGATATAACTTAAATTTTGAGTGAGAGCTCCTTTCAATTTCTTTTTTTTTTTTTCTAAAAAAAGTTGCAATACACTACCATGGAAACATATTTACAACCTAAATGCTAATCAAGCAAATTGAAACTTATGCTTTCCATCATGAATCCACTTTTCGTACTGCCTAAATAGTTATAGTTTCAGAATGTCTTTCAAATGTTTGACTCAAAATTAAGTTCAACTACTTAAGAGTTATAGAGAAATCACACCACAACAGCTACAAATGTAAATCAGTTTCCAATAGAACAAACATGGTAAATTCCCATTGAATCGATTAGACATAGATAATCCATAAAAGAAAGAAAGGTTAAAGTGACAGGAAAAGACCAAGCGTGGAATGAAATTCAAAGAGGGACTAACCACACAAGAAAATGATAAATCTAACGTGCAAAATCAGAAATTTTAGCCACAGAAGAGAGAAAACAACCATTATCATTTTAGACAATTATCATTGAAACAAAACTCTGACCTGTTCATTCACAAACTATTCCTCTTGAAAATGAAAAAAATTATGCAATTAGGTAAGAAGTTGGCATTTTTAGGGCAAAATGCACAAAACACAGGAATAAACAAAATAGAAAAAAGTTTCAGTAATTTCAATACCTATTTCATGCAGCCCAACCAATGATTCCATGAACCCATCACGCGAATCAGTCGAAGAATAGGAAGAGCCGACAGTACTAACTACTAAGCAGGAAAAGGAAGAAAAGGGATGTGCTTTTGGTAAATCTTGGAGGTAAATGTGGTAAAAAGCCTCTCTATGTGGTGGCTTTTGTTGATGATGGATACACTAGTAGATCTGGCCAAAGAACAAAGGATTCGATATAAGATTTCTAATTGAAGAGGAGAGGGAATGTCGTTGACCTCAGGATCAGTCTTCACCAACCAAAGAGGAAGAGAGGTTCACGACACGAGGGTCGTTTAGCCAGATGCGGTCACCAAATGAAGGGGCTGAGTCGGGCAGCAAATTCTTCAGCAACGACGGTGCTAGGGTGAGGGAAATCAGAAAATGGGTTTAGTGTTGAAGGCTCAGTACGGGGTGGGGTGTTCAAGGAGAAATGAGAAAATTCTTTTATGTTGGGCTGCTAACTTTTTTTTTTTTTTTTTTTTTCTCAACGCGCCTTCTGCAATTTTCAAGATTCTAGTTGCCGTTTTTTTTTTCCCACGCAAACGTGCTTTCTATTATCATTTTAGAATCTTTTGCTTTTTGTTTCTCTCTTTTTTTATTTTATTTATATAATAGTCTTAGCATCTTATAAACTATTATTGGCTATAATAGCACTTTATTTTTTTCCCTTCAAAAAAAAAAATTCCTTATATATATTGTACTATGTCCACTCCAATGTAAGAATCTTGTTTCTAATAATAATAATAATTTTTTCATTCAAATTGAAGAGTCCTATTTTTATTTTTCATTTTCAACTCTTACAAATATAATTATATGTAGTTCACAATTAATCTACACTAAAAAATATATTAATATAAGTCTACAAATTTGTAATCAATTATTTATTTTTAGTGTTATACTTCTTTTTTGCAGCCAAGTGTTATACTTTAACTCTAAGGTCCTGAGTTTGAATATTCGGTACGTAGGAGTAAAAAAAAAAAATTTAAAAAGAAAAAGAAAAAAAAAAAAAGCATTAGCCTTCTATTATAATGGATAGAGTAACTAACAAATATGATGGATGGAAAATGTGGAATCTTTATTTTTACATTCATGTATCTCAACATTTATGCATTTATAGTAATACACCATTACAAGAAAGTATCAATGTAGTATTAGAGTATGAGTAATGATAAGAGAGTAAAATTGGAGAGTGTAAGTGTGGAATGAATAATGTGGCAAAAGTTAAAAGAATAAACATTTTATTATTATAGTATAATCATTAAGGATAATTTAATCTTTTAAGTGACATCGGTTCGATCATTCACCTTACCCTTGCACTTTGCAATTTCAGTCTCTTTAGCATCACTCACTATAACACTACATTGAGCCTTTCCAATAAATATGTTGTAGACTAAAATTGTATGATGAATGATGTGACATTATGACATTGTGTCAAAAGAAAAAATTAATCATGAATGATCATACAATAATAATATTTGGTTAGTGATTATGTATTTTAACACATGTTACATAGTTTTCATTCCACATTTTGTTCCAGACATGTTATATATAAGTGATAATAGTAAAAATCAAAGTGTATAGAGAATTATATATCATTGATCAAAAGATAAAATTACTGCATTAAACTAATAAGATGTGGATAGTGATTTTATCTTTTAACTAATGTCAAATCATTATCTCTACTGTTTCACTCTGATTATCATCACTTATACATATTCACCAATAACAACACTTAAATAATAATATTTGGGGTCAATTCATAAATATTAGGGTGCCATAATATAATTATTAAAACATTAGATAAATAGGATAAATATAGTAAATTTGGTCCAATTACTTTTGGCCCAACATTCTTGCCATTTATTTGTCCTCGTTTACTAATGGACCAACACTATTATATGGCCCAATTTGGCCCAAGTATTATTTGGATGATCATGTAAAAAGACCCAACGATATTTTACACAATAATAATATGGATTTGTATGAGAAATTAATCAAAGAGCTTTTAATTAAAACATTAAAATTTAAGTTTCATTAATTAATATTATGTGGACACATTAATGAACATTAGGATATGTCTCAATGACTTGGTCTAGTAGATATTCCAACACATTTAAGGTGTAAGTTTATGGGAGACCAAAAATTGAATTCTAACAACTCCAATTAGGATATCATACTATCATATTTACTTATTACGTGCAACAATATACTAACATTGTTAGCCAATTAAATTTGATATAATTATCATCTTGTCCACTAGGAATTATTATCTTATTTAAAGCCATTTACTATTAATCCAATAAATAATTATAATAACTTTAGCCCATAAAAATAAGTCCACAAATAAATAAGCATATGTTGTATAATAATTAATTCAACAACATAAATATAACAACCTGTGCCCAAATAACATAAAACTCGCCAATTAGTTAGTATATTTCTATTAATTTAGGCCCATATAATTTTTCATAAAATCTTTAGTGGTTATTTTATTTTATTTTAAAAAATATATAATTTACATGAATCTCTATTTTATTCAGATTTACACATGAAAATTTTTAAATATTTCATTTTAGTATATAATATTACTAATATAAGTTGATGACTAATTAACATAATTATTATATTCATTCTATAGGAAAAATGTGTTTCAAACAATTACGAAGATCCATTTTTGTAAAGAAAATAGATGAATCATTTTAACAATCATAATTATAGTATGTATATTCAATTAGAAACCAATGAACTCCAAACAAAAGGAGAATTGATATTTAATAAAATATCATCAGTTTTTAGAGTAAAATTTTGATCTCCAAAATTCACTATACAGACTCCAACCGGGACCAAACTTCTTAAAAACACGTGAGCACATTCCTCCTTTCAATATAATACTAGACTCAAATATATTCATAATCTAACTTCGAACATTTAAGCAACTATTTTATCATTTATTCATGTTAACATGAGTTTTCCACCATTTAAAGTAACTATATGGCATAACATAACTTCTTTAAACAGTTTCATGATAACATTTAGTTTTGTCTGAACTTAAAAATAGCATGACATATTTCATAACAATTTGGTGACGACTTATTTTCTTGTCACTAAAAGGTGCTAAATTGGAGGGAAGTTAGGGCTGAGAACGAACACGAACGTTCACGAACAAGCTCGGAATCGACTCGTTAAAAGCTCGGTTCGAGATCGTTTATTTATTAATAAACGAACAAAATTTTAGGCTCGATTAATAAACGAACAATAAATGAACAGAAGGGAGCTCGGCTCGATTACGTTCGTGAACAGCTCGATAAGAAAAAACAATTTTTAAGAAGGATAAAATACATATATAATTTATCATTCATACATATAACATGAAAATAAATTTGGTGCAGTGGTAAGACATCAAAAAAAAAAAAACAAAGGAACTAGGGTTCGAATCTTTACAAGGCCAAATTTATTTTATTTCACAATTTTTAGGTGAATTTCACCCAATCTCACATCGGAAATGAACAATTTTGAGGTGAATTTCACCCAATCTCACATCGGAAATGAGAGAAGATTTGGGAGGAAAATTCCTTATAAATAGATGAGCATGACACTTATGGTTGAGAACGAACATGAACAAGCTCGGCTCGGCTCGATTAATAAATAAACGAACACGAATACGTCAAAGCTCGGCTCGGCTCGGCTCGATTAATAAATAAACGAACATGAACAAGATTTTAAGCTCGATAAATAAATGAACAATAAATGAACACGTCATTTGAGAGGTAATCTTTGTGAACACGTTTACATTCAATAAATATGGGTAACAAAATAACAATTTGCAACAAATTAGATTAATAATAGAAAAAGAGGCTTCCATGTCCCTTGATTGAATTTCAATGTAAACTTAACATTTGAGAGGTAATCTTTGTGAAAGAAAAACATAAAATTTCCTAAACATTTGAGAGGTACACCTCGGGTGTGTCAGGCATCTTGTAAAGAGAGGAAAAAAATTCTAAACTCTTAAAGAAGAGTTAGGCATAAAGAAAGAGCGAGCAAGAAGAAAAGTCTTAATCCCAGAGATTGAGCGTAGACATGCAAATGTAAAAGTCCTCTTGTCGAGGTAATTTAGACAAAGGAAAAATGTCTTACTTCAACCAATTGAATTAGACAATGGGAGGAGTCTTGATCTAGAGTTAGATTGAGCAAAAGTCTGAGTAGGCAAGGAGAAAAGTCTGATGAACTAAAGTTTCATCTTAACCAAGTGTAAGGGTTTTGAAACACACCATTAATTGTTTCTTAGTTTGGATGAGGGAAATCACAAGTGGAATCTGAACCACTATAATTTAAGGTGCCTTGTTTTAATTGTTTATTTGCTTTTGTGTTTTAGCAAATCACTTCACACACACTACACTTGGAAAATTAGTTTTGAAATAATTTTTTAAAATGATTTTTCAAGGTTAGTTTGGAAAAGTTTTGAAATTTCCAACAACCTAATTCACGGCTCCTCCTCTTAGATTGCAAACTGGGACTTCAATTCTTATACATCTCTAATAAAAAAAATGCACCAAATAATATATCCTGAATATTTCCTAAAGCAAAGCCACTAACATTGGGCTTGTAGAACTCCAGTGGAAGAAACCATGCAATTGCCAATTTTTTGCAGAATTAATCATGAATAAATAATATCAAGAAATTATAAAATTTCCAAATAGGCAGTTTCTAGTTCGTAGAACCACAAAACTATCATAAGGTTTTTGAAATGGTAAAATGGACAGCTATCAATTCCCTTCTCTCGTACTAACTTTTTGTTTTCTTGCTTGGTGTGTAATGTCAAAGGATGAGGAAATTTTTCCAATTGATTCCACAATTAATGGTTCCTTTATAAAAAGCATTAAAAATCCTATCAACCTAGTCCATTCAGTAAAGACGATTAGTCCGCACGAGATACTAAAGAGTAAGATCCACGCATGAGCAAATTTTAAGGTAAATAAGAAGTAAAAAACCGAAACTCTTTAATAAATTCTGTCTCTCTTTTAGAAAAACTTAACTGATCAATTTGGAAATTCTTTGCACGTAAGATGAACATAAGATGCACGTACAAAATTACATTTAAAAAATGTAAAAAACAAATTTTAAAAAAACGTATAAGAGTATGTCTAATTTATGGAGGAAATAATAGGACTCTCATTCATTTATCATATATTATCCTAATCAATAGTTATATAATGGGCAAATGACACCAGTGGCCACCCAACTATTCGCAATGTTCAGTTTTGGTCACTCATCTTTCAAACGTGCGCATTTAGCCACTCATCTTTCTAAAACGTGTCTGTGAAGCCATTCCGTCAAAAATTCTGTCAAATTTGACGGAATCCATCAGCAAAGCATCAGCAAACGTGAATAGTATTCATGCTGCCGAAGAAATGGAAGTCCCTCCTCAGGTACTGTAATGAAGCCAATAATTAACTTTCCTCTGCATATTACAGGCAACACCTCGACTTCCCAAAACCATGAACCAACCTTAACAGCCCCATCTGAAGGAATTCCCAATGAAGACCCAATTCAATTCGTAAGTAACTGCTATTAAACATCGAACTTTAGGAACAAATATGAGAGCTTTATTATACATAATAACTGTTTCCATGTTGATTATGCCTGAAGCCCTTTCAAGATTTTCATACTGGAGCTGGCTCTGTCCCTGAGGAAATTTCCATTGAGAAGCAAAGGGAAAATGTCAATGGGAATAACTTGGATCCTGGAAACCTCATGTTCAGGGAGGAGCTTAGAACAAACACCATAAGCATAAATCCGAATCCGATGGCCACACCAGAAAATTCTGGTAAACCAATATCCAAGTTGATATATATCTGTTTGCATGTCTACTTTGAAGTACCTATGGGTGATTTTTAACCACTTTGCTGATGGATTCCGTTTGCTGATTTTTAACCACCATAAGCATAAATCCGAATCCGATTTGCACGTTTGCTGATGCTTTGCTGATGGATTCCGTCAAATTTGACAGAATTTTTGACGGAATGGCTTCACAGGCACGTTTTAGAAAGATGAGTGGCCAAATGCGCACGTTTGAAAGATGAGTGACCAAAACTGAACATTGCGAATAGTTGGGTGGCCACTGGTGTCATTTGCCCTTATATAATTAATCACATTTGGTGGGGTGGTTTGGGCCTCCCAGCCCAAACCCATACTGGAATAGCCCAGATAAATAAGAAAGGTCAGGGCCCAAACATCAAGCCCAGCAGACCCAGGTCCAGGTCCTCGAAACAGCTCACGAGGCGAGGAGACAGAAGGGACAACTGCCTAGAGCCGTGCCCCGATGTGATGGGAAACGGATATCCCCCAGGGTAAACATAGCAGACAAAAGGGAAACCCAGTGCTCAAAGTCCAATGGGTAATAAGGCGAACCGGTTCTTTTTATGCACGTGACATGCACATACAGATTTAGAAAAAAAATAGAAAAAGAAAATAAAACTCCATATAAGCATATATTTAATTTAAAATGGAAAGATAAGATTTATGCATATATGATCCTAAATCTACAATGATATTTTATCACATTTAATTTATATAATTGGATAAATTTGGAACAAAATATGCACATAAGAAGCACTATAAATTTTTCAGATGAACAATACAAAATTATTTCTTAGTGCATATAATTTTTTTAGAGTATATACAAGGTTCCATTCATAAAATAAACTTGTGTATTCAAAAAAGTAACAAAACTTATAAAGAAGGGAAAATCCCAAGTAAAATGACTTGAAAAGGGGAGGGATAAGCTGATAAATGAGGTTGAGAAACAAGAATAGGAACTTGAATCTCACAAACATTGGCATCTTGTTCGAATAAAACAGTTGTCCCACACCATAAGACAGACACCACGGATACACAATCAAGAGAATAAAAGAAGATCTCCCAAAAGACCAAGATAATGCACCATAAGGTTTCGTGCGACTTTCTAAATAGCACACGCATCCGAAAATAGACATGCAACACAATTGATCTATAGAATAATAAGAATTCTCAATTCCAATCTAAATCAGTACCCGAACAGGTAATTAGACAAATGGAATAAATCCAAACATCCACGGCAAAAAAATACCGAAATAAAGAATAGAGAAATACGAAAAAGAATACTGACTGAAATTTCGACTACCGAATACTGTCACGGCAAGAATCACCAAGAATGTGCTCCACAGAACCGAAACTAATAAACTGATATTTAGCTATTGTTCTCTACTTCTACGTGAACTGAATCAGAACTAAAAACGAAGTTGAACTGAAATTGTGTCTAACTTCAGCCATGTCTTGGCTATTTATAGTGTGCAAGTTTGGCTGTCCAGAAAGAAACGAAATATTCTAGTATGTAAAGTAGGTAGTGTATTTCCACAAGGAAATAAAATCAAAAGAATGTTAGGAGGAACCAAGTTTTAATAAACCAAACAGCAGGAAAAAATCCTCACCGATTGTTAGAACAACTTAGGAGCATCAAGTAAGATCATCAGTAGGATTATGTAAATCTCCATCATTACAGTGATCATCAACAACATCATCATGTTGCACTTCATTATCATCTCCTCATCAGCTGTTGTAGGTAATTGCGGCAAAGGAACATGCTCAAAGTCAACGAGGTCATTCTGCGAGTGAGAGACTGTCTTCTCCCCCTTTCTGATATCATCAATTGTCTAGTCTTCGTGAAACACAACATCGCCACTTCTAATCACCTTCTTCTCAGCTAGATCATAGAACTTGTACTCAAACTCATCCTGGCCATAGCCAATACAGATGCATTGTCTTGCCTTAGCATCCAACTGACCTCTCATCCTCGTGAACATGAACAGAAGCTTTGCAACCAAACACCCTCAAATGCCCATAAGAAGCACTCTTACCAGTCCAAACATTTTCAAGGACATCACCATTCAAAGCAACACAGGAGTTAAATTAATAACATGAGCAGCAGTATATAAAGCCTCACCCCAAAAATACTTGGGCAGTTTCGACTCTGCTAACAAACATATAACTCTCTCCAACAATGTTTTGTTCATTCTCTCAGCTAATCCATTTAACTGAGGAGTCTTCGGAGGCACCTTTTGATGCCTAATTCCTTGTTGCCTACAATACTCTTCAAATGGTCCTCTATACTTACCTCAATTATCTGAACGAATACACTTCAACTTCCTTCCAGTTGGCCTTTCAACTAATACTTGAAACTCTTTCAATTTGTCAAGCACTTGATCCTTAGATCGCAAGGTATAAACCCAGAGTTTTTAGAATGGTCATCAATAAAGGTAACAAAATATGATGAACCACCAAGCGACTTTACTCTCAATGGACCAAAAACATCTGAATGCACCAAATCTAACACATTGTGCATTCTTTGATTATTAATCTTGAAGGATACTCTATTCTATTTTCCTTCAAGACAATGAGAACACTTCTCCAAATTTGCATTCTTCACCCCTGGAAGAACATTCTTTTTCACATCGAGCCCTTTAGCACTTATGTGACCTAACCTCTTATGCCACAATTCCGGTGAACTTTGTTTCTCCACCAAATTTGTAGTGTTGTCAGAAATTGGCGCTCGTAACAAGTATAAATTTGCTTTCAATTTCTGCCCTCGTGCCACAATTAGGGACCCTCTGCTGAGCTTCCATTTGCCATCTCCAAAATAATTGTTAAATCCATCATCATCAAGTTCCCCAATAGAAATAAGATTCAAGCGAACATCAGGAGCATGTTTGACATTTTTTAGTAACAATACAAACCCATTATCAGTCTTCAGGTAAATATCGCCAATACATACTAACTTGGACACCCCATTATTTCCCATTTTTAGGAAACCAAAATCACATGTGGTGTATGTAGTAAAAAATTCCCTCTTCGATGTAACATGAACTGCAACACCTATATTAGCTACCCAACATGTATCAGAAGAAACCAAATTGATGTCAGGATCATATACAACAACAAGGTCGTCATTCATAGCAGTGGCAACTCATCACCTTTACTATCTTCACCATTTTCTAACTTGTTATCATCACCCCTATTCTCATTCTTCAACTTGAAACAATTTCTCTTGATGTGACCTTTCCTATGGCAATAGTAGTAGCATTCAATATCGTTGTACTTAGATTTATACTTGCTTCTACTTCTACCTCAGTTACCTTGATTTCTATTCTTCTATCTCCCCCTTTGTTCTGTAACCAAAACTTCAGTAGACGACGATGAGCCTTGAGTTTTTCTTACCACTTCCTCATTTAGAATGCCACTTTCGGCATATTCCATGGACATAACTCCACCAGGAGCAGGATCAGTATGTGAGACCCGAAACATCTCCCAAGAATCAGGCAAAGTATTAAGCAACAATAATCCAAGAATCTCGTCATCAAATTTTACTCCAACATTAGAGAGCTAATCTAAAACACCTTGAAATTCATTTACATGGTCGTTGATAGGAGTACCTTCTTTATATCTCAACTGCATCAGCTGCTTGAGTAAAAACAACTTATTATTCCCTGTCTTTGAAGCATACAAGTCTTCAAGTTTATTCCAAAGTGCTCTGGCATGCGTCTCATTAGAAATAAGGTTAAAAACATTATCTTCCACCCATTGTCTAATATAACCACAAACTTGAAGATGCTCAAATACCCAGTCTTCATCAGATTTAGATGCCAGCTTTTCAGAAGCAAACACAGGCAAGTGCATACTTTTCACAAATAACAAATCTTTCATCTTCCCCTTCTATTTATGATAACTCATACCATTCAAGGAGATCATCCTATTGGTGTTAACCTCCATAATTCTAACAAATCAACAACGCTCTGATACCACTTTGTTAAGAGGAACCAGGTTTTAATAAACTAAGCAGCGGAAAAAATCCTCACCAATTGTTAGAACAACTTAGGAGCATTAAGTAAGATCAACAAATAATTTCCAATGAAAGATAAACCAAGCAAGAAGCATAAAAAATCAAACAAAAAGAACACACGATTTTTACGTGGAAAACCCCTTCAATGTGAAGAGTAAAAACCACGGGACTATTCGTCCACTCCAAAACTCCACTATAATTAAATCAACAGTAGAGTACAATTCTCAGTAAATACAAAATTGAGATATGGCCTTTAACAATCAACGAAAGCACCAAACCACAAAACAGTAATCAAAACCCGTGAAAAACTCCACCAGAAAACCAGCAGCAGCTTACAAAAATTATAGAAAAATATCTAACTGTTAAAATCTGATCTCCACCATTCAGATTGACGATCTATGAGTCATATTTCTTCAGTTAAAATTTCAGACCTATCGGACACCGTTTGGACCTCCGATTGAATGATTTACCTTTACTGCTCTGGGCTAAAACCTTGCTGATGAATTTCTGCAGACTTTTCTGCCTACCGTTCTATAAGAGACTTCTCAGGGATACAACAACACTTATGTTGAACCACGAAATTATGAACCCCAACATGCCTATTTATAGATATGGCATGTCCTATTGAGTATTTGATTTAGTCTCAATCTAATGAGGTTTCTGATTAATGATAAATCTTTTTGGTTTATGATTTACTAATTAATCCAAATGGTTTTATAATTACTATTAATCCTAATGGGCCTATGATTTCCCAGTACTCCTGGGCTTATCCACATACATTGGGAGCCCAAACCCAACAAAGAATCACATTTCTTTAAGGCAACTTCAAGAGAAATTAGCATTTTTAGGCAGAATATTCCGTCCGATTATGGCAGCTCAATCAATTAGGAGATGCAATCTTCAATCCAATCTCGTGATCAAATACTTGTTCTTCATTTCTGTTTCTGAGCTCCTCCGCTACTTTCATCTGTTTTTCCTTCTGCGAATTGGCTTTGATTAAAGCTGTTCAGGATCCTAAGGTTTTTTACAAGTAGAACAAGATTTTACTGTTTTACTGTTAAAGAGAATGACAGTGATTATGGAAAACCTTAGGGATCAAGTTGTAATAAATCTAAATATCAGGGGAGGCATATGTAATTTACCATAATGTAAAAGGTTGGTGAAAGTAAGATATTGTATACTTCCAGGGTCTAATTGATATTGATCAACAATTGCCGTGGGCATCACTCATCGTCAACGGTTGACTTCTTTTATTCAGCTAACGTTTACTTTTTCTCCAGTTTGAAGTTTTGACATTAATAAGAACACTGAAAGATGAATCAGCTGGAAATTTTATGTCAACACATCTCCCCTTGAATAATTGGATTATCTTGTCCTGATTTTGTTAGATCCTCAACTCCTCATCAGTTATCAAACCACTGCTGGTAATGTGTAGTTTCCGTAATTATATTCACAAAAGGAACTTGGTGCATTAATGTGTTGATAATTAGAGTATGAATCTGAGATCCAGTTTTGAAATTATGTTTTGATACCCATATAGAAAGCTTGTGGAAGTAGTGAGTGAATACTGGGTTCAATCTGACAAGCTCATTCGAAATCCAATTGTTCAATATTGTTTTATACTAGCTAGGGAATTTTTTTGTTGTTGGTGGTTGCATTTTTTAGCTTGATTTGTTATAGCTAAAGGGTTGAAACCAGTGACGAACGCAGAACAAAATGCCAGAGGGGGCGACCTTAAAGACAAATTTGTTCTGTGTTCGCCGCTGGTAATGGCAATTTTTCTACCGCGTGTCATTAAATAAAATACATATTACTAAAGTATCAAAATAACCATAATAATATATGTCCAAAAAAACATTAATAAGAAAAGTAAAAACAAAGAAATACTAGTAAAACAACTACTTTTTAGTGCCTGAACCACTAATACCGGACATGACTGTACGCCGAGATAACTGTGTTCTGCGTGTTCTAATAGCTAGATAATGTTGCAAAATTTCTTCATTTTCAATGCTGGCAAAAGTCTCCTTTTCTCAATATACGATACCAAACAGTTATTCATCCACTCATCTCCCATTCTATTACGCAGCTCTGTCTTGATAAGTTTCATCGAAGAGAAAACCCTTTCAACAGAAGCAGTTGTAACAGGTAAAACCAAACCTAACTTGATCAGACGATATACCAATGGAAAAAAGACACTCCTGCCACTTTCAACCATTTTTTTGCAAGATCTCCCAAATTTGTAGGCAAAGAAAATTCATCATCATTTTGCACACTTTCAATGTAACTCATAAGTTGCCATTGAAGTAAATTGCGCTCGGTCGCAGAAAAATCACTTGGATAAAGTTCAGCAAGTCGAATTAACTTACCAACGTCAAATTGAGAAAATGAATTCTTTGGATCAAGACACCCAATGCAAATAAGCAACTCCGTATATGATTCTTTAAAACGATTATTCATCTCTGCAACCATTCTATCAAGAACCTAACATTGCAAGTAATAAAAGAATAAATAAATAAATACTATTGGAATTAAAAATAATGAAATAATATATTTAGAAGTCATACCTCCGGGAGGCAAAAAGAAGAGGGAGTGAGTGATTGGGATTGAATTGGGTTGGGTTAATTTATTTAGGGCTTTTAATTTAGGGAGTGATTTAATTGCAATTCATAGTTTTTCAACAAAGGCCCTTAAGTTTTTTTTTTCTTTTTACTAAGGAAAAAAAATTAATAAGAAGCCCTTAGTAAAACGACGTCGTTTTACTAAGGGCCAAAAAAAAAATTTTGCACAAGAAGACTTCGTCTTCTTCGCAAGAAAAGGGGCGCAGCTGAACTAGCCGGTGGGGCGGAGCTGAAGGGTAGTAATACTACTACCCTTCGCTCCCGGAGCAAGGAGGGGCGTCGGCACCCCCTCGCCCCTCCCTGTCTCCGTCGGTGGTTGAAACTATAGAAAAGAGAGAAAAATATTAACTGAAAATTGTTGTGGTTGCATCAGTATCATGATTGTTCTGTGACAATTTATTGGTTTGACACTGTTCTTCCTGAATTTTGCTTCACTGTGAATAATAGACCAAAACAACTTGCAAAGTGTTGTGAAATAGGTGATTTTGCATTCTGTGCTGATGAATTAATACAAAGCATGATTGCAGAAGAGATTGAATTCTTCCTGTTAATTTATCTGGGTAAAATGATATGCTTTTATATCAAGAAAATGTGGTTTTAATTTGTAAATGAAGTATTCTTGAAAATGGGCAAGATTCATTTTAGTCTCTAATGTTTTATTGTGTCCAAATCAACCCAGGCGTTTTATGTTGTGTCTAAGTATTTCACTGTGTAATTTCCATTATATTGTACTCTATTTCCCACATAAAGGGTTTTATTTTGAGTTGTATCTTGTGATTCAGAAATAGTTATGGCACTGGACTCTTTTAGCGGGACAGAGGGAGTATGAAACAGTAACCACATATGGCTGACTGGTCCCAGCCTCCATACGATGTTGTTGAAATGATCGGAATCCGATTAGATGTTGTCGAGGATTTCCTAGCGTTTTCTGCTGTTTGTCGTTCCGGGAGATCATTCTATTTGATCAAAAAGTGGACTCCAAGACCTCAACTGCCTTGGCTAATGCTTTCTGAAAATAAAAGAGTGAACTGTCAAAAATATCACATTACTTTTCCAAAATTTCTCGTTTGGTCACTAAATTTTTTTTTTACTCACAAATATCACCATTCTTTCTAAAATGACCCAAAAATGTCACTTTACCGTTTATTTCCATTAGCATTAAGGGAATAGGCAACATGTGTAATTCACATGCATTTTTTAAGAGTATTTTAGTCCACAACCAATAAAAAGTTAAAAAATACATTACCGTTCATCTTCCCCAAATTTACTATTCATCATCTTCCTAAATTCTTCCACCTTCCTCCTCCCTCCTCCTCCGCCTCCCTTCCTCCCCCAACTAAGTTTTCTCCCAGCCACTTCTAATTTAACAAAGAAAAACCTATTGCCACCATACACGTCCCTAGCTCCACCTTACAAATTTAGTGACGCCGCCGTCCTCCTCCGTATCCCTCCACCTTATAAATGCATTGTCCTCGATGCCGTCCTCCTCTGTGTCCCTCCACCTTATAAATGCATTGCTATCGATGCCGTCCTCCATAGCCCTTTACCTTAAAAACCCATCACCGTCGTCTGCCTCTCCTTCCACACAAAAATTCACAGATCAAATTCAACAACAGACCCTTGCCGACTTTAACCTCATAATTCTCCAGGACAAAAACAAACCCAAAATTCCAATTGATCAAGGAAGAAAAATAAACAGAGCTTGACAAAAATACACACATATGAAAAAATTGCAGAGCTAGATTATTGGTACCAGTAATACCATCATATATTCGAAACGGAAACAAAAACAAAGATAAAAGCTCTTCTTTTATCGTGGGTGGGTTAAAAAAAGATTTCTTCAGAAACCCAGGAAAAAGCTAAACCCATAAAAATATCTTTTTGAGTGTCCTCTTAAAATCGGAAAGCTCAAATTCATCCAGAAAGCGGCGTCGGATAGAACTAAGGACGGAATAGCAGCAACAACATGTCGAAATTAAATCGTTTTCAATTTTGTTGAAAATTTGCACTCAACAGGCTTGAGATGATGTTTATGGAAGCTGATTGTATTGGGAAATAAAGGACGTTTGCAGGGAGGATGATAAAGAGTTTTTGGGCAGCAATGGTGGTGGGCTGTTGGGGGCGGTAGTGGAGGTGGTGGTGGTTTAGGTTTTTGGGCTTAAGGGGGGTGGCGGGATAATTAAGGTTTGGTAGTGTTAATTTTTTTATAAGACTAATAAGGAAAGAAAAGATGACTATTATTAATTTATCATTTTGCTTAATAATTTTTTTTTAATAGTAATTGCATCTATTTTTTTCATTTACTAATATGCCAAAAATATTCTTAGAAAAACGCATGTGAATGGCACATGGAAGAGCTTCTGTCAAGCTTAACGGAGCAAACTAACGGAATGACATTTTTTACCCATTTTTAAAAGTAAAAACAATACACTGAAAAGTAACCAAATAAGAGATTTTGGAAAAGTAAGATAACACTGAAAAGTAACCAAACGAGAGATTTTAGAAAAGTAAGGTGACATTTGTGGGGAAAAAAAAAGTTTAGTGACCAAATGAGAGATTTTGAAAAAGTAAGATGATATTTTTGACATTTCACTCAAAATAAAAACAATACACTAAGAGGTTTATTTAGCTTACACAGAAACAAGGTATACGAGTTGGATTTGCCTGAAGCTAGTGGAAGGTGGTGCTGGGGGTCCCTGGACGGCTGGCTTGTAACCATAGGTAGCGACCTTGAAATCCATCTTTTCCAATGCTTTCACGAGGGTTCGTATTGTGCTACCTTCTCTGAGTAAATTGCAGATCCTTTTCAACACAAGCAATACCAATTGGTATCAGTTCATACATGCATAAGGCCTTTGTCATCAGTAAACTGACCGAATTTCTGGTTATGGTGATTTACGCTCCTTCCCAGCAGCTAGTATTCACCAAACCAGGATACTGTTCCTGGATAAATGTTGAGGGATCGTTTCATTATATTAAGGGATTGTTAAGCCCTTTTACTTTGGGGCAGATTACCCTAGTCACTACACTTGTCCAATTTGGTTGACACCACGTTTAGTCACTATAGTGATTGAGCCATATCCTTAGAGTGGTGGGAGTGATAAACCCAGAAAAGCGGGTTTATCACGCCACATCAAAAGCAAAAACCCACCCACTTTTATAAACCTACCCCCAGCAACAATAAATCTAGAAAAGCAACTTCATCACGGGTCCCACTAATAAATAACTCTATACACATTCAATTATATCTTTTTAATTATAATTTATCAACTAAATTTAATTATAAATTTATTTTCTAACGGCTAGTTCTTAATGTCTAGTTTACAACAGCTAAAATTACATAAGTCAAACTAAAATCAATAATTGTAAAATATTTTAAATTTTAATTAAAACAGATTTTACATAATCACTAAAAAACTAAAAAATAAAATTACATAATTAAAAAATTGAATTTTTCTATTGTAAAAATTCATTTTCAAAAATTGATTGAAAAATTGTATGATTTGGATGAGGAGTAGAGAAATATTAGAATTGATAGGTATTTATAGAAAAACAAATAGTAAAAAAAAAATTTAAAACAAATAAATTAAAAAGATCCAATGGAAGAAAAAAAATAAATTAAAAAAATTGAAGAAAAAAATTACTAAACGGCTAAAGTTGAATTAAAAAAAACAAACAAATAAATATATAATTGTTGTCAACTGCTAGGAACAAACGAAGAAAAAAAAAAAAAAAGAAGAAAGGAGGCTGGTGGCAGACAGTTCAGTTCCTCCCACTCGCTGGGAGGAACTCTCTAGGGGAGCGCTGCACTCCCTTAGAGGGTGGGTCCCACTAAATTGTACAAACTCAGCTTCTGTTTTCAGAAGCTGGGTTTGACATGTGGCAAAGTGGAGTGGTTGAAGTTGGGTTTTGCTGGGTTTAAACCCAGCAAAAACCCACCACTCCCACCACTCTTAGTGTTTGGTGGGGGAAGGTATTCAAAAATTTGGAGCAAAACTGGCTATTTTGTAATTGTTACATAGCATAAGAGGTATTTCAAAACACGGGACAGTGATTGATGTCTCATCCTATGCATCATGTTGAATCTCTTGACTGGCTAGATTCATATCCATACTGTTGCAACTTAATGTTTAATTTGCTTGATAATGTTGGGGATTGGGATACTATAATTGTAAGCCATTTTTTAAAATATGATTAGTCATTAAATTTGACATTATGTCGCATTTAAATCCCTAAACTTTAAATTGTTTGTCTTTTGTCCCCAAATTTATGTATTCTATCCCCATGTGACATGACCAAAATTTTGGATCCAGAATCTTGGGGGGACAGTTCCGAGATGGTTCTTGAACTGCTGGTTTTGATTTTTAACTGGTACAATTTTTTCCTTTCTTTTCATTGGTAAATCTCCAAAACTAATTTCCTCTCAATATCTTGTATGTATTGTAAATTCATCAAGTGATCTAACATTTTTTTTTCCTTAATTTTAGTTTATAAGTATTCTAACGATCGATGGGTGCTACATATATGTATTTATATATATACATATATCATATTTGATATATTTTTTATATTAATAATAAAATATATAATATATGTAATGTAATTAATTAGTTTATATATTATTATAATACATTTAATATAAATTATTCAGGCTTTGTTTTTTTCCCATAGAATTAAGATTTAGAATTGTTGTGTAATAGTTCTAAGATTTGGAATTGAATTCTAATTCCAGATAACTCCAATTCCACAATTCCAATTCTTTTGTTGGACAAAAAAATTGTAATTCTATGCTATGTATTGTGTGCTCATGCATGTGTTTTTTCTTTTTGTTTCAGTCACGTGTGTGCGTGTAAGTGTGTGTGTGTGAGCGCGCGTGCATGTAAGTGTGTGTGTGATGTTTGTGCGTGTGCGTGTGTGTGCGTGTGTGCGAGTTATATATATATATATATATATATAAGTTTTCGAGTCGTGTGTGTTTGGTTTTTTTGTGTGTTTAGTTTTTCAATTAATTATTTTCTTTATTTGAATTTTTTTCAGCCCGAATATGTATATGTTAGTAATATCTTTTTTGAAATAATATTTTTTTTTCACCATTGCGTTTGGACAAGTACCTTTATTAGGAAAAAAAAAAAAAAAAAAGTTAAATGGCGTCGCTCTTTCCCTCTTTCTTCTTTGTTTCCATCTTGTAAACCTCAAAACCCGATAGTTTCGGACGAAGTAAACACCCTACATGATTAGGCTGCACAGCAGGAGATCCCCCTTCAATGCCTCCACCAAATAAGTCTAATGTGGAACTATAAACTGTAGCACCGAATATGGTTCAAATAGGTGTTCGTCTATAATTTTCTCTGTCATAAAACTCACGATGTTGATTGTAATATGGATCGGAACGTGAGCAATCAATTGCAATAACTCTTTTGTTAATATCCACCATATACAGCGATCCCTTGTGAAAAATCATGTCTCCAAAATTATTTAACAATGGATATTCCCTGAAAATAGTATGAACAATAGTCCAAGATTTATCCCACACGAGAAATCACACACTATACATACACAAGCAAAGAATGAAAATACATCTCCCAAAAATTACTTATGTATTTTGTTTTGTTCTTTCTATGCACATGAGTTGCACATATAGATTTGGAAAAGAAAAAATAAAAAAGAAAACAAAACTCTATGTAAGGGTATATTTAATCTAAAAAGGAAATATAAGAATCATGAATATATGATCCTAAATCTATAATGATATTTTATCACATTTAATTTATATGATTGGTAAATTTTGGAACAAAATATGCACGTAAGAAGCACTATAAATTATTTAGATGAAAGTACAAAACTATTTCTAAGTGCATATAATTTTTTTTAGAGTACAAGGTTCAATTAGCTGAAACAAACTTGTGTATTCAAAAAAATCAACAAAACCTATAAAGAAGGGAAAATCCCAGTAAAAGGACTTGATAAAGGAAGAGATAAGCTGATAGGTGAGGGTGAAAAAAGCTGATAGGGAACTAAAGATAAACGATTTCAATTTCAGGGATAAAACTGCGAAATGACGCCAAGTTTAGGTACTAGCAGAGTTATTATCTCTTTTTGTTTTGTTTTTCAAATAGCCAATTAAGTTACTGGTGAGAATGCATGACAAAATGAGGAACTCTTATTAAACTTAAAAGAGAAAAAAATGGTCAAGACGAGGTAATGAGTCTTGCTTTTGTATACAAAATGCAATTTGATGATAATGGTTCCCACTAAAATACTAAAAATCATGAAACCTTAACTATATTCTAAGATGAAAAAGAAAATTTCTATCTAAGTTTGCTAAATCACTTACAGTTCCGACTCTGAGGAAGCATAAATCCAAAAGTGTCATTGAGAGCTTGCATCGCGAACTAAATCATCTGCCACTGAGATGGCTTCCCCCAAAATATGGTGTATGGTGAATTCTCCGGCATCATAGATATTACATCTTTTCATAAAACAAGTTGTTAACTAGAAGTCGATGAGTGTTTTTTGTTGTTTATTTTTTGGATTTCTTTTTCTGTGTCACGGGTATTTTGGAGTGTTTTCTCATGGTTAGCACAGAGATTTTAGGTTCTTGGTAAAAGGATAGAATGATTGCAAACTAAGCAAAAACCAGGCCTTACTTGGCCAAACACGCAATTTGAGTAGCAAAAGAACTTAAATGCAAGTACTTGATAGGATTTTCTATGTTTCTTCTTGGCACTTATGCTATGGACACTTAGATAAATCAATTGGTCTAGCCCAAGAACAAGGATACACCCTTGGCTCTAACTAAAGCTCAAAGCAATTTGTAAAGTCTGCTACTTGCCCGTTTAGGGGGAGAAGGGAAGATTGTTTTCCACGCAATAAATGGTTTGTGATCTGGAGCTATGTCTCCATAATTATTCCAAGTTGTGGCGGATTAGGAAGTCTCTTCCTAATGATACGTCGATTCCTATTTTGCCTAGAGCTGCCTTAGGGCCTGTTCTTTTTGTTTCGTTTTGAAAACGGTTTTGGTTTCAACAGTAAATTTAATATATTTTAATCATATTTCATCATTTCCAATACAACTTTTTACTATTTAGTATCTACTTTTTACATTTTCAATACACTTTTTACATTATAAAACTATTTTCCAAAACTTATTTTCAAAATTGTTTTCCAAAACTTGTTTTCATAGTTTTTTGTTTCTTAATAGTTGCTGATTTCCTACTTTGATTAGGAGTTTGTTTTATTTCCTTTTATGAAGCCAGTTCTGCACATTATAAATGGACAGAACTAGGTTGTAGTTTAGAATCGAATTCAGTATCTCATAATACGATTACACGTAGATTTTTCTAGTATGTGGCCGCTCTAGCTTTTGGTTTTCGGATTTTTGAAGGAGTTTTCCTGCAAGATTTCGCCGGCCAGCTTCAGTTTGTTTTCTAAGTTTTATTCAAATAGTGTTTTCTTTTCCTTTGTTTGTGATTTCTAGCATGTCTTCCATGATTAATTTAGCTTTTGGGTTTTTAAGCATGTTTTGTAGCTAAATTAGTTTTCCGGCAGTAAAGTGATGAAGCTTTAACCCATATGAAATCATGAGACCGGAATGTTTTAATAATTCATTTGCGTGTATCACAATAGGAAAATGATTAATGTATCACAATAGGAAAACATTTCCTATTACACGCCTCCCCGAGGCAGAATTAGGGAACACAATTCCAATTCACTACTACAAAACGGGGATTTAATGGCGGTTATTAAGGGCTTTTAACGGCGGGGTTTAGCATTTTTGAACCGCCATCTATCTGGCAGCCGTAGTAAGTTAGCGGACTTTCTACGCCGGTTCGAACCGCAGTAGAAAGATCGGACTTTCTACGGCGGTTCACGGTTGAACCGCAGTAGAAAGTGTCCACTTTCCACGGCGGTACGGTTCAAGGTTGAACCGCCGTTGAAAGTGGCTACTTTTTACCGCAATAAAATCATTAAAATTATACTTTCCACTGCGATTCAACTATGAACCGCCGTTGAAAGTACCACTTTCTACTGCGGTTCAACGTTGAACCGCCGTTGAAAGTGGTTACTTTTTAAACACAAACCGCATTAAAATCATTAAAAACCTGCTGATTAAACCTGGTTCAAATCAAAACCTTATGCTAACAGCCCAAATTTATTACAAATATCACCAATATACAAATTGAATTCGCTTTTATAATACAGCATATCCAAAAAATATTTGTACAACTCTAATATGAACAAGTTTAATTAGTATCCTTCTACTACGACGGATGCTCCAAAATATATCTAGCGCATATTTTTCACACTGCATCTATATCCACATTGCTTAATGGAGTGCGGTCGATCTTGAAGTGCTACAACAGAGTTTTTTGAAATTAAAAACTACCCGAGTAAGCAAAATGAAATACAGTCAATTAAGTAAGTAATAAGAAATATATATTTACCTTTTCAAGTGCAAATGTGGATGATTTCATTGCTATTTGGTACATGTAGTGCATTACATAGTACCCACACTCCCAATTATCCGTTTGCTTTTTATACTAATGAATTAATATATACGGTTAGAAGATCATACAATTAATTATATACAACACAACAGTGAGTAAAAAATTTCTACGAATATTCATAACTAAACTCGTATTAATCTAATTAATTAAATAACTAGGACTCACTAATTTCTACTGATCGAAACGGCAATTTGCATGCTTATATTAACTAACCTACAGTACTGGACTCAAAGATTGCATGCATAATTAATCAAAAACCTCAATAAATAACTTGACTAACTAATAAATTAATTGACTAACACTATACTAACTTAGGCTACTAGACTCACGGATTTAATTAAAACAACTAACACTACTAATTGCTTAGGCTACTAGACCCACGGATGTAATTAAAAAATTTATAAGAACCAATTTCATTTACCTTAACTACTATCCACGAAGGTGGCATATGCACATTTGTGGGCAATCCCAAGAAAGCTTGATAGTTAAACATCACCCTATAAAAATGAAATCGGCACGAAAATAATTAGCAATATATGGATATATAGGCATTCTAACAGTTGTTAATATATATAACTCACTCGTCCATAAGCTCCACCGCCTCCTCCTTCTGTGGATTTTGCAAAGAATCAAACCAGTATACAACCTTATCTACTGGTCTAATGGCCATTAGCATCCAATGTTCATTGCCAACAAAAAATTTAATGACGTACGTCAGATCTTTATATCAGTGTTTCTTAAATATTAGAGAATCGCTTACAGTGTTACTTACCCCTGAAGATAAGGCACCAGATACATTTCTTTATTCCTATCCTTCAAGATTCGCGCAATGTAGTTCACCCTAGCTTGAAGCGTAGTTTGTGTAGGTGTGACATGATCAGCCGAAAGGAAACCTATCCCCTTTCTTCCATTCCTTTCAGCTAACTCATGTAAAGCTCTAAAGAATTTAAAAAAAGGGCTTCATTGGTTAGCCTATGCACATGGAATGCATAATATATAACATTAATAATCAAAAATATGTTATAAAATTAAGTGGAAACTCACTGGGTGAACAACTGCATCAAACTGTTTGAGACCTGGCTTTCTCTGGTCAATAACTCTAAGAGATCCCCTCGATCCATCAGATTAGGCAGGTCCAAACCTATGACTTCTTTTGTCATTTGAAAGCAGAAGCCATTGAAGCCCGCATCATTATCCATTCGGAGCTGTAACTCTTGCAATGTATCAGATGTCGATGAGGATGACTCCTCAGTCGGAGCCGTCGCCGAAGAAGATGTCTTGTCATCCATAGAACTCATCCGGCCTTTTTTCTTTTGGGCACTTTTATCCACCTAACATCATTTGAAATAACATTAAATATACAAAACGGTATTAAGTAATACACAAATAAATGAAAGAATATACCTTTGTTACCGGAGCCGGCTGAATAATTTCAATCAACTCTTTAGGCCATTCCACGAAAAAGGACTTGGCCATTCCCACTGTTGCAGCCTCTTCCTCAGGAAATGGCAGCGGAGCACAGTCATCATAGGAAATTTTAATTGTGACCCTCGCGCAACCTTTCCTAACCTTTAGGCCATTCCCGTGGTGCTTGCTTTGCTTATAAATATTTCCTTTTGCCACAAGCTTACGCCGCGTTTGCGAATCCTCATGAAGGAACAGATGGCATTCACACCCGTCCTAAGATAATAGGCAAGCGAATGAACATTAGTCAACTATTAAGAATAACTTAACAAAGCACTGTAATAAAGAAAAAAAAAATTTTGAAGTATTAAAAGAAGCCGTCTAATTTTATTTACCTTGTATTCGCCTAAAGCACCGCCGTCAGAGGCTTTGATCGGGTCCGTAGGTGCACCTGTAGCATCTCCAAATCGGGCAACCTTGTAGGTATCAGAGGAGAAACAGGGCTCACAGGGGATACAGGGACCGCCCCGGAGGTCTCTGTGTGCAAGCTCTCATCTGGGGCATTATTGATGACGGTGGCTTTTACTGTATCATAATCGGTTCCCATCTTACCACATATAAACCCAATCATCTTTTTCAGATATGTCTGATATTCATCTAGTTGGGCAGTGGTTTTCTGAAGCTGTCGCTTAGTTAATTCGAGTTCCTCTTTAAGCGACGTCTTTGTTTTCTGTGGGAAAACCTCTGTGATCTGTGCCCTGGTAGAATGGCCGCGATAACGACCGGGGTGATCGCGCTTTCCCGTTGCAATGACAAGAATGTCATTCCTACCCTCTGCAACGGTCTCCCCTTGGGACTCGCGGGAACATAGATTTTCCTACACATTTTGCCAAATATAGTAAATGTAAATAGATCAATTAAATATAAATAAATACACATATACAGAGATTATTCATTTATGTATATAAATTTTAAATATAAAATTGATAACCATAATTATAAAATATAAATAAATACACATATATACAAATTAGTCATTTATTTACTTTACAGTGACAACTAGATAATTATAATTGCGATATAAACATTTAATGACAACCAAATTATTAATTAGCATTCCATCATAGATATCTAGTAATAAATATTCAGTTATAATAAAAATTCTATACACATAGACTTTAAATATTAAAATAATTGAAACATAAGAAAATGTATGGTGCAAAACTTACAATTTCCTTCGCTACACGCCCAGCCTCTGGCGTGAAGTATTCCCCTTTTTTGTTCGTATGGGCATGTCTCCAAAGGTCATGACGGCCTGGCCCTGAATAAGAACCTTCGCCTTCTTCATCGGACTGACCCTCCTCTGAAGGCTTCTTTCCGGAGGCACTCACCTCCTCGTCATGTAACTGCTGCTTCAGCAGTCGGTAGCCACCGCGAGATAGATTATGGTAGAAAGCATTTAAATTGGCATTCTTTTGGGCTTTTCCACGAATTGCCTAGAGAGAAATATAATGAAAAATTATTATCCCTAAACTGAGCAATTTCAAATATCCAAAAAGAAGAAGGAAATCAATTTTAAAAAAATATACCTGCCATTCTTCTGTCTCGCGGCTAGCCTTGAAATTAATCCATGTCTCCCTAGGGATAAATTTATATTCCAAACATGGGTCCCTACCCTTCATGGGACCATGTACATATTTCCCTAAATAGGATTTGAAATCTTTCCACCGTTTACCGGCATAACTAATCCATTTTTCTTCGAGTTCTTCGGTGGACTCGAAAACAAATAATGCCTACAGTGAAAATTAGGAGTAAAAATTTAGTGAGGAATTTGAGTTAAAGTGTATGGAAGAATTAAGAAACAAACAATGCATTATAATTAAAGAAAATACCCGTATTTCCATCCAAACTCTCTTCTTGAGCTCCGCGGGAACTTTCGGCCATGATTCGTATTCCACTAAGTCCACTTTGCTCCGGGCCGTATATGCCACAAAGGTAATCCACTGTACATGATGTACTCTAGGCTCGAGCCCGGAATCAAAAGAAATGTCAAGAGTTTCCCCATTAATCCACTGTACATGATGTACTCTAGGCTCGAGCCCGGAATCAAAAGAAATGTCAAGAGTTTCCCCATTCTTTCTCATTTCCAATAGATCATTGCAATTTGTGGGCCCTCTAACTCTACTAGATGTAGTAGAAGAACCATCTCCATGCTCCGTATTGCTTTTTCTTTTTCGGGCCATTGAAAGTACCTTAAACTTCATTTACATAGAAAGAGAATTCAATATAACATATATGCAATTAAACAAAAGACAAAATATCAAATACAAGAATGCTTGTAATGTTGAAAAAAAAGTCAATGTACATTCGCAAAATTCACTCCTACAAATACACAATTACCATAATCCAAATTAAACCAAATGAGGGCCAAAAAAAAGTCCGTTTATAAAGGGGACCATTGATAAAGTAATTCACATTTCACAACCAACAACTAATGTGGAAAAAAGGCAATGTACATTCGCAAAATTCACTCCTAAAAATCCACAATTACCATTATCCAAATTAAACCAAATGAGGGCCAAAAAAAAGTGGACTTCTCAAGGGTACCATTGATAAAGTACTTCACATTTCACAACCAACAACTAATGAGAACATTCATTCATTTCTACTAAAGGAATAACATTTCACAAAGTGGAATCAACAACAAAGCATTTTCCTCATTATCACTAAAGGAGGAACACTAAATCGAATAAAAACCGAAATCAAACACCAATGTTCTAAAATTAATCAAGCAAAACCGAAATAATCATTTGAGTTTCTCATTTTCAAAAAAAAACCCGAATTTCAAAGGGTACCTAATGGAACATTAATCAAACCCTAGGTTCTCAACTTATGTAGGACAAAACACTCAATTCAACAACCAAACCAAATGCTACAAACAATCAATAAATCCAAAACTTTCCAAGCTTTCATCACAAGGGTTAAAACCGAAATCAACCATAAATATCAACCAACAAAATCCTAGTGCAATGGTAAGCATTTGCAAAATGTAAGGTTAAATACACAAAAGTTTAAAATGAAAGCATAGAAGGTGGAACCTTTTGGGTGAACTCAAAAAAAAATCCAAACTTTAAGTTTATATGGGAGGGTGGAAATGGAGAGCCGACCGACGGTGAATGCTTGGGCAGCCGAACAATCGGTGAATGCTTGGGCAGCCGACGGATGATCGGAAGGTGGAGGAGGTCGCCGGCGATGGGAGAAACGGCGAAGAAGACGAACGGCCGCGGGAAGAAGCTTCGGGAAACAGGGGAAGTGAAGGGGAAAAGAAGGAAGATGAAAGGAAGAGAATGAGGGAGGAAATGAAAAAGGTAAAAATTTGAATTATAATTAATAACCGATCTCGGTTCAACAGCGGTTCAACCGCGAACCGCCGTTGAACCTAACAATCAACTGCGGTTCAACCTTCAACCGCAGTTGAAAGTATACTTTCAACTGCGGTTCAATATTGAACCGTCGTTGAAAGTATACTTTCAACGGTGGTTCAAGGTTGAACCGCAGTTGAAAGTATACTTTCAACTGTGGTTGAACCATGAACCGCAAACCGCAGTTGAAGGTACACTTTCAACCGCGGTTCAATGTTGAACCGCCGTTGAAAGTGTACCTTCAACTGCGGTTCGCGATTGAACCGCGGTTGAAAATCTGAACTTTTTCTCGGTTTAAGTAGAGTTCAAAATTGGAGCCAATTTCCGCGCGGTCATATTTTAATATTAAATTTTTTTATTTTCCATTTTCAAAAAACTATTCCCACAATTTGGTAAATATAATAATACATACCCAGATTTTGTATATTTATTAATTATGTACACAATCTCAACTTTTATTAACCATTTCATAATTAAATTTTTAATTTTTAATTGAACCACATATTTGCCTTTAAATTTCCCGCGTGTGCTACTACACGTACAATAATTATTGGTCAAACATAAAAATTAATAATTTCCGTAACTTTAATACATGTAAGAGCCAAGAAAGTAATTAGCTTCATTATGTTCCCTAAAATTCCTACTTTTTCGACTTGGCGAACGGGATAAAAAAATCAAATCCACAAATGCATTAGGTACGTATAGTAATATAAAAATTAATTAATAAAATTTAAGTGGCCGAAAATTTTTTTTTGCTGAAAGTCATTAGGACTTTATGAGCATTATTTGAAATTAGCTAGAAGTTTGACTTTTAGACTTTTAAATACTTAGAAGATGAAAATTGGTCAAATGAAATTAGAATGATATTTTAAATATGCTAAGACCAATTTTGAAGTTAAAATACTCAAGAAAAGATGAGTTAGGCAAAATAGAGAAAAATTTGAGAAAATTTGAAATTTGCATTTGATTGATGAGTCTTTGAGTGATATAATCCTAGAATGCCATGTTTTAGAGTTAAAATGATGCATTAGGATCTATGTCATCTCTGGTATCTTGAAATTCTTGCATGTTAAAACGGTTGAAAATTTTCCTTTCAAGATAGCAAGAATTAAGCATGTTTGCATTACATAAAAATGTTGACCAAGTGGTTGACTTTTTAAATATACATGCTTTAGCTTATTTGAGAGTTTAAGAATTAACTTATTGATAATTTGAAGTTGCTCACATGAGAAAATTAAGGATATATGCTTCAAAATGGCAAGCTTCAATTGAAAAAACTTGACCAAGTAGTTGACTTTGAAAATATGAATGCTTTGGATTGTTTGAATCTTTATGCATAACTACTTGAGCCTTTGAAGGTGCTTGGATGATAAATAAAATGCTTGATAGAAACTTGAATTTAGCAACTTTCAAAATTCAAAGCTTAATATAATTAAGCTTGAAAAACGTTGACCGATAGGTTGACTTTGCACATATGCATGATTTGAAATGTTTCATTCCTTTGAATGTCAAAGCGAAAATCCAGGAAAAGGGTGGCGCTTCACTATATATCTATTTCCATCTTAAGAGTCATCGCGGTTAATTTATGAAAATCGGGAAAAAAAACTTAATAGAGAGTAGGGTTTAGGGGTTAGGGTTTAGGGTTTAGGGTTTAGAGTTTAGAAAATGATATGAAAATAGAAAATTCATGAGTAGCGCGGGAATTGGCTCCAAAAACTAATTTTCTACGGCGGTTCAACCGAGAACCCGCCGTAGAAAGTATTTTCTACGGTGGTTCATGTTTGAACCGCCGTAGAAAGTTTGATTTCTACGGCGGTTCAAAGTTGAACCGCCGTAGAAAAGTAGTTTTTGGAGCCAATTCCCGTGCTACGTACGTACGCATGGATTTTCTATTTTTTTGTACCAAATTCAAAATACATTATATATATATATAATAATTAATTATAAAAGTTGTCTTAAAGTATTCAATTATTCAAATGAAAATATTTTATTTATGTAGTGGAAATTTACAAGATATCGAGAGCATAGAGGATCGAGAGAGTTGGATATATATGATGCGCATCAAGAGGGGAAAGGAGAAAAGCGAAAGATGTATATATATATATGTATGTATAAACAGATATTTATATATATATGTTTGTAAATTAATGAAATCCAGTGTTTATTTAATTTTTTTCGTCCACTTAACTAATATTAATTAATTTTTATATTACTATACGTACCTATAATGCATTTGTCAAAAAAGTAGATATTTAACGGAACATAATGAAGCTTATTATTTTATCGTCTCTTACATGTATTAAATTTACGAAATTTATTAATTTCTATATTTGACCTATAATTAATAAATATACACAATCAGGGTATGTATTATTATACTTACAAATTTGTGAGATTAGTTATTTGAAAAATGGAAAAAACAAATTAATATTAAAATATGCCCGCGCGGGAATTGGCTCCAATTTTCTACGAGGAGACCTTTCAACGGTGGTTCAACAACGAACCGCCGTTGAAAAATGAATCCACCACGGTTCACGAGTGAACCGCCATTGAAAGTGGACTTTCAGTGGCGGTTAAACATTGAACCGCCGTTGAAGATACACTTTCAACCGCGGTTAAGAATTGAACCGCCGTTGAAGTTCCACTTTCAACGGCGGTTCAATGTTGAACCGCCGTTGAATAGACGACCCGGTTAATTAAAGTTCAAAATTTTTGAACGTTCTTTTCCTCCCTCATTCTCTTCCTCTCCACTCCCATTTTTTCCCCTGCATTCCCCTGTTTCCCGAACCCGCTGACAAGTAATTTATAAAGAGTTAAATATAAAATAAAAACAAAATGAACTGCGTATAGATTTCCCTGGAAATTTTACCAAAGTACTACTCCTTGGAAGAAAAATAATAATAATAATACAAGAAACATTTATTCATAAATGAAAAACAAGGAAATCTATTTTCCGGAAAATTTGACAAAGTCTCCCCTATAAATGTAACGTACTCCCTATAAATTCGATGCACATATACTTCAATACTTCACTAAAATTCCAACTATTTCGAATAATACGGAATTCAGTTTCAAATCACTTCAGACAGAATCTCCTCTGCTGTTTTTTACCAAAACACAAGTGCAATTTAAGATCAGCACATAAGCTTCACACAATTTCAAAAAATAACATATTCATTTATAAACAGTTCCGCATATGAAGTCCCTGGAAATTTTGTCCCTTGATTGCGCGGCTTCATCCGAGGTGTGACCTGTTTCAATCCCACAGTACGAAGGATAAAAATAAATGTTGTTAAAAATTTATTTCCACCTCTCTTCATTAAAATCAAAGAAACATATACAAATACACAAACACACATACACACCCACGGGATTGAAGTTTAATAAAAACAAACAATATACCTGAAAATGATTCTTAACTTATTCTCTTTCTCTTATGGGACACTTGATCCTCGAACCATAATCCTTCGCTGTGGTCATCACGAAGTATGTATTTATCAAGTTCCCTATCTTCCTCATCTGCTCTCGGTTCAGGTAACCCACAAGAGAAAGGGCCAGCCTCATGAAGCCCTTCTTCTGTATCTATCCCTTCCACACCGTGATGTTGTTTACCATGAAGAACAACAGACCAATGTTCGTCGCAAGGATCGGTGATATAAAAACTTGTTTCGCCTGCGATGCAAGTATAAATGGTTCCCCCTTGAAACCCTCCCGATTGAGGTTGACCAAGGTAAACCCAATGGATCATCAGTTCGAACCCCACTATTGTTATCAACCCATTTGCAGCGAAATACAACTACTTTGAAACAAACATAGTCAATCTCCCAATATCTTCGATCACCCCGTAATAAGCCATGCTTGCATACAATGGATTTTTATCCTTCCTGCTAGAAACATGTAAAGCCTCTGAGATTAATGTAACACCACTGTTTTGTGCCGTACTCTTCTCATCTTGTCTCTTAGTAGCAAATGAATATCCATTTATGTCATAGCATGAAAATGCTCGTACCGCAGGGCTGGGCCTAAATGCCAACCATTTCAATGTCTCCGAAACGTCTTTGCCCAGGACAGCATTACCAAACCAATAGACAAATGTCCGAATATGTTCATTGAGCACACGTTGATCCGTCCAAGCAGGATAAGACGTTCTTATTGACTGTATGTGGTCTGTCACATAGGGCGCAACTTCTTCAGAATTGCGCAGAATGTAGAGATGCGCCTTCATCAATTCAACATTAGACGGCAAAAATTTTTTCCTCCCCTTGTGCCCATACCTGTAATCCTCCCATCGTGCCGATTCTTAGATATTCCAATGGATGCGGTCCCGGGCAAGTACTCAGTGCAAAACTCAATTACCTCCTCAGCTATATAACCTTCAACAATACTAGCATCAGGACGACAACGATTCTTCACATACCCCTTATATACTTCATATATCGCTCGAATGGGTACATCCATTGCAAATGAACAGGCCCACAGATTTTTATCTCTCTGACCAAATGAATCACCAAATGCACCATAATATCAAAGAAGGCGGGTTGACAGAGGACAACAGTTATTTCATCTTGTAGCTGATCAAGTCTTTCGCGCGCGATAACCTTGCTACATATAGCATTGAAGAAGAAACAAAGTCTTGTTATACTGGACTTAACATGCTTGGGCAATATCGAGCGAATAGCTACAGGCAACAATTGTTGCATTAAGGCATGGCAATCATGAGACTTCAAACCAACCAGTTTTAAATCTTTCAAGGAAACAAGTCTACTTACATTTGAAGAATATCCAGATGGAACTTTGATGCTACGCAAACTTGAACACAGTTGTTTTTTCTCCTTTCTGGACAAAGTGTGACAGGCAGGGGTAGATATGTGCGTTGTCCTCGAGCTACCGGTGCTAAATTTGCTCTTATGTTCATATCAACCATATCAAGTCTCGCGTTATAACCATCCTTAGTTTTACCAGGGATGTTCAAGAGCGTACCTAAGAGGCTTTTTACAAATATTTTCTCAATATGCATAACATCGAGACAATGTCTGACATCCAAGTTCTCCCAGTATGGAAGTTCAAAAAAATGGATTTTTTCTTCCAACAACCTGTATCATTGTTGCTGGACTCCGAAGTTTTACCAAACTCAACATTAATGTCCGTCACACGAGCTTTCACCTCTGGCCCGCTCAAGGGTTCTGGAGCTTTTCTGAACTCTTGGAATCCATTGAATGCTCTTTTCATACGGCGATACGGATGAGTCTCGGGAAGAAATCTGCGATGCCCAAGGTATACTGTCTTCCTCCCATGTGCAAGCTGACAAAAATCTGTACTCTCCTCACATATTGGACATGCTTTATGCCCTTTAACAGAGTACCCAGACAAGTTTCCATAAGCAGGAAAATCATTAATGGTACAGAACAACATGGCACGTAATGTGAACATTTCTTCACGGTAGGCATCAAACACAGGTGCGCCTTCATCCCATAACTTTTTCAAGTCTTCAATAAGAGGAGCAAGATACACATCGATGTCATTTCCTGGTTGCCGTGGGCCTGAAATCATTAGAGACATAAGTATGTACTTGCGCTTCATACACAAGTAAGGCGGCAAATTGTAAATAACCAACATCACCGGCCATGAGCTATGTGTGCTACTCAGACTGCCAAACGGGTTCATTCCATCAGTACACAGACCAAGCCTCAAATTTCTGGCTTCTCCCCCGAAAGAAGGATACATTGAATCAATCTTTTTCCACTGATCTGAGTCTGATGTATGCATTATCACCTTGTCATCATCACTGGGAATACACCGATCTGAATGCCATGTCATAGTTTTGCATCTTTTTCATTAGCGAACAACCGTTTAAATCTCGGTATTATAGGAAGATACCACAGAACCTTAGCCGGCGACCCCTTCTTTTGCGCATCAGAACTGTCTTCAACAGCATCACACAGCTGCTTGTTTTTGTATCGGGGAGTGTTACACTTAGGACACCGCAATAAATCCTTATACTCATTCCTGTAGAGGACGCAATCATTTGGGCAAGCGTGGATCTTCTTATACTCCATACCCATTGGACACAACATTTTTTTCGCCTCGTAAATTCGATCTGGAAGTTCATTATCTTCTGGGAGCATATCTTTCAATACCCTCAATAAGGCTGTAAAACTAGTATCTGACCACCCATTTGCCGCTTTCAACTAAACAACTTCAAAACACTAGACAATCGTGTATATTTACTGCAACCCTTGTATAGAGGCTTCTCATTGTCACCCAAAATCGAAGCAAGAACTTCCGGTTTATCAGCAAAATCCTCGGCCACATCCTCAATCATGGCATCTAATCGATCTCTAGTAATCGCATCATCTCTTTTGCATGAGATTTTCTTTGCTCAGGTAAACCATCAATACTTTCACCATGCCAAATCCACAGTTTATAAGAAGGATCAAACCCGTGCCGATATAAATGGAATCTTATTGTATCTGAGTTATCAACCGCGCCCCATTTTTACAGATTTGCACGGACAATGAACGTACTTTGTATTCTTATAAGCGAATTGAATGAAATTCTCAACTTCTCTCGCATAAGAATCGGAGGTCCGATCACCACAGAACAAGATATTTCGATCCATGTGTAACTAAGACCTTGAAATAATTAAAAATACCAAATAATAATTCAACAAACAATGTACAAAGTATCAAGTTGCATGCTTGTCTTAGCACATGTCATAATACTTATGTTAGTCATATATGTGCAAAACTACTATAATACCTCAATGAAAAAAATAATGCAATGACAACACATGCGCAATAGACATAATCGAATGAAGAAGAAACTCTAAGTTTTTCATTCATGCATTTCGTCAAACACATAAAATGCATAAAAAATAATACACACTCTAAGTAGTGCTAATTATATGAACATCATCCATTAAAAATCAAACACTATAAATCAAATTACATCACCAAAACTACATAGTATAACTAAATAGGGTTCCACACTACTAAGGTTCGCCACATACATGGAATATATGCAACTTTAATTTTCAGCCATGCAGCTACCATAAATAAAAATAAATGCTATAGGATGACATATCTAAAGTACAAGCATAAGCAATTACTGGAAAATTTTACAAGTTTCTAACCTTTAGGTGGTAAATTTTAGCTCCAAATGACGATTTTAGGTTCAACGTGCAAAACCGTAGTAGAAATTTGGAGACAGACACTCTCGGGCGCGATATGGGAATACACGGTGTTATTTAGGTTTTATAATATATACGTCAATACTACGCAGAAAATTAAACCGCCTAGAACCGGCCCCTTTCAACCGACTTTCCACCCCGGTTTGAAGGTTCCCGCCGTTTTAGTGTCCGTTTTTTGTCTATTCGCTTTCCAACCCCTCCAAAGTCAGAGCACGCACCTTATCAAATTCGCCTTCCTTTTTCCTCCCGGCCTTGTTTACCACCGTTTCTCGCCGGAATTTTTTTTATATATAGTTATACGTCAATTCCTACGGCGGTTCATTTTTAAACCGCCGTAGAAAGGGCACTTTGGCAACCGCAGTGGAAAGGGGACTTTTCCACGGCGGTTGGAAGGTAAACCGCCGTGGAAAGTGTGGACTTCCACGGCGTTACCTTACAACCGCCGTGGAAAAGTCCAACTTTCCACGGCGGTTGCCCTCCAACGCGTGAAATCCCCTTTCCCCACGGGGTTTGTCCCAACCGTCGTGGGAAGGAAAGTCCGTTTCTACGACGGTTCATTTTTAAAACCGCTAAAAAGTCCATTCTACGGCGGTTCATTTTAGACCGCCGTAGGGAAAGTTCCGCATTCCTTTTATTACTGCGGTTTTTCTATTTTTCGCATTATTCGTAGCCGTTAAAGCTCCGTTTTGTAGTAGTGGTTGAATCTTGATTCTGATGGAATAATCAAATTAGGTAACTTAATTATTCCTTGGACTTCTTCTTCACACCTTCGGTTAACCCTCCTTGACTGGGTAATTCCATAGGTGAATACTTCAAATTGTAAGCCCATTCAAGTCTCAAGTGCTCAGGCCCGCAATCTTCTTCTCACGCGTAGTGATGCTACGCCAACCGTCCATTTGGTCAAATGGACATCTGTTACAGCCCTCTTTTGCAACCTTTCTTCCTTTACTGCTCAATTTCCAAAACCTACATTGTTTTGCAAACCCTGCATATTCCTGTGAAAATTGCCAAAATAGACTCTAAAAATCTACAACTAAATGACACATATCAATTTACTGTAGACTTTAACAAAGAGGCATTCGTGTCGAATCCTTTAGGAAAGAGGCTTCCATATATGCCCTTTTTTAGTGTTTCATTGCAAACCTAAGATGTGTTCCATATATGCACGTCAGAAGCACGTATAATTTTTTTAGATAAAAAATATAAAACTTTATACAAGTGCTTATCATTTTTTTTAGAGTATAAGGTTCAATTCACTTCAGAAAATTTTACCTTTTAACGGTACCAAAACTAGGCATGAAGGTACTTAATTTCTCCAGGGCAGACTGTGTTTCATCATAACAGTTGGGATTTTGGGTTGTTCTTGTCATAGTAGTACCAAGAATCCTCACCACTTTACTCGCTGGGAGAAAAAAAGGGAAAAAGAGAGGGGTTCCAATGCAAGTTGGTGGTATTGCAGCTATGATGTAATAGGAACTTTCTGGCAACTTATTTCCAGTGGCTACCCCACTTGTGTTTTGTTTCTATTTCAGCCTGAACCAATTCTCGACGACGAGGAATCCATCAGATAACAACAAAGAAAAAGAAGGCTCCGAAAGCCATTTTTGGCTACTTCAAGTAGTCCGAATGCCACAAAACTTGAGATACAGAAAACAAAGTTTCAACAATTGAGAATGATTTTCGAAGTCCAGAATAAGCTGGTGAACCATTTATTAACCAAACACAATCATATGCATTTCAACAACACAAAAGAAAGGAGCCATTAGCACTAATACAAATTTTCCAAGCCCGTATGCGCAAATGTTTTGAAATCAGTCCAGCAAGAAAAACAACATATTTGATATTCTTTAAGAAGTTTGATTTCCATCTTCTAACAACATCAACTGTTGGTGTAGATTCAAGAAAACACAACAATGACTAACCAAAAAGAAACCAGGGATTTTATTCTGCAAACACTAATCTATTACAAATATGGTACAAAAGGAAATGCGGCTTCAAATTGGATATTTCCTGAAATAACAACATCGACTACAAACAGAAGTTAAGTAAAATAATCGAGGTTCCATGGGAGGGGGTCGCCACTAGCGTATAAGATTCAATTCCCTAAAACAAACTTGTGTGTTCCAAAAAGCAACAAAACTTTTCAAGAAAATGAGTGTGAGAAACGAGGACCGGAACTAGAACTCTCACATTGGCAAATCATTGGAATATACCAGTCTTCCCACACCACAAAACAAGACACTACGGATACACAAGCAAAATAATAAAAGAAATTGTCCCAAAAGACTAAGATAATGCATCATCACAACATTTCCTGCGACTTTCTCACGCTTAGGCTAACCCTCTTTCTGAATTCCTCTATGATATCTCTCCCTTCTTTAGCAACCTCTATGTTTGCTTGAGACTCAACATCTGGACTGTAAAGCATCGATGTGATACTCAGGACAATAGTTTCAACCATATGAACAGGATACCAGCGCTCACTGGCAAGCTCATACCCACTAGGATCATCACCACATGGATGAAGAATCGATCTAAAGACCTTCCTATCTGCATAATCTCGCAACTCTTGCTCAAATAATTCTGGGTCTGCAAGGTCATTGCCAAGAACCGGGGAAAGATCCATTCTTTGATTTTCTTTGAGCAACATTTCACTACTAGAAAAAGGGGTCTCTTACGACCAAACTTTACGACAACACGGGATTCTCGTCGTAAATAATGTTACATGGTGACAAGATTTTTATTCTGGACATAAAATTTACTTTTTAATTACAGAGAAACCCTAATCTCCTTGTAAAGACACTAATTTGGTTGTAAAGATTAATTAAGAAATAAAATCCTACTTACTGTATATTATATTAACATTATTACTTTTTTCGTAAAATAAACCTTTTATTTTTTAATTATTCACTCCTTAGTCCCTATTACTCCTTATTCACTTGACCTAACCCCCTCTTTGCCTCCATTTCGCCCTCCCTCAAAATTGTATCCATTCGCCGTTCAGTCACCTCCGCTGGCAGTCCGGTCTCCTTCGCTCGCCGTCCGGTCACCTCTACTAGCCGTCCCGCCGACTTCACGGAGCTTGGCTCGGTAAAATTACTATTTCATTGCTTTAGATTTCAAAGGTTAAATTGACTCGATCTTTCACTCATTTGCCGCCACGCTTCCCTGTTTTTAGTCGAATACAATTTCACTAGATATTCAGAGGCCTAAACATAGGGTTATAGTTAGTGAAGTCCTTTGAATTTTAGATACCCGAGTTAGGAATTCCATTTTTGATTTTGATGAAATCCTCTCCACTCTAGGTTTGTTTGGTTTTTGTAACCCTTATCTTGAGGTTTCTAGCGATTTTGGTTTTGGACACAGAGGGGTGAACCGTTCAAATTTGCTCCTGAAGTTTCATGAACACTCAAACATGGGGCTAATTTGTGTTCCACACTAGGTTGAAAGATGAGTACAATCTCAATTCTATTCTTCAATTATTTAGTTCTAATTTTTTAATTTTGTTTTGTTTGTATTATTATCTGATGCTGCACTCTGTATAACATAAATTTCAAGTGGTATATGATTCTTCTATTAACTAGATTCCATAGATTAGGTCTTTAAGAAGATCTTAACAAGCACTTGTAATGCAAAGAGTCGACGCATGGTTCTTGTTGAGGAAAATCAATACTTATGTATTTTGTGTGGTGAGCTGTTTGGAAATTTTTAATGCAAAGACCAAAACCAGTAGATGTTTAAAGGAGCTGTCTATGCCACTTTACCATTTCCTGACAGTCAGTCTGGAACTACAAATAACAGTGAATCTCGGTGATCCATAGTTCACTCAAATTGTGTATCAGAAGAGACTGTGCTTTATCTCCATTGAGGATTAACTCATTTTAAGCTGATGTATAGGATTTTGTATTTTTGCAAGCTCTGTATTCTTTTACTATTTTGTTGCTTGTTTATGTGTGATTAGAGACAGATTTACTGGGTAGTATGAGATTAGGGAAAAGGAGGAGGGACGGAAGCTTCTTGGAATTCGACTCCACTTGAAGTTTTGTATAATGTGTTGGGATGGATTGCTTTTCGTTCATGGTCCATCAGCTTCTATCCTTAAGTCATCTTGGATTTTAGAAGAAAGAGGTTCGGATCCATACTTTAGTAACTATCTTTTGGTTAAACATTGATTATTTTTGTGCTAATTGATTTTTTCGGGGTGTGTGAATGCTTTTTTTCTCAGTGTTGTGGCCTTGAATTTCAATTTATGCTGTTGAATCTCACTACGCACTCCTCTTACCTCATCTACAATGCTTCTCTGTTCTTCAGTTCTGCTGTTCAGCACCAGAGAAGTGAACAGCAAATGTGTTTTCATTTTTGTGTTGTTGATCTTTTATAGTTTCTTTCATTTTTAGCTTCTCTGCCCTTTTGCTTCATCCACTTTCTTCAATCAAGGGAGGTTGTTTTTTCAATGTTGTACGTTTTGAGTTTTTTTAGGCTAATTTTGTTTGTGTTCAGTTGGTTAGTGTTGTTGAGAATCCTAGCTTGTGTTTCCAAAAATCCTTAAAATTGATGTGGATTTATGGTAATGAGTAGATTGAAAAAGCTTTGGAGGATTTTTTTTAAACGATAAGCTTTCTTTTTCCTTTCATTTCATTTTTGTTTGCTAATGTTGTTTCAGGTGGTTATTAGTTTATGTTGTTGATTTTTTTCCCTCTTATTTGTAGATGGGGAAGTTTTTTGGTTTGTGGCTCCGTTGCAGCTAGCTATGATGGCTTCAACATCCTGCCCTGCTTCAATGTGAACCCTTCAAAAAGGTAGCTATTTTTTTTTTTAGCCAAATTGTTTTTGCCTGCTGTTCTTTCAGTCTTCGTCTAAAGATTACATTAGCTGCTTTCTTTGTTCTTGAAATGGTTCTCAAGCTCATTGTCCGAACTTTACTTATGTGTATTCTTCTGACATATCATTGTGTTGCTTATGATTCTAGCAGTATTATGGCCATGCTGGTTTTATATATAGGAGTTTCTGCTGCCAAAATCAAAGTATCATGTACCAATGTATCTATATGATTGTAACGGGTATTCAGTTTGGAACTTATAATATGGATATAATTTTGGAGATTAACTTGGAAAAAAAGATGTCATGCAATATATGGCAAAGAACTAGGTGAATATAATATTTGAAACATTAAATTTCTATTTTATAGGAATTTGTTACAATCACTTCATTGAGCTTTATATCTCCTTATTAGAATTGTTGTATATTTTTGTGATTGTAAATTTATTCAGACCAAGGAGCTTGGCACCAAAACTGGCTTCTTCATGCCACTCAGAAGCACAGGCATTTCTCAAGTGGCAAAGCCATTCTATGGATCTACAGTGTTTCTCTCAACTGGCTAATTTTATGTCAACTAAGAGGTGCTTCTCAACAATGGAAACTTTAGGCGAAACTATTCCTCAAGATGCATCTGTTGCTATGTCGGATGTACCTAAACGCATTAAATTTAAGAGGCTTGATAAAACTAGAAGACACATAAGATGCATTCTATTTTTCTTTCGTTTTCAGTCCAGTCTTTGAGTAGTGAAAGATAATTATGGCCATGAGTTCCTAAATTGGGGTATCTTCTTATGCAGGCTGAGCAAAACAAGCAGAGGTTTAAGCAGGTGTAAATTTAGTCCTTTTTTTTTTTTTCTTAACATGTTTATTTTCTAAGTTGAATATTGATCTCTTTTTAGCTTGTTTGGACATCTTTTTCCCCATTCTGGGCTATTTACTGGTGTTGTTCATTGGCTGTAGAGGTTATAATCATTATGTTTTCTATCTCCCTACATGTTGATTTTCATGTTTGACGTCTTGTAATCAATTTCTGAGATTTGGGACTATATGGATATCTGTGTTTTTTGCCTTTAATGTATTCCACCCATTGAAACTTTTGGATTGATGAATGGCTTTACATATGCATTTGATTTTAAAACTTATCAATTTTCAGGTGCTATGTATTCATTCCTTACATATAGTTATCTCCAAAGGGGATAGAGGTAGCTAAGGCCGCTGGAAAAGTTCTTGATGTTTAATCCTTTTAGCTATTGTATGTATTATTTGTCTTGCTAAGGGGACTGTTCGTACAAGCAATGACTTCTTTTATTGTGCTGACTAACGCACTAACTCTTAATGGTTTAATGACTTCTTTTGTGCGTGCTGACTAAAGCACTTATTGTTAACTTTTTGATATTATATCTTTATTCTGCTGTTGTTTTCCCTTTCTTTATTATTTTGTTTTACTCAACAAAAGTATAGATTTCCTTTTGCTTATTCCTAAAATAAAAGTAATAATTTGTGCTACTTTGAAACATTTTTATCAACCATTTTGAAGATCAAAATTACTGTGCTAACTAAAGCACATAAATTTATTTTGGTATTGGCTAACGCACTGCATAAGCCCTAATGAATATTATCATTAGTTTTCCTTATTATATTTTTTTCTCTTTTACAATTCAGTTTTTTCATTTTTTAAACCTCTACATAAAAATATTAATTTCATCATTATCCAGGGTAATAAACTTTATAATAAATCATTTTCTTAATCACGGCCAAGGCACGTTAATTAGCGCCTTGAAACAGTCAAGTATTTCCAAATTGGGGTTTCTGATGTAAGGACCTTTTTTTTCACTGCATGTTCCAATCAGTATTTACATCATTCTCTTTCTGGAAATATAGCTGTATATATGGAGATGGTTAAACTTCATTGTGGGTGTTATGATTAATTTCCAACATCTGAATGGGATGACTAATTGTTCTTTCAGGTGCTGCTTGGTCTTTCAGGAGTTGTGCTTGTTTTGCTCTCTGTTCTTGGTTCTGTCGGCTTTTTTAGTGCGGTTGGAGTAAAATCCACACTTATTATAGTGGAAATCCCGTTCCTTGTTTTAGCTGTGAGTGAAATTCATGTTTATCCTTACTAGTAGTACCTTTAACTTTGAGTTTCTGGAGAGTGCATTGTTCACGCAAAAGTAAGCTTAACTGATGGGAAAAAGTGCCAAACAAGTATATAGTAATCTTTTGATAGAATTTAATTATTTCAATTCCTCAGAGAAGAATACTTGTGAAAACACTTGGCAGGTAGAATTAAGGCTGAGTGAAAACTCATCAGGGTAATCCCATTGATTTAAGCATCTTTTAGGATACTTTTGCATGAAAAAAAGAATTCCTCTCTAAAGGATAGATAAGTTAATTTTAAGGCTAATTATGAGCGTCTCAACTTTGTTCAAATGTTTTATTCTTTACCTCATCTGTTGATGGGTCTTCTTATTGTATTTAGGTTGGGGTTCACAACATGTGCATTCTTGTGCATGTTGTAAAACGGAAACCGCTGGAGCTGCCCTTGGAAGGTCGCATTAGTAATGCACTTGTTGAAGCGGGACCATCAATCACTCTAGCTAGTTTATCTGAGGTGTTGGCCTTTGCAGTTGGAAGCATTATTCCTATGCCAGCCCGTCGTGTGTTTTCAATGTTTGCAAGTTTGATTTTTTTTTTTTTTCCTTCCACTGTCATTCCTTTTCCCATATTTTTTGTGACAAAAAACAAGATTGCACTGGCTTGATTACAATATGGTTATTATATTTGCGTATGGTTGCATGTTAAACTCATAATTTCTCTTATGTTGCAGCATTGGCTATTCTCTTGGACTTCCTTCTGCAAGTTACAGCTTTCGTTGCCTTGATAGTTTTTGATTTTTTAAGAGCAGAGGATATAGAATTGATTGTATCCCATGTGTTAAAATCTCTCATTCATCTTTTGACCCTGACAACAGTATGTGTAGCAATATCTATTGTGGTTATAAATTAATGTGAACTTAGACTAAAGTAAATTATTGAGAGTTGAACAATAACTGTTACAAGTTCTCAGGTGGAAATCAGAGAAAACCAGGATTGTCGATTCGATATATGAAGGTAGGGTGTGTTCTTCATTGATTCCTTAATCATAATTTGTTATGATTTCTGATTAGATAGGTTTGCATTCTTCTAGAATCTCTCTTATTTCCCTGTCAAAAAATATAACTATAGGACACATGATATGAAACAATTTTCTGAAATTGACACTATTTCATTTCATGAAATAATCTATAAGTGTTTATCTACACCAGACAAGTTGCTAATTGAGTTCTAGTTCAGATTTTAAGTTTATTGTTCAAGATTTTCTTGCTTCTATTTTTGTGGTGGAATTCCCAATTTCCTTACAATTGTTCCCTGAATTTCTTGATCTTCATCTTGTTTTTCAAGAACATTCATGCACCTGTTCTTAACGTCTAGGGAGTGAAAGTCGTGGTCATATGTGTCTTTGGTGCTTTTGTATTGGCAAGCGTTGTGAGTTGGGTTTAGTTTAGTTTCTGCATTTTCTTTTATTCTCTGAAATCTAATTTCCAAGAACTACTTATAATAGATATCCTTTTTCTTTGTGGTGTCTCCCCCTTTGATTCTCAAAGGCATTATGTACAAGGATAGAACCTGGTCTTGAACAAAAAATTGTACTTCCTCGGGACTCTTATCTTCAGGTCCAATAACTGTTCCTTTTCAAATGACCTATTACTTGAAGTATTACCAGCAATTGTTCAATATACAGTTCTAGTTTCAGGGTTATTTTAACAATGTTACAGAGTATCTCAGAATTGGACCACCTCTCTACTTTGTAGTTAAAGACTTTAACTTGGGTATTCATTGATTAATTCTCTCTGTACCTACTTTATCCTGTGAGAATTCAAGATATAAATGTACTGCTATATAACTATTTTAAAGTCTAAGTGCTGCTAAAATTAGCATGGAAAATGATGTTTTGTTCTTAATGGTAAAATATGTAGGTATATATGATTTTTAAAATTGGTATGGTTAATCTCAGTTGGTGCAATTTTCACCTTACTTTTCTTTCTCTATTTAAGCTTTTCAATCCCCTATTTGTAGGCTCTTTGATGGCTTTTTCCGGGTGCAAGCAATTTTGCGGGAGTAGAAAGAGATGCAAGGTTGCAAGCTATTTTGCGGGAGTAGAAATAGATGGAAAAGATGCAAAAGCTAGTTGTAGATAAATGGTTTAGGTTTAGGTTGTCTTATTAAGCAACTATTTTTAAAAAACAATATTTAAAAAATCATTGAATAAATTCAATATATAGAATTACCACTTTTTTACGACGAGTTTTCAGAGTTTTACGACAAGCTTTGTAGTTGTAAAATGGTTCTATACAACTTAAATGGATGAGTAATTACGACGAGAAAATGAACTTTTACGTCCATAAGAAGACTCGTTGTAACATTTCCATTTACACCGTCTCATTCAATCTCGACGTAAGATTTCTTACGTCGGAGCCTCTGACAACGACATACGTGGAGGCGGAATACTCGACGTAAAACACTTTTACGACGAAAATATGACTTGTTACGTCCAGAAAAGTCGTCGTAAAAGACTCATATTTCTAGTAGTGACGGCTAGCTACCCGGATATAGAAACTAGATTTCCCTATCATGAATGAAGGGTTCGCGATTGACACAAATTTGAACTTCAGATGATGTTATTGTTGAAGATTTTAACTTCCCGTTTTGAGATTCTATCACATTTAATTTATATAATTTGTCGAATATGGAACAAAATATGCAAATAAGATGCACCTTTAATTTTTTAAGATGAAAAATACAAAGCTTTATACAAGTGCATGTCAATTTTTGTAGCATATAAGGTTCAATTCACAACAATTGAATTCCACTTACTTTTTTTTTGTTTTTTTTTTTTGCAAAATTTAAACAACAAATCAAGAATGAACAACAGTTTCAGACACCTGGATTTAATATTAGGAACAAAGGGAAGTAATAAAGACTTGGAAAATAAGTTGAATAAGTTGAAAAAGAAAACATACCTTTCTAAGTTTCAAAACTATACCACTTTATTTTGAGATGAATTGTGAAGTACTAGAGGATAAATCACAAGTTCATACCCATTTTGGTATGCTCTGCAATCGACGGGGCAAACTAGAATTTTCTAGTGTATGAATATATACAGGCCAATGACCAGATTGTTTTTTGGTAGACTTTCTTGGGATTCGGCAATAGCAAATGGGAGTTTGGAACCAGAATTTCCCAAGCCTTACTGTGTATTAATTTTTCTCCTTTCTATGCATGTGAGATGCACATAAAGATTTGGAAGAAAAAAATGAAAAAATAAAATAGAATAAAATACTATATAATTAAGCGTATACCTAATTTCGAAAGGAAATATATTACTCATGCATATATGCTCCTAAATATATAATGATATTCTTGTTTTTTATTTCTAGTAAATTATTGCTACCGTGTTCTTATGCCAATCCTAAGTTGTGAGTAACACAAGGTAACACGAATAGCTTTCGAAACTTACAATTAAATTGACTATTGTTTAAATGAGGTTCCTTTGGAGAAATAGATAAATTATTATAAGTGGGAAAAAATAAAAGAAAATTGAAGGTTATAATATACTTAATTAGAAAAGGACCAGATATAGTCACCTAACTAAAATATATATCAACATTTTAATTAATTATTCTTAATTAATTATTTGGACACCTAACTAAACCCAACTGGCCCCATTTTCATTTATTTGGACACCTTCTTCATTTACTATTCTTAATTTATTTCTTCCACCGGCATATTTGCAAGTTGCATGATGACAAATATTTTTCTTTTTTTTTTCTTAGAAAGAAGGGAATAAATAATAAACAAATAAAAGAAAGATGGCAGGGGAATGAGAAAATATCTAGCACAAAGGGGGAAAAAAAAAAAAAAACAAAGGGTTTTTTATTTGAGTTTGAAGAAAACAAAAAATACTACTCCCTCCATTCCATTAAAAGTACAACAAAATAGACTCTTTTAATAGAATGAGGGGAGTAATAACTATTTGGTATACGGGTTTTGATGTGACGTAAAAACTCCACTTCAGGATGATGCTTCTTCGCGGCCCAAAAGACTTCGTGTAAACAATAATTATCCAATCCAGATGATGCCTCACAGGAAATGAGGAACAAAATGGCCCAACTTTGGATGAAGCTGTGCTGTGAAGGGAAATGAGCAAACTGGGGAATGACCTAAGTAGTCTGGCCCGGAGAAGATTGAGAAGATTGATGATGACCCTGTTTCGATAACAAATGATGAATAATCCGTGAATGGAGCGGGGCTTTCCCCCCTGTATAGGCTCCGACGATCAAGTCAGTAATATGGAAGAGATAAACAGTATAGAACAAGAGCATTCAGAGAAATTATAAATAAGAGAGAATAGCTTAAGAAGCGCTTGTAAGAATTGCCAGAAATTGCTTATGAAGGACTTACTTGAATGAGTCTGGTGACTGAGTATTTATAGGCTCACTTTGATAGTTCCGTTGGATCATGATGTCATACGCTCCCACTTATTCCTCTTTTTATGATAACTTTAGCCGTTCCGGGAAAATTGGCTTTAACTTTGGCTCCTTTGTCATTATTGCATATTAAAATAATGGCCCTACCATGATGTCTAACTGTTTTGATAATATTATCTTTATTTCAGGCCGGTTTTATCTTTACCGACCTAAGTTTTCCTGTGTTTTACCGACCTGAGCTTTAACACTATCGACCGATCTAACTTCTCTAAACTTTAACCGACCTGAGCTTCTTTAGTAGTATTATACTTTTCCTGACTCAATCTTACCGAGCTGAGTTATAAAGTTTACCGATCTAAGATTCACAAGTTGGTTTATAACGCTTTCCGACCTAAGCCTTCATGAGTTTCTTGAGTCTTTATGACTGATCTAAGCCTTCATATCCGATCTAAAGTTATAACACAGATTTGTACGATATTTCTGATCTGAGCATGGCTCTGGACTTCTTTATCCTTTACTGTTTTCTTTGTTTTAATTCATTGGGCTAGGCCCAATGAGAATTTCAATTTTATGCACATCAGGTTTAAAAATTGAGAATCGGGAATGGTATCACATAATAGGAAAATGACTTAGATTTCAGTAATGCATTTCAATTCATTCTCATCCTATTTCAATCTATTACCTGTTTCGATTCTATTTACTCAAATCAAACGCGCCATAAAAGTTTGACACACTATTTATCCATAATAATTTTTTATTATCGTTAAATCATCATTCGTTTTATCAATTGGATAACACAATTCAGCAGGCCCATCAAATTAAATGGGCCCAACAATCTTTAGAGTATAGACGAAAGTTTATTTTGTTATTTTGAAAAACCTGAAAGTTGTTTTTTTTATATTTGGCCCTTAATTCAAATTTTAAAAAACCATAACTCCTTTATGTACATTAAAATGTTTATCCAATAAATAAACGTGAAGAAGTGATGGGCTCAGAATGGCCTTAATCAATTGGGTCAAAGCTGGAGTTAATTAAAGAAAAGCCCAACAAAGAATTTGATCAAATTGTGATTTGTGTGGAATTCTGGAGTTAATTGCTCTTCTTCTTCTTCTGTGAGTTGTCTTCTTAGTCTAGATTTTGGTGTCATTCGATATCTTTAATGAAATCACTTGCTTAACCGGTGATTCTTATTCATCTGCCTTCAATTTTGTTATTATTATTTATTTGTTTTCTTGAAACGTGACAAGTTAAATTATCTATATCTCATTAGAATAATTTAGAAACACAACGTTGTATGAAGTTTAAACATGACTCTTTTACGAAATCGATAATAAAAAGACCCACCAACAAAGGCATCAATATTAATATGGCAACTCATGATTGGTTGGGGGCTGTTTGTCTATTTCTAACTTCTCAATATTTTTTCACTGTTTCAATTATAAGTAATTAGAGAATGTTGTACTACTTGCTGATTCAAAAGAAAATTTCTACTTTTATCGCAAAAAATTGTATTCGACCCATTTGACATAGTAGCAGAAGATAGTGGCTTGTGAAGTAGGCTAGCCCCCTGTAAAAAAAATTTATTTTTATTAATATATCTGAGTATAGTCCCTTCACTAAACTATTCAATCATTGAATATTGGCCTAGGCAATTACATTAGTAGTCCATCATAGGCTATTATTCAATCACTGAATGGTTCCATAAAGAAACTATAGTATTTCCTTGTATATTTTAGTACCCAAAAAAAGTTGTACTCCCTCCGTTCCATTAGAATAGTCAACTTTCTATTACTAAAAACAGTATTAAAAAGTGGACTCTTAAATGGAACAGAGGGAGTATAATAATTAACCCCTACAAAAGAAAATTATTCTTATTGTCCCCTTCTATATTTTGCAACCCTAGTACCGGCACTAATTTGACGGCAAGCATTTCAGTCAAATGACGCGCATAGCGAGTTTAGTCTCAAAATTATCATTTGTACATTATGAAAAAACACATATTGATTTTCCAATAATATATTGTGTATTAAGTTAAATTGTTGATGTAACGAGTTTAGTTGCGGAAATATCGTATATAACATTTAGTGTATGACGTGTCATGTATATCCTCTACTATATCACATATAGTGAAAATATGCACGTACCAATTTAAGAGGTAAAATATCAACAAGCCCACTATTATCAAGTACAACATATCATGATCATTGTCTTTAGCAAACGTAAAGCCGCACATTTTTGTTTATGTCAAAATTAAAGAATATTTTCATTTTCTTCATTTTTGTTTATGTCAAAATTAATTTATTTTTGTTTCTAAACTCATTTTCTTTATGGAAAAATTAAAGAATATTTTAATTTTCTTCATGTTTACACACAAGTATAAGTAAAGAAAAATATAAGCTAATGTGATTTTGATATGGTTTAAGTTATGAAAATTAAAGTATCAATAAAGAAAAATATAATAATATACTTTATAACTGACAATTAGGTTCTATATTGTTTAAATTAGATTCCTTTGGAATAATAGGTAAATTATAAGTGGAAAAAAGAAAAATATAATAATACTCTTCTAAAGCGTGTAATTGCGGCAACATTGAAGAATGAAGTAAAGTATCGCAGTTTTCTCGCTTACTTTTCTTTGGTTAACTCTCCCTATTTCTTCTATTATTCTTTCCCTAATTTAATTATAAATCCGTTACATAATACTTCCTCTGTTATCCATAAATAGTCATTACGCTCAATAATTTTGTGCTCTAAGACCATCATCCTACAACTTTTAAGGTGAAATATAATTTTTACCCCGATTTTACCCTTTTATCAAAACCAACATTATTAACTAAAAGTATCAATTTTCAAGATGCTCTTAACTCATCTTCGAATTAATTTTATCTAGAAAACTGTAAAGCCTTATCGAATGTTAATTAGTGTTAGTCATTTGGTATACTATTTAACAAATACGTGGCCATCTGAACTCAATTCTTTTTTTCATTTACGTAAGTTGCTAGTATGCTTGTATATTTTAAAATTATTTTCGATTCTTCTTTCACCTTTCATGGAGTCTGTAATTAGTATTAATCTTATGGAATTGATAGTTATGTAAAAATAAATAAATAAATAAAATGAAAAGAGTAAGAAAACTTGAACAAAAAAAAAACATTTTAAGAGTCGTCAGTATAGTGGAGATCTTTGATTTTGTATATCGTGATGAGATAAGACACCTGGCAACCTTGGGCCATGAGGAAATACCTCACCTGGGAGGGAAGTCTAATGACTACCTATTCAATTGTTGGCAACCTCTCCATTCACAAAACTTGTCTAATTACTACCTATTCAATAGTTGGGAAACACCACATTCACAAAACTATATGGATGGAAATCCAGCCTAATAAATGGGCTTTGGTTAAAGAGAATGACGAATTGTCTGAAGATACTATGGAGCAGCCTGGGTTGGAACTTGTTGCTGGATTGGCTGAAGATGCTGAAGAATCAACCAATTTATCTGATTGATGTTTGTCTGTTTTTTTTTTTTACTAGATTAACTGTGTTTGTTTCATGAATATAACACTGATATAGACGACTAGCTAGATGTCATGACTTTAGGGACTAAGTGTAATAAGTAAAAGTAGTGGGGTTTTGTAATAGATAAATAGAGGAAGCGTGTAAACGGAACGGTATTGAAGAATGACGTGAATTTCTGAATTTAGCTCTTATTTTCTTTCTGTTTTCCTCCCCTGATATTCTTCTATAATTCTTCGTGACACTAGATGCATCCAAATGATGATTGATTGGGAGAGACTTCAGATTTGAAGCCTGTTGTTTTTTTTTATTGATTCTGTTGCTTATATTCTAAATTTAATATCTTAGAATTATTTTCAATACAATTTTCTAGAAATTATTTTTTTTTTTTACATTTCTAATAACATATTTACATTAAAAAACATTTTTCAGAATTACGTTTTCAAAATTACAAATTATTGCGCTTTCTTGTTTCACTTTCAGTATTTTTCTCATTGATATTCATCTTGTTTTAGGTAATGGGCTACATTTACAAAGTGGTTGGGCAGAAATAATATTGTTATGGGAAATCAATCATTTTATTTGGCTAGTGGGCCATGAATGGGCTTAGTAAAAACTTGGGCCTTCAACTTGTAAGGGTGTTACCCAAAATTTAACTCCACCGAATCAAAAAATACGATAAACTAGGTGGAATTTAAATTTTTTAAAATAATTTGGATTAATATTGGTTGTTATCACTTTTTGTAATTGTTTTTTAAAATAGTTATTGATATTTTAATTACAATTTTTTAAAGACAAAATTATTAAAGTCATATGGAATATGTAGTGGTCAAAAATAAATAAATAAACCTCCATTTAAAATGTCTTTCATTAAAACAATCTACTTTTATGACAATATTCTAAAATCAAAATTTATGTCTCCAGATTCATAAAGCTTACCCTTTTAAACACAAGGGATTAGAGCAAACAGTGCAAGTCCAGTCAGAAAAGTAAGTTCTATCATAACTTTATTTTCTCATTAAAACACAAGAACTTGTTCACAACAAAAAGGGCTTTTGAGTTAATTCAACTAAAATTTAGGTTGGAGCAAGATAAGAAAACAAACGTATTGTCAACCAATGGGGTTAATCCCATTACAGTAAATAATAACCTTGTCAATCTAGTCCCATTATATTTCTCAGATGGATTCAAAGCCATATGGAATGGAGAGTTCTCTGCAAATTCTGTAGGGCATGGATTTCCAATGTAGACATGGCTTCCATTCTGCTTCCTTTAAAAAATTCAGTATCTCTCTCTTCTGCAGATAGGTGAACACCATCCCTATACCTGTGCCATAAATAATGTTACCTAAGATACATACATTGTATAAAATGCATAGCAACATCCAAAGTGGTGACTGTATTTTGTCTTCCTTGGCCAATCAATATTTGTAGATTTCATTCATGTCCAGTGCACCAACGCCATAGGTTGAATCTACAGCTAGTCCAAGTCGTTCCATTCGGAAGGGCAAACTGATGGAGTGCATAGCAAAGGCATAAACTGCACTGAAACGTCGTTTTGGCACTTGGACAGAGTTGGACACCCAAATTTAGGTAGATGATCTGGACTCCAATGAAGAGGCTACTAATTTCTTTAGGCATCATAGTGGAACTAGAAAACTGAAGCTTACTCTATATCCAAAAGTAATCAAAGCCTCTCAATATGCAATAACAATGCCCTATCAAAAAAAATCTCGTGTAAATATAAATATTAGCAGTGCCCCTAGTATAATATCCCCTCCAGATACACATGTAATAATTTGAACAAAGTTTAAAAGTAAATATATCCCTAAAAAGATTTTACTTATTTCAATAATTTATTTATCCAGCTTCATTGGCAGATTTAGGGGTTCCCAAGAGATATTAATACCACTCTAACTCCCACTTCACCGTTTATATTTCTATATATTTATATGTCTGATATATTTATTTACTTGTGTGAATTTTATTTTATTCTTTGCATTAAACCCCTTTTTATATATAATTCTGGCTACGTCACTGTATATATGCCCAGATTTACACATAAGTTAATTTTTTCCTTTTTTATTTACAAATAATTTACATAGAAGTTAATTAACAGCCAGCATATGCCAGAAGTGGAGTGTGTAAATAGAGTATCTGCAATAGTGTACTGTATTTAGTTAGCCAGCTATTTCTGTCTTCTTCTATTTTATTTTATTTTTTATTTTCTCCAGTTTAGTGGACAATTAATAGACTACAAACAAAAACAATATTTGGCCTTCAATAGTTCTCCTCCAGAATATATATATATATATATATTTTTTCTTTCCTGTAAACATTCACTATATGTATGTGTTACAAATGTAAGGTAAGACTTTCAAAAGTACAAAAGTAATCCCTGTATATATTATAAAAATTAAATCTTGAATAAACAATTGCAGAGAGAAATATGGGTGGCCACAAGAGTATATATAATTTCAAAATCCTTATTGTAGATCGACCTTAAACTCTAAAAATCATCGTATATAAAAAAGAAATAATATTATAAGTTATTTTTAAACTCCAATTTTCATTTATTATTCTTAATTTATTTCTTCCACCGGCATATTTGCAAGTTGCTTGATGAAAAATATTTCGCTTTTTTTCTTAAAAAGAAGGGAATAAACAATAAAGAAATAAAAGAAAGATGATTGGGGAATGAGAAAAGATCTAGCACAAGGTAAAAAAGAGTGTTTTTATTGGACTCATTGGAGTTTGAAGAAAACAAAAAATACTAATTTTTGTTTGGCTTACGGGTTTAAAAATGAGAAATCGAGAATGATATTCACATAATATAAAAATGACTAGATTTCGGTAATACATTTCAATTCATTCTCATTCTATTTCATTCTACTCATTCATTTTGATTCCATTTACTCAATCAAACGCACCATAAAAGTTTTTAAAATTTTTTATTATCATTAAATCCTCATTCGTCTTATAATTGGATAACACAATTTAGGCCCATCAAATTAAATGGGTCCAACAATCTTTAGATTTGTTCTTTTGACAAACTTGGAATTGCTAAATGTTTATCCAATAAAGGCCGCACTAGAAACAAGAGATGGGCTCAGAATGGGCCTTAATCAATTGGGTCGAAGCTGGAGTTAATTACAGAAAAGCCCAAACGAAGAATTTGATCAAATTGTGTTTCCAACTTCTGATTTGTGTGGAATTCTGGAGTTAATTACTCCTCTTCTTCTTCTGTAAGTTGTCTTCTTAGTCAAGATTTTGGTTTCATTCGATATCTTTAATGAAATCACTTGTTTGACCGGTGATTCTTATTCATCTGCCCTTCAATTTTGGCAGTTTAAAATTATTTTCATTATTTATTTCTGGTTCTAATGATTTTTTTTTGTTTGTCTCTCGATTTTCATTTTAGGGAAGATTTGCCAAAAAAAAAAAACCAGGACTTCTGTTTAGACATTGAACTCCCCTTTCTCTTTCGTGGTATGTTTTCTGTATTCTTCGATTGACTTTTACTTATTGAGTAGGGATCTCTTTAGACAGTAATGGTGCGTTTGTAGCGCGGATATTGAGAATGGGCTTCTGATTTTTTTATGGTTAATATTCTTATGTTTGGTTGGTATAAGAATTTGATCATTTCATCCCATTCCCAGATATGAAATGACACATCTATTCCCGCATGCCATACACCTAAGATGTTGCCATGTGATTAGGGGTGGCAGAAAAAACCATTAACCCAAAAACTGCCCAAGCTCATTGCGTTTTAACCCAATAAAACCTACCATGGGCTGTGCAGGTTTGAACTAAATATGTAATTGGCGAGTTTAGGGTAGCCTATCGGGTACCCTAAAACTCGCCCATCATGGGTATTAAAAATACCTATCCACAACTACCCTTAAAAGTATAAATAAAAAATCCTATTTTAGTAGGCCCATTTTATTTTTTTCTTCAAACTTATTTTTTCTTTTTATTTATTTTTCGTGTCCTACAATTGCTTTGTTTTTTTCCCAATTTATTTTTTTATAATATTTTTAAATTACTCACTTATAAATACTAATTTGAAATTCGTTCGAGTTTCAAGTCAAGTTCAAGCTCGAATTTCGGGCTGGGTTTGGGTTAGGGCCTGGTCGGGTCGGGCCGGTTCAGTTCGGGCCCATGGTTCAAGCCCAGTTTTGGGCCGGTTTCGGGCCGGGTCCAATTTCGAGCCTCGGGTCGGGGTCGGGGCATGCACCTTGTTTATATAAATATAAAAAAAATTAAAAATTGTGTTTGGACAAAAAAAATTACATATGATTAAATATAAAAGTGTACAATATATAATATTTCAAATTTTAGAATATATTCAAAGAATTAAAATACGCTTCAAAAAAATAAAGTAATCAAAATAAAATTAAAAAATTTTGAAATTTTTTTATTAATAAACCATTAAATAACCATTAATGTAATACCCATTTAATACCCGCCCGTTTAACACCCCTAGATTAGAGTAATGGAAACAAACTCACTCCAATGGATTCACTGTGTTACTTTGTTACCTTGTACTGTAATTTAGCTGCTTGTTTGCCGATAGTCTGTTCTTTAAAATCCTTTTGAATTATTATGCAGTTTTTACTTGTTTCGTTCATATCAAAATATAACATGTAAAACTGTGTACTGAGACTATCTGTGCATTTGATGGTTTTCATTTGGTTCTCTTAATGCTAGCAGTCTGAAGTGATATGTATGCTAGATTAGTTTATCTAGTTGCCATCTTTAGCATCCTCTGCAAACCAAAATTTGCATTAGATTGTTCTCTTGGTGTTGGTTTTAGCCTTTCTTTCAGTCTGACCCTTGTGCTTAGAGCATCTTTAAATTTCTGTTTACAGCTATTTGTTTCTTCTTTTTTTTTTTTTTGTTGCAGATAACAAGCGATATTGATTTCATTCAGATGAGGCGATTTGCATCTTTTGTTGCCCAGTTTCTAAAAACAGTGAGAAAGGCCCTGTGTGGTATGATTTCCAAAATATGATTTTGAAATTTATTTTGATTTTATAATATTAAAATTGTATTAGGAATGTAAAAAGGTGCATTAAAAAATGTAAAAAGGTGTATTGAAAGTGATGAAAAATTATTATAAAATTAAAACTTTTCTCAAAACCATGTTTTGAGAATCAAAACAAACAGGGCCTAAGACTTGCAAAGGAAGATGTCTCCTTTAGGAGTTCATAAGACAATTGCTACTAAAATAGCTGGGGAAAAAAAAAAAAAGCTTAATAAGTTGAAAAAGAAAACATACCGTTCAAAGTTTTATAACTATACCACTTCATTTTGAGATGAATTGTGCAGCACTAGAGGATAAATCAAAAGTTGATATCCATTTTGGTGTGCACCGCAATTGACTGGGCGAACTAGAGTTTTCTAGTGTACAAATATGTACAGGCCAATGACCAAATAGGAGTTTTCTTGGGAATGGGCCATAGCAAATAGGAGTTTGCAACCGGAATTTCCCAACCCTTACTATGTATCTATTTTTCTTCTTTCTATGCACGTGAGATGCATATAAAGCTTTAGAAGAAAAAATGAAAAATAAAATAAAACACTCTATTATTAAGCGTATATCTAATTTCAAAACGAAATATATTACTCATGCATATATGATCCTAAATCTATAATGATATTCTTGTTTTTGATTTCAAGTAAATTATTGTTGCAGTGTTCTTATGCCAATTCTAGGTTGTGAGAAACACATGGTAACACCAATACCTTTCTGAGTCGATACGCATATTTCCTAACCATGGCAGAATCTCAACTCTTGCTCAAATATTTCTGGGTCCGCAAGGTCGTTGCCAAGAACAGGGGAAAGATCCATTCTTTGATTTTCTTTGAGCAACACGGCCATATTCCCGAATTTAGAAACCAGATTTCCCTGTCATGAATGAAGGGTTCGCGATTGACACTAATTTGCACTTCAGATGATGTTTTTGTTGTAGATTTAAACTTCCTATTTTGAGATTCTATCACATTTAATTTATATAATTTGTCAAATATGGAATAAAATATGCACGTAAGATGCCCGTATAATTTTGTTACATGAAAAATACAAAACTTTATACTAAGTGCATATCAATTTTTGTAGTGTATAAGGTTCAATTCTCAACAATTAAATTCCAGTTTTTTTGTTTTTTTATACAAATGTAAACAACTAATTAAGAATGAACAACATTTTCAGACACCTGCATATAATATTAGAACCAAAGGGAAGTCATAAAGATGCTATACAAAAAGACTTGGAAAAGAAGTTGAAGAAGTTGAAAAAGAAGACATACCGTACAAAATTTTATAACTATATCACTTCATTTTGAGATGAATTGTGAAGCACTAGACAATAAATCACAAGTTCATACCCGTTTTGGTGTTCGCCGCAATCGACTGGGCAAACTAGAGTTTTCTAGTGCAGTAATATATACAAGCCAATGACCAGATTGTTTGACGAAGGGTAAAATTTTTTGGGATTAGATCATAGCAAATGGGAGTTTGGAACCGGAATTTCCCAACCTTACTGTGTACTTATTTTTTCTCCTTTCTATGCACGTGAGATGTACATAAAGATTTAGAAGGAACAAAAATAAAAATAAAACACTATATAATAAGCATATATCTAATTTCGAAAGGAAATATATTACTCATGCATATGTGATCCTAAATCTATAATGATATTCCTGTTTTTGATTTCTAGTAAATTATTGCTGCATTGTTCTTGTGCCAATTCTAGGTTGCGAGTAACACAACGTAACACGAATACCTTTCTGAGTCGATAAGCATATATCCTAACCATTGCAGAATCTCGCAACTCTTGCTCAAATATTTCTAGGTCCGCAAGGTCGTTGCTAAGAACAGGGGAAAGATCCATTCTTTGATTTTCTTTGAGCAACACGGCTAGCTTCCCAGATTTAGAAACCAGATTTGTCATGAATGAAGGGTTCGCGATTGACAGTAATTTACACTTCAGATGATGTTGTTATTGTAGATATAAACTTCCTATTTTGATAATCTAACACATTTAATTTTTATAATTGTCAAATATGGAACAAAATATGCACGTATAATTTTGTTACATGGAAAATACACAACTTTATACTAAGTGCATATCAACTTTTGTAGTGTATAAGGTTCAATTCGTAACAACTAAATTCTACTGGGTTTTTTTTTTTTTTTTTTTTTTTTTTTTTGCAACAAGTGTAAACAACTAATCAAGCAACAGTTTCAGACACCTGCATTTAATATTAGGAACAAAGGGAAGTCATAAAGATGCTATACAAAAAGATTTGGAAAAAAAGTTGAAGTTGAAGAAAAAAAAAAAAATACCGTTCAAAGTTATATAATTATATCACTTCATTTTGAGATGAATTGTGAAGCACTACAGGATAAATCACAAGTTCATACCCGTTGCTATTCGCCGCAATTGACTGGCCAAACTAGAATTTTCTAGTGTAGGAATATACACAAGCCAATGACCATATTGTTTAAGGAGGGGTAAAATTTCTTGGGATTAGGCCATAGCAAATGGGAGTTTGGAACCGAAATTTCCCAGTCTTACTGTGGTATTTATTTTATCTCCTTTCTATGCACGTGAGATGCACGTAAAGATTTAGAAGAAAAAAATGAAAAAATAAACTAAAACACTATATCATTAAGCGTATATCTAATTTCGAAAGGAAATATAACACTATTGCATATAACCTAAATCTATAATGATATTCTTGTTTTTGATTTCTAGTCAATTATTGCAGCATTGTTCTTATGCCAATTCTAGGCTGTGAGTAACACAAGGTAACTCAAATAGCTTTCTGAGTCAATAAGCATATATCCTAACCATGGCAGAATCTCGCAACTCTTGCTCAAATATATCTGGATCCGCAAGGTCATTGCCAAGAACAGGGGAAAGATCCATTCTTTAATTTTCTTTCAGCAACACAGCTAGCTTCCCTTATTTAGAAACCATATTTCCCTCTCATGAAAGAACGGTTCGCGACTGACACAAATTTGCACTTCAAATGATGTTGTTGTTGTAAATTTTAACTTCATGTTTTGAGATTTTATCTCATTTAATTTATTTAATTGGTCGAATATGGAACAAAATATGCATGCTAGATGCACGTATTTACATGAAAAAGACAAAAATTTATACAAATGCAAATCAATTTTTGTAGTGTATAAGGTTCAATGCCCTACAATGGAATTCCATTATTTATTTTTTCTTTGTTTTGTTTCTTCTTCTTCTTTTTTTTTCACAAATGCAAACAATTAATCAAGAATGAACAATAGTTTCAGACACCTGCATTTAATATTAGGAACAAAGAGAAGTCATAAAGAAGGTCTACAAAAAGACTTGGAAAAAAGTTGGAGAAGTTGAAAAAGAAAACATACCGTTCAAAATTTTATAACTATACCACTTCATTTGGAGATGAATTGTGAAGAACTAGAGGATAAATCACAAGTTCATACCCGTTTTGGTGTTCGCCACAATCTACTGGGAAAATTAGAGTTTTCTAGTGTAGGAATATATACAAGCCAATGACCAGATTGTTTAATGAGGGGTAGACTTTTTTGGGATTAGGCCATAGCAAATGGAAGTTTGGAACCGGGATTTCCCAGCCTTACTATGGTATATATTTAATCTCCTTTCTATGCACGTGAGATGCACGTAAATATTTAGAAGAAAAAATGAAAAAATAAAATAAAACATATATAATTAAGCATATATCAAATTTTGAAAGGAAATATATTACTCATGCATATATGATCCCAAATCTATAAGGATATTCTTGTTTTTGATTTCTAGTCAATTATTACTGCATTGTTCTTATGCCAATTCTAGGTTGTGAAATACACAAGGTAACACGAATAGCTTTCTGAGTCCATAAGCATATATCCTAACCATTGCAGAATCTCGCAACTCTTGCTCAAATATATCTGGGTCCACATGGTCGTTGCCAGGAACAGGGGAAAGATCCATTCTTTGATTTTCTTTGAGCAACACTGCTAGTTTCCCTTATTTAGAAACCATATTTCCATGTCATGAATGAACGGTTCGCAATTGACCCAAATTTTCACTTCAAATGATCTTTTGTTGTAAATTTTAACTTCATGTTTTCTAATTCTATCTCATTTAATTTATATAATTGGTCGAATATGGAACAAAATATGCATGCTAGCTGCACGTATTTACATGAAAAATACAAAACTTTAATGCATATCAATTTTTGTAGTGTATAAGGTTCAATTTGCTACAATGGAATTCCATTATTGTTTTTTCCTTTGTTTTTTTTTTCCACAAATGTAAACAACTAATCAAGAATGAACAACAGTTTCAGACACCTGCATTTAATATTAGGAACAAAGGAAAGTCATAAAGAAGCTCTACAAAAAGACTTGGAAAAAGTTGAAAAAGAAAACATACCATTCAAAATTTTTTAACTATACTACTTCATTTTGAAATGAATTGTGAAGAATTAGAGGATAAATCACAAGTTCATACCCATTTTGGTGTTCGCCGCAATCGACTAGGCAAACTAGAGTTTTCTAGTGCAGGAATATATACAAGCCAATGACCAGATTGTTTAATGAGGGGTAGACTTTTTTGGGATTAGGCCATAGCAAATGTGAATTTGCAACCGGAATCTCCGAGCCTTACTGTGTATTTGTTTTGCTCCTTTCTATGCACGGGAGATGCACGTAAAGATTTAGTAGAAAAAAATGAAAAAAAAAAACAAAACACTATATAACTAAGTGTATATTTAATTTCGAAAGGAAATATATTACTCATGCATATATGATCCTAAATCTATAATGATATTCTTGTTTTTAATTTATAGTAAATTATTGTTGCAGTGTTCTTATGCCAATTCTAGGTTGTGAGTAACACAAGGTAACACGAATAGTTTTATGAGTCGATAAGCATATTTCCTAACCATGGCAGAATCTCACAACTCTTGCTCAAATATTTCTGGGTCCGCAAGGTCATTGCCAAGAACAGGGGAAAGATCCATTCTTTGATTTTCTTTGAGCAACACGGCCAGATTCCAGGATTTAGAAACCAAATTTCCCTGTCATGAATGAAGGGTTCGCGGTTGACACTAATTGCACTTCAGATGATGTTTTTGTTGTATATTTAAACTTCCTATTTTGAGATTCTATCACATTTAATTTATATAATTTGTCAAAAATGGAACAAAATATGCACGTAAGATGCACGTATAATTTTGTTACATGAAAAATACAAAACTTTATACTACCTGCATATCAATTTTTGTTGTGTATAAGGTTCAATTCACAACAATTGAATTCCACTTTTTTTTTTTTTTTTTTTTGCACAAATGTAAAAAACTAATCAAGAATGAACAATAGTTTCAGACATGTGCATTTAATATTAGGAACAAATGGAAGTCATAAAGATGCTATACAAAAAGACTTGGAAAAAGTTGAAGAAGTTGAAAAAAAAAAAAAATACCGTTCAAAGTTTTATAACTATACCACTTCATTTTGAGATGAATTGTGAAGCACTAGAGAATAAATCACAAGTTCATATCCGTTTTGGTGTTCGCCGCAATCGACTGGGCAAACTAGAGTTTTCTAGTGTAGGAATATATACAAGCCAATGACCAGATTGTTTAATGAAGGATAGAATTTCTTGGGATTAGGCCATAGCAAATGGGTGTTTGGAACCGGAATTTCCCATCCTTACTGTGTATTTATTTTTTCTCCTTTCTATGCGCGTAAAGATTTTGAAGAAAACAAAATGAAAAATATAAAATACAACACTCTATAATTAAGCGTATATCTAATTTTGAAAGGAAATATATTACTCATGCATATATGATCCTAAATCTATAATGACTTTCTTGTTTTTGATTTCTTGTAAATTATTGCTGCATTGTTTTTATGCCAATTCTAGGTTGTGAGTAACACAAGTTAACAATAATAGCTTTCTGAGTCGATAAGTATATATGCTAACCATGGTAGAATATCGCAACTGTTGCTCAAATATATATTTGGGTCCACAAGGTCGTTGCCAGGAACAGGGGAAAGATCCATCTTTGATTTTCTTTGAGCAACACAGCTAGCTTCCCTTATTTAGAAACCATATTTCCCTGTCATGAATGAACGGTTTGCGATTGACATATATTTGCACTTCAAATGATGTTTTTGATGTAAATTTTAACTTACTGTTTTGAGATTCTATCTTATTTAATTCATATAATTGGTCGAATATGGAACAAAATATGCACTCTAGATGCACTTATAATTTTTTTAGATGAATAATACAAAACTTTATACTAAGTGCATATATATATATATATATATATATTTGTAGCATATAAGGTTCAATTCACAACAATTGAATTCCACTTGTTTTTTTTTCCCCCACAAATGCAAACAACTAATCAAGAATGATTAACAATTTTAGGCACCTGGATTTAATATTAGGAACAAAGAGAAGTCATAAAGAAGCTCTACAAAAAGACTTGGAAAAAAAGCTGAATAAGTTGAAAAAGGAAACATACCGTTCAAAGTTTTATAACTATACCACTTCATTTTGAGATGAATTGTGAAGAACTAGAGGATAAATCACAAGTTCATACCCATTTTGATGTGCACAGCAATCGATTGGGCAAACTAGAGTTTTCTAGTGTAGGAATATATACAGGCCAATGACTAACTTTTAGTATAATATAAACTATTGTACGTTTAAAAAAAAACCTATTGTACGGTAAACTGTATATATTTTAATTCAACTTTTATTGTTTAATTTTTGTACATGCATAGGTTTATGGTAAAAAGGAGTTTCCAAATATGTACGTGATGCGAAAATTACTTACTAGACATTTTCTGTATAAAGCACGAGGTATTAATGAGAAAGATCCACACATGTCCAAATTTTAAGGAAGAAAAGGAATAGAAAAAAAAACAAATACAAAACTCAAAAATAAAATTCTATCTCTTTTAAAAGGAAATTTTGATTAATTTTGAAATGCTCTATACACTCAAGATGCTCATACAAATTTAAATTGAGAAAATGTAAACTAAAAATAAAACTAGGTATAAGCCTATGTCCAATTTTTAGAGGAAATGATAGGACTCGTGCATTTTCCATCTATGAAATATGCACGCGAGAAGAACGTATAATTTTTTAGGGGAAAGGAATATAAAACCTATCATTTTTTTTTCTTTTAAAGTATAAGGTTTAATTTGCTAAAACAAACTAGTGTAATCCAAAAGGCAACATAACCATTCAAGAAGGGACAATAATACTAAGTGAAATCACTTGAAAGAGAGAAAATAATAAGTTGATAGATGACGGTTAGAAACAAAAACTGAAACATGAAATCTCACAAACAATGGCATATTGCTCCAATGAATCAGTCCTTCCACGCCACAAATCAGACACTACGGATACACAAGCAAAATAATAAAAGAACATTCCCAAAAAGCCCAAAATAAAACACCCACAAGAATTATGCAGAAACTCTGAACGATTGCCGAGGAACGCAACGAACCGAACAAACAAAAGTCACAAGCTTCTTATTATGAAGAATCGAAAACAGATCAACCAAACTGATCTAAAAACTAATTAAATTAGCTCACGAAAACCGAAGCCAATTCCAATTGATTCTATGAAATTGCACACGAACCACTGCTAGCTAATAAGCCAACAATAAAGGCTTTGCAAAATAACCGATCCAAAAACAAAGCAAAAGAGAGCTTTGATGTCGGAAACCAAAAACAGCCACTAAGGCTTTTCTTTTATCTTTGTAGTTTTCTCTGTGATTACAATGGCAACCCAAAACATATATTTATAGGCTAAACTATCCCTGAATCCCTGAATTCATATTGTAACTATTTTCTAAAACAATTAGGTTTCCTAAAACAAATATGAAACCAAATAGGAAACAAACGAATAGGAAACATAAACCGAATAGGAAATAGAAACTAATACGAAATTTAATTTAATTATTCTACATAGCCTCTCTTAAACTAAGTTCGCGCCGTTAGCCATATCGAGCATCTTCTTCTACTTTGCAAAGATCTCGAACTTCAATGCCTTGGTGAAAATGTCCGCCACTTGCTATCATGAAAGACTGGATGATTCGTCAGCTCAATTGCCGACTTGCTATCACACAACACCGTAGTCGGACCATCCTCTTTATGCTGAAGGAAACCCAGCGTCCTTCTCAACCAAATAGTTTGAGTAGCACAATTAGAAGCTACAATATACTCAGCCTCAACAATACACAATGCTATCACTGGTTGTTTCTTTGAACTCCAAGAAAACACACCAGAACCAATAAATAAAGCATACCCATAAGTGCTTTTCCTTTCAACTATCACCTGCCTAATCACTATCAGTATACCCAAGAAACTTTACTGGTTCACCTCTTGGATACAAAATATCATTTTCTTGAGTACCCTTAATGTACCTCAAGATTCTCTTTGCAGCCTGCAAATGCGACTGACATGGATTTTCCTTGAATGTGCTTATCAATCCAACACTAAAATTTATATCCGACCTTGTAGAAGTCAAATGTCTCAAACTACCAACTATACTCTTAAAGTAAGTTGGATCCACAGAATTCCCGGTGCCTTCCTTTGTCAACCTCAATCTCTCTTCAGCTGGAGTCATGATCGGATTAGCGCCCTCCGTATTGAACTTCTTCAAAATATCACCAGCATATTTTCTTTGAAAAATAAAGATTTCACAATCAGTCTGAGAAACTCCAATCCCAAGAAAATATGACATAAGCCCCAAATCAGTCATCTCAAATTGTCTGATCATTGTCTCCCTAAAGTCTGACATTATATTTTCATTGTTTTCAGTAAATATCAAATCATCCATATACAAGCAAACAATGACAATATCCCCACTTGATGAAAACTTCACATATAAAGTATGCTCATATATGCACCGTTGAAAACCACTCTTGATAAAGAAGGTGTCATTACGAGTATACCAAACTCTCAGAGCTTATTTCAATCCATATAAGGCTTTCTTCAAACGATATATCTTCTTCTCTTGACCTCTTTTCATAAAGCCAGGAGGTTGATTAACATACAACTCCTCTTCAAGAACTCCATTCAGAAAAGCAGATTTCACATCCATCAAAAAAGTCTTCTAATAATTTTGGGCAGCCACAGAAATTATCATTCTCATAGTATCAAGTCTAGCAACAGGAGCAAATACTTCAAAGTAGTCAATTTCAGGCTTCTGCTTGTAACATTTTACAACAAGTCTTGCCTTATATCTATCAACTTCTCCACTAGGCTTGTACTTTGTCTTCTATACCCACTTCACACCAATTGGCTTCTTTTCACTCGGAAGGTTTGTAAGCTCTCAAGTATTATTCTTTTCAATGAAATTAATTTTTTCATCCATTACCTTCACCCAACGACCATTTCCAACAGCATCAGTAAAATTAACAGGATCACAATTTGCAAACATAGCAAAATTCATAACATCTTCATCAGTCAAATTATCAACTTCATCCCCAACTACATAATCATTCAAACGAGCTGGCAGTTTTGACTCTTTCCGCGGACGTCCACTTGAGGTGGAAGTTGTAGAAGTGGAAGAATCACAAATTGGTTGTTGAACTAGATAACTCGGTTATTGAGTTGCATTATCTCCACCAATAAACACTGATGATGATCGTTTTACAATCTTTAGTGCCTTCTTTTTCCAATCCCAAATTCTCTGTTCATCAAAAGTAACATCTCTGCTGATAATTACCTTCCCAGTATCAGGATTAAGTAGTTTATACCCTTGGTCTCACTGCTATAACCAATAAAGACACATTTTTCTGCCTTATCATCTAGCTTCTTTCAAGTTGCATCCGGAACATAAACATATGTAACACATCCAAATACTTTAAGATGGGAAATATTTGGTTTCTTTCCTGACCAAATCTCATATGGAGTCTTCTTACCAATATTTCTTGATGGACACTTATTGGATAAATAAACTGCATATGTTACAACTTCAGCCCAGAAATCCTTAGGCATACTTTTGGCCGTCATCATCGACCTCACCATATCTATTATTGTTCTGTTTTTTCTCTCTACAACACCATTCTGCCGTGGAGTGTACCTGGCTGTCATCTGATGCTTAATCCCATGATTTCAAGAAATCATCACACATTGTATACTTAGTACCTCTGTCAGTCCTCAGAATTTTAGTGGAACGCCCACTCTGATTCTCAACATAAGTTTTGAAACTCTTGAAAATATCACATGTATCAGATTTAAATTTCAACAAATAAACCCAGGTCTTCCTACTAAAATCATCAATGAAAGTGATAAAATATTTGTCACCTCCCCGAGAAGGAACATCAACAGAACACAAGTCAGAATGAATAAACTCTAATGGCTGCTTTGCCCTCAAAATTTCACCTTTTGGAAAATACTCTCAGTGCTTCTTGCCCAAAATACACGATTCACATTGTCGAGATTTAAAGTTAAGTGATGGCAATTCAGAACCACATTATTCTTCACAATAAAGTTCAAATCGCCAAAATGAAATTGGCCAAATTTCATATGACACAACCAACTCTCATCATAGCCAGTTGTACTAAAGTAAGCTGAATTACAATAGTTAAGAGTGATTGGAAATAACCTGTTATTGTTCATGTCTACCTTTGCAATCATCCACATCCGTTCATCACGAATTGTGCAAATACCATGCCTAAAATTAATATCATAATTTTTTTCTTGCAACTGACCAAGACTCAACAAATTCTAACTAAGATTAGGCACATAATAAACATCACCTATTGCACTGGTTTTCCCATTTTCAAAGTAATGGGAATACTATATTTTTCAACAACAGACACAACATGATTATTTTCAAACTCACTGTATTCCTGTAGCTCTCATCAAGATCAGGAAAAAAAAAAATTCCTTTCTTCCACACATATGATTACTACAGTCAGAATCAATGTACCACTTAGAACATTTATCTTCTTCACTAGCCCCAATAATAAATAAAACAGTTTCTTGATTATTACCACTACTTTCAGCTATTTGAGCTTGCCCATCATTATTATCTTTCTTCAGACCTCGACATTTTCTTTTTATGTGACCCATCTTTCCACAATTATAACATTTAACTTTACACCTGTCACGTTTTTGCCCACTACTTTTACCGTCGGAATTAACCTTTGGTGGGTAAGAAAAGTTACCTCCACCATGGCCTCTGCCTCTGAAGCTTTGACCGCCCCGTCCTCGCCCTTGAGAATTCTAGCCCTGCTGATAGGTTTCACCATCATCGGATTCTTTAGGCTTATATACCAAAGCCTTCAATCTTCTGCCGCCGCATCAACAGATGGTCTGTCATATGACATCTCATATGTCACCAATTCTCCTTCCAAATTAGCATAGGAAAAAGTGGAAAGATCTTTAATGGCCTCAATAATCTCCTTCTTTGTGTGAAATTTCGATGCCAACGTCCGAAGAACTTTATACACCATCTGCTCTTCCGTCATTTTATCACTGTTGATCTTCATCTGATCAGCTATGGATTTTACCCTAGCCATGTATGCTTGCACCTTTTCATTAGGCTTCATCTCTGCTAACTCAAATTGTCTCCTTAACTCCTGCAGTTTCTTTCTTTGAACGTTTTCGTTTCCTCGATTGGTAACTTTTAACTTCTCCCAAAACTCCTTGGCTGTCTTTACTTTCATTAAACTTCTGCATACGTCTAATCCAACCTTCATTCTTAAATAATAGAGTGCATGATCATTGTGAGAACGATTCTTCTCCAATTCTTTACTTCCCTCACCTGTTGATTTTTTACCTTCCTTGTCTTTTTAAGTTCTTCAAAACCTGGATCAATCACATGCCAGATACCAATCGCCTTGAAAAAACTTTCCATAAATTGACACCAGATTTCAAAATTATTTTTTTCATTAAAGACAAATACATGGCAATCAGGAGGATCGACTGACTTTCTTTCTTAATTAATCCTTACTATCTCTTTATTCCTTAGTAGCCTCTACATTTGCTGGAGACTAATTATTTGGGCTGGAAAACATTGATATGATACTTAGGACAATAGTTTCAACCATATGAACAAGATACCAGCGCTCACTGGCAAGCTCATAGCCATTAGCATCATCACCAGATGGATAAAGAATCAATCTACAGACCTTGCTATCAGGATATACTTTGGGATGCCATAACTCTGACGTAAATTTCACCAAGGAGGACTCATAGGGTAATTCGCAGAAAGCTCATGATGGCATTGAAATAACCCCCATCGTAAAGTTTATTAGGAGGCCCGATGATGATGATGCTCTATTAAAATACATTGCTCTCATCAACTAAACCTGCCGAAAACCCATCAACCAGATTTTTTTTGAGGCGTAGACTTTCTTGGGATTAGGCCATAGCAGGTGAGAGTTTGGAACAGGAATTTCCCAGCCTTACTGTGTATTTATTTTTCTCCTTTCTATGCAGGTGAGATGCACGTCAAGATTTAGAAGAAAAAAATGAAAATAAAATTAAACACTATATAATTAAGGGTATATCTAATTTCGAAAGAAAATATATTACTTATGCATATATGATCCTAATTCTATAATGATATTCTTGTTTTTTATTTCTAGTAAATTATTGTTGCAAGAGTAATGATATACTCAATAACAAATCATAGCAACTTTTTAATAGCAACTCATGTGGCATGCATTCATTGGCTAATTATTTGATATTAATAAAAATGTAACCAATAAATGCACGCCACATGAGTTGCTATCAAAAAGTTACTATGATTTGTTGCTAAAACTATCATTACTCTTGCTGCAGTGTCCTTATGTCAATCCTAGGCTGTAAGTAACACAAGGTAACATGAATAGTTTTCTGAGTCGATAAGCATATTTCCTAACCATGGCAAAATCTCGCAACTCTTGCTCAAATATTTCTGGGTCCGTAACATCGTTGCCAAGAACAGGGGAAAGATCCATTATTTGATTTTCTTTGAGCAACACGGCTAGCTTCCCAAATTTAGAAACCAGATTTCCCATTCATGAGTAAAGAGTTCGCGATTGACACAAATTTGCACTTCAGATGATGTTGTTGTTGTAGATTTTAACTTCCTGTTTTGTGATTCTATCACATTTAATTTATATAATTTGTCGAATATGGAACAAAATATGCACGTAAGATGCACGTTTAATTTTTTTTAGATAAAAAATACAAAACTTTATACAATTGCATATCAATTTTTGTAGCGTATAAGGTTCAATTCGCAACAATTGAATTCCACTTTTTTTTTTTTTTGGCACAAATGTAAAAAACTAATCAAGAATGAATTTTATATTAGGAACAAAGGAAGTCATAAAGAAGCTCTACAAAAAGACTTGGAAAAAAAGCTGAATAAGTTGAAAAAGAAAACATACCGTTCAAAATTTCATAACTATACCACTTCATTTTGAGATGAATTGTGAAGCACAAGAGGAGAAATCACAATTTCATACCCGTTTTGGTGTGCGCCGCATTCAACTGGGGAAACTATTGTACGATAAACCGTATATATTTTAATTTAGCTTTTATTGTTTAATTTTAGGAAAATTACTTACTCCACATTTTCAATTATAAACCACGAGGTATTAATGAGTAAGATCCCCGCATGTGCAAATTTTAAGGAAGAAAATAAATATAAAAAAAAACAAACTTTACAATAATTCTATCTCTTTTAAAAGAAATTTTTGATTAATTTTGAGATGTTCTATACACATAAGATTCACATACAAATTTAAATTGAAAAAATGTAAAATAAAAATAAACTATGTATAAGCGTATGTCTAATTTCTAGAGGAAATGATAGGACTCAAGCATTTTCCATCTATGAAATATGCACTTGAGAAGCACATATAATTTTTTTAGAGGAAAGAATATAAAACTTATCATTTTTTTTTTCTTTTAAAGTATAAGGTTCAATTCGCTAAAACAAAGTTGTGTAATCCAAAAGGCAACATAACCTTTCAAGAATGGACAATAATACCAAGTGAAATGACTCGAAAGAGAGAGAAAATAATTAAGTTGATAGACGAGGATGAGAAACAAAAACTGAAACTTGAAATCTCACAAACAATGGCATATTGCTCCAATGAACCAGTCCTTCCACGCCCCAAACCAGACCCTATGGATACACAAGCAAAACAATAAAAGAATATCCCCAAAAAGGCCAAGATAATGCACATCATCACAACATTTCCTGCAACTTACGCATCGGCTGACCTTCTTTCTTAATTCATCCTTGCTATCTCTCCATTCCTTAGTAGCCTCTACATTTTTTGGAGACTCAGTATTTGGGCTGCAAAGCATCGATATGATACTCATGACAATACTTTCAACTGTAGAAACAAGAGACACGTGCTCACTGGCCAGCTCATAGCCATTAGGATCATCACCAGGTGGATGAACAATTGATATACGGACCTTGCTAAATATCCGGATAACATAACTCAGATGCAGTGGCGGAGCCAGGCCCCGAAGATTTGGAGGGGCAAAATTATTTATTATAAGTATTTATCCTTAATATTTTTATTTTTAGTGGGCCAAACTACAAATATTTTCAAATGTTGTATACTAAAAAAAAGAAAATTAAAGTTAATTGGCCCACCAACACTATACGTGGCTCCGCCACTGCTCAGATGTAAATTTTACCAAAGGAGGGCTCAGAGGGTAATCATGGAAAGCTCATGCTGGCATTTAACCCCCATCATAAAGCGTATCAAGAGGCCCGATATGGTGATGCTCCATTCAAATATATTGCTCTCATCAACTAAACTTGTCGAGAACCCATTAACAGGATTGTTTTCTAAAGAGTATGCATACTTGGTATGAGACCATAGCATATGGGAAGTTGGAACCGGAATGTCTCAACCTAGCTAATGTATGTTATGTATGTTATATAACATTTGATATATTGCATATTGCTTATACCTTCAATCTTGTAAATTAAAAAGAATTACATGTATGATCTCGTAGAAAGGAGAAAAATAAATACATTAGTTAGGTTGAGACATTGATTATGGTGGAGCCTTGGCTTGGTGTTATATCTCATACATATATATTAGTTTTATGGGAAAAGTGTAAAAGTAGTCCACAATCTTTACTTATATTGCAAATGTAGTCCAAATCTTTAGTATGTATCAAATGTAGTCCACAATATATCCGTTTTGTTTCAATTTCAGTCCAAATGACGGAAATTAGACTAAATTAACGGTCAACGAGTTTGACCGTCAGTCAAACAAGAAAAAGATTTTCAGGAAATCTTTTTCTTTAGAAAATTTGTTTTTTGTTTTCTGAAGAAAATGATTTTTCAAAAATCGTTGTCTTTAGAATTTTTTTTTTCCGTCCATTTTCAGAAAATCTTTTTCTGTGGGAATGTTTTTTTTCGCTTTCTGAAGAACAAGATTTCTCGAAAATCTTTTCTTAAAACCACCCCACCCCTTTCTTCCAAAACCATTTCCGCCATGGAAAGAGTTTCAAGCTTTCGGGTCCAACTTACGTCCAAAGATCCCCATGGCCACAGCAACTTGATCCCTTCCAGTCAGTTTGTCTCCAGGCCAAACTCCAAAAATGGTTCCCACAGTGAAGTTTGTGTCAACAATGCTGGAACCATCGAGGGGATCAAAAGCAACACTAAATCCCCCGCCCACACAATAAGGTTGGTGCAAAATTAGTTTCATCCTTGATCATAATAATTTTGGGGAAATATAAGTTATAAAACTGTGTTTCAACCTTCAACAGGGCCTCCCATGTCTTGAAACCTCGATGAATTTTGGGGATCTTTGGACATAAGTTGGACCCGAGAGCTTGAAACTCCTTCCATGTAGGAAATGGAGAAAAGATTTTCTAAAAATCGTTTTTTTTCAGAAAACGAAAAAAAAAATTCCTAAAGAAAAATCGTTTTCTTGATAAAACGAAAAAACAAATTTTCTAAAGAAAAAGATTTCCTGAAAATCTTTTTCTTGTTTGACTGACGGTCAAACTCGTTGACCGTTAATTTTGTCTAATTTTCGTCATTTGGACTGAAATTGAAACAAAACTGATATATTGTGGACTACATTTGTTACATACTAAAGATTTGGACTATATTTAAAACAAAGATAAAGATTGTGGACTACTTTTGCACTTTTTCCTTAGTTTTATGTTTCCATTGATTATGGTGGAACTGTTGAAACACTAATCCAAGCTCTGCTTCTCCGAATACAGAATTTGGGATTGGAGGAGACCTGAAAATCCATTCTCCGTTGGTTACTGTGAACAAGGGATTAAAGATTTAGGGAAAAGTTTTGCTTGCATAAACAATTTACACCAGCGTTTCTAGGAAATTTACCGCATAGCTGCAATTTTATTGGAATTTTTTCCGTGAAAAGAGCGGCCTTACTTACAATCGGCGCTTAGAATTAGAATTAGACTAGTGTTAAGATTCTATTGGTTGGAATAGGAAGTGGAGTGGGAGACCCTGAGCGATAAATATTTTTGGACCCCAACAAGACATGTTCTGAGTTTCTTTCTTTTCTTTATTTATTTTTATTTTTTTGGAACGATGTCGTTCCATTAAACTAATTCTTTTTAACTTTAGAGCACTGTCAAAATGGCGGTATAAAACTCTCAATTTTACCCATAATTTAATTGATCACATCTAATAATATTAATTATATTGTCTTTTTTAATGCACATACATCACACAAATTCTCATTCTATAATTTGTGTGCCGTTTTTTAAGAAGCCGAGCACTCGTGTAAGAACAGAAGAAGTACTTCCTAAGCGTTTTGGTTGGAGTAACAGTTTGATTAATGCGAGTGTACAAGTACGCAACTACCCAGTGGCGGATCCAAGGGGAGGTGGTCCCCGGACCCCTCCAACCCCCTCCTCCACCCTTATTAGTTGCGTACTTTTTAATGGTAAAACGAAATTTATATTATGTATTTTACTTTGAAAAGAAAATTTATTCATATATTGGCCCGCTTCAAAAACTTCGTTCTAGATTCGCCACTGCAACTACCTCGTAGGATTTGTTCCAACAACAGGACTAAATTAATGTCGACAAAATAAATTATGCATACACATACATAGGCTGGTGGGCAACAGAATAAAACCAAAAAGGGATGGACATAACCAGGATGTTGAGAAGATTCAAACCTTAGTATAACCGATACAAGAAAGGAATCAAACATGGTAGTACAATTCAAATATAATTCGACGACAATCGTTAATTTCCACGACTGACCATTCACCCATTCAAGTACAGAAGATCCAAGAGCAGTGACGCTATTTGGACTCAATATATACCCAGTTTTTAGTTCTTTTTTTTTTTTTTCTGAAGTACTTGATTTCAATAAATAAAACGATACTTACTACGAATAATGACGTCATGTTTTTTTCTTTGTTTTTTTTTCTTCCTTTTTACCCAAGAACCTTTCAAAAAATATAAGAAAAAATAAATGGATAATGCTGTAGTTTAGGGTTAATTTTCGTATTCACACTTTTTCCAAATTAATTAGGGTTATATCTTTTTCTTTTTTCTCATTCAATTGATAGCTTAATTTGTAAATACAAAGAGGTAATTAAAGGTAAATGATTTGGGGCGTGAAAATACTCAGGGAAAAGAATTCAAAAAATATTGTTGCATCACATGATAGTTACCACTTAATTTTTCTTTTTTTTCCATGTGAATATATGTCACATTATTAATCTAAAAATTTCCTAAAATATTTTTCTGAATGTATCATCAATCAATAACTAAATGTGTAATTTTAAAACAGAAAAGGATACCGTCACACGAGTGTTATAGAAAGGAATAAGTGTCATTTACCAATTTATATATATATATATATAGATACACACACACCCCAAGACTATCATTCATTTGTATTTCAGTAAATTTTAAAGGTGCATTTCGCATGCGAAAATAAAAATGGGAATATGGTACATCTTATATCTAGAAGTAGATAAATTTCTCATTAAATGAATCTTAAATTAACATTTAGAAAATATAATAGTTTAAATTATCATATTTTTATACGTATATGAATTTTAATCATAGAATCAGATGTTCATTCCCCTATTTTCTTGCCACAAAACTCACCCTAATAGTTATACTATTTTTAGCATTTAAAATAAGAGAGTATTGAAAACACTACTTTCATTATAGTACTACAACCATGCCATTCAAATGGTTCACTCTCAAAAAAATTCTTGTCTTATTGAAAGAATCCACATTAAATTTGGTTACATTACGTACTTTTACTAATACAATAATGTGTTGTGAACAATTAACACTTATAAAATAAAGATATAATTTAAAATTATAGTGTTAAATTACTTATTTTATGTGTTATACGTCATAATCCATAATAAGTTATACATTTTTTAAAGTGTAGGACGTACCAATGAAATCTTCCGTACACTTTATTCTTGAATTGACACTCCAATATCTTCTTGTCATTTTAATATTTCCCCCTTTTTTTGGGGAAAAAAAAGAAAAAAAGAAAAAAGAGAAACGAGGAACCCTGAACTAAAATAGAAAATTGTTCTACGGAATCTTTCTCACAATGGAATAGTGGGTCTGGTGATGTGATTTGTGAGTTTCATGCTCCATTGTAAAAAAGAAGACATAAAAGATAGAAATAATTAAAGTAAACAGACCCCGAGAACGGGAGGAAAGTAGTACTTTTTGATTCATGGTTTCAATAATACGTTTTTGGAATATTGCAAAGATTGGCCTTGTGAATCTTACTTGCACGTTATAAAGTATTAACAAAATAAACCACATCCAGACGGCAAGATTCCGTCTACATACATCCCAAACAAGGCGGCACGCAAGGACAGCATGTATCTTCACCAGAATTCCGTCTACATCTGCAACTGCCCACGAATCCGGACCTCTCGTACGTGCGAAATGCATTAATTTTTTCAGACCTAAACCCTACCAAAATGAGAAAATTATCCCATGATTGCGATCCTATTCTTTACTCCAGTCTCATTAAAAAAGTTAATATTTTCTTTGTGTTAATTAGAAGAGTTTACTTTGATAAATATTTTTTGTTACATTAAAATAATTTATTTTCAATTTTTTTTTACTCCTTATACCTTTTTAATATAATTTATGTGTATTTTATATTTAATTTATACTTAAAAATAAAGATACAAATGGACTAAATGGTGTAAAATTAGTTATTTTAAGTGTTGTACATTGACATTCATAATAAATTATACCTTTGTCAAGATGGACTCTTCTAGTAAAACGGAGAGAGTATGCCTTTTTTATTTTCCTTCTTTTGTAACAGCCAATTAAGTAGTTGAGGAGCATAGAGACACTTTATTATAAATTAGAGTGGTCAAATTAGCCAAAAAGTTCGAACAATAACGTAATGAGCCTTATCTCAAAAATACAAAAATACAGATGCACTTTTCAAATATGACTTTTCATGTTTTTATGTGAGAGTAAATTTTTTTAAAAACAACTTAATTTTTTTTAAAAACAACTTAGCCAAAGTCGTTTCAAAATTTGTATAAGAAACTTCAACCAAGCAGGAGTCAAATTTCGATTTGAAAAGGGCAGTAGAACTAGCAGCTAAGGCTATATATGTCGGATTCTAACTCAAATAGAAGTTTTTTTTTTTTTTTTTTTTGAAGAAATTAAGGCCCAGTTTGGTAACCAAACTCAAAATCATGTTTTGAGACTAATTTTGATTTTATAATAATTTTTCGTCATTCTCAATAAGCATTTTTACATTTTCAATAAATCTTTTTACATTTCCAATACATCTTTTTATATTCTCAATGTAATTTTAATATTATAAAATCAAAATGAAACTCAAAATCATATTTATAAAAAATTGTGTAAAAAGATAACGATAATGTTATTTTTGAAATAATATGAATACAAAATTTAACATTTGAATTTTAAATTTTAAAAAAAATGAGAATCTTTGTCTATAAAAAAAAATTTCTTGAAAAATGTGAAGAATTTTATAAAAAGGTATCAAAACAAACAGAGATTAGTCTTCGCTGAGTGTTAAATATAATAATGCTCAATTCGTTTACTCGACTGGTACTACCATTACGTGTGATATTAATGAAAATAATAAAATCATCACTTATACTTTTTTTTTTTTTTTTTTAAGATTGCGTTTATTCCACCGGTACCACATTATTTATTATTTTATCTGTTCCATTAGAATAGTCTATTAACTATTTTACAAATATTTTTTGTTCTTATAGAAGAATTCATTTTCAAATATTTTACTCCTCATACTTTCGCTAATATAATTATGTATGGTCTACAGTTAACTAACACTTAATAGTAAAGATATAAATGAAATAAATGGTGTTAATTTAGTTATTTTAGGTATCGTACCTTGATATTTATAAAAAGTTGTACGTAAGTGAAAGTGAACACTTTTAATGAAACAAATGGAGTATAATGTTCGTATAATTATGGGTGGTTTAAAAGTAACCCATTTTTTATAAGTGTACAAGCGAGAAAAATAGTGTCAAATTATTTATTTTAAGAATTATACTTTACTATTAGGAGTGGGCATGGTTTGGTCCAATTCGAAAATCGAATCGAATTCGAATTTACTGAATTCGAATAACCCAATTTTAATTCAGTATTCGAATTAGGTTTGGTTTGAAACCGAATTCGAATTATGAATTCGGTTTTAGAATTAGTTTTCGAATTTGGTATCTAATTCGAAAATCGAATTGGGATATATGATTTATCTTTTTTTAATTTTATACTTCTTATTTTACTCTTCCTATTTTCTTTCATTTTCTTCTATTAGCCATCAAGTTTTTGGGAGAAAGTTATGGTGGTGTCGATTGTTGTTGTTGGATGGTGGAGATTGTGGATCTGGGAAGGGGCGACAATGGTGGATCTGGAACTGGACGGTGCTTCTTCTCTTAATCTATTTTCTTTCTTCTCTTCATTATCTTTCTTTCTTTACTCTTCCTATTTCCTTCTCCCATCTCTCTTTCATTTTCTTCAAAGCCTTACTGTGTTAAATTATTAATTCTGAAAACAAATTTGTGAATTTGGTTTCTACGGTCCAAACAGAATTTGAATTACGAATTCAATTTGGTTTCTTCAGTTTCAAAACGAATTAGATTCGGTTTTCGAATTGGCCAAAAAAAAATTAAAATTCGAGGAAACCAATTCGTGCCCACTCCTATTTACCATTTATAAAAAGTTGTATGTTTCATAAACAAGACTCTTTATATGAGATTGAAGGAATATATTATTTAATTATGTAACAAAAATATAAACTACGTTATTTAAATCTCTACATGAGATTTGATGAAATTACTATTACCTTCATTAGCTTTGCAAAAATTACTATTACTTCAATGACATTTTAAGAAACTGTCTTTACCGATCGAATGTTCAATTTTTCACAAATAATAATTCTCTTTTTTTTTTTTTTTTTTTTGTTGCAAGTGGGTGATAATATTTTGACCAAAGCCTAAATTAATTGTTATGCTCCAACATGTTGGAGATTTTCTTTTCTTTTCTTATGTCTTTATGATTCAAGCATGCATGTTCTTTTAATTGCATTTCTTTTAATTATGTTCAGTAGCTAGTTATTCCTTCCGGCAATAATATGATGCAACTCTAGTTTAAGTTCGTTCGCGAGACCGAATTGTTCTTTAGTTTATGAATGGAAGTTCTTGTTATTCTCTATGATAGTTCAAGCATTATGTAGGTTTTCTTAGGTCTTGATCACACTTAAGTTAAACTACAATAATGGAAAACCAATCGGATAAATCGAGGCGTCCTCTTTGAGTCCGATCAATGGTAAGACTACCTTCAGGTAGGGAGAATAATAGGGTAGTCGAATGGTATTGCGTCAGAGTCTTTTGGCTAAAATCAGGTTCCCTTCTTTCTTAATGCTGTTAGTTGGTTAATCTAGTAGAGCGTCTCTCTAGGTTACTAGTTAATTAGGAGATTAGTTAGAGATGTGTTATCCTAACAATCGAAAAAATAAGAGGGAATGAGGTTACGCATGGCACGTCCCCGGCTACGGCGCCAATTTTTGTGGGTCGTTTTTATACCAAAATAAACCTACTCGATTTGAGGTAAAATTTAGCACATGGTGAGTAAGGTCGTCTCCACAGGGAACGGGATTAATTCCTTCCTTCAGTTAATTGCAAACATATTTTAGAGGGAATTGTATCACGATTAATATTGGAAAACTTAAATAAACTAAAATAATAAAACAAACTAAAACAAATATAAATTCCCACCACAACATATATTGAAACCATGGCTGAGGTTTACATCTCATGCCATGTAAGTTCAGATCTCGATGGTCTGAACTATTTGTGGTGGCATCCGTATGCCCATACGGAACAATGGAAATCAAAAGCTCTGAAAATGGAAATCTGTGGGCACGGTCTAGCCAAAGACCGAAAACAAAAGGCGCTGGTTCTGTGCCATTTACCAATAGTTTCCACATTAAGAGAGCAACTTTGGGAGTGCAGTCCTACTTTCATAGCAGCCCCACCCCCATAAGGGCATTCCCTATCTTTTTCTTATAGTATTGTTTTGGTTTTTTTTTTTTAGTTGTTTTGTTGGTTGTGTAGAAGTGTGTGTTGCTGTAGATAGGTGTTTGTGTGTGGTTGTTCCTCTACCTTAGTATTGCATTGGGAAGATGCAATTTCCTAGTGTAGGGGACTTTGTGTTCGTTGTGTTTGTGGCGTGAGTCTGTAGTGAATGTTCAGATCTTGGAATTGCTGGTTTACCTCTGTGGACTTGACTGGAATTGGTTAGATGGTAAGAGAAAGGTCATCCATTTGTAGAGAACCATTTTTGATTTCTATTAAATGAGTTTGTAGAGGATGAAGGTGGGAAGATAGTTAATAAAGCCTATTTAAATCAGGTTTGAGCTAGAGTGGAGCACTTCCACATCCCCGTTTTCGTTGAGTGAGTTACATGTAACGTGAATTGGGCCGAATTGTGGATGTGAATAATGTTTTTGGGTGGAATTGTATGCAGGGCAATTAAGGCATCTAGGATTAGCCCATTTGGCTTTCTTCTTCTTATCCTACCTATGTGTTATTCCTTAGAGGTCCTTTGAAGCTTGAAACTTGTTCTTCGGATCAGCTCCATATATATGCATTGTAAACCTATTTTGGCTTTCTTTTGGCACCCCCAATTACATGCAATGAGTTGTATTGATTGATTGATCTGTGTTCCCTGGGATTATAAGTTGAACCATCCAATGATGAGTTTAATGTGTGATGAATGAAGGCAAAGATGTGATGTGAATAAAAAGCCAGTGATATGAAGAAATTTGAAAAAATAATAAGTTTTTCTTGGCTTGTCTTCACTTTGTGGTTCTGAATAACTAAGATGGCTACTGTGTTAGCCAAAATAATTGTTTGTGTGAAGAGCAACACTCGATGTCCTGATTGATAAGTACTGGACATGTTTTTCATTAATGTACGAATACCTTTTGAAGGGCCATGCGGATGCTATTTTAAGTAGGGAAGTGTTATTTATCGTGTCTCTTGCATGTGTTGGATTTTTGAGCTTAAATGTTCCTCCATCCTACCCTGACTGAATTCCCTAACCTCATTACAACCTTCATGAAGGCCAGTTTTGTCTTGCATATAATTTTACCTTTGTTGGAAATGAATTATTGGCTTGTGTTGGTGTGATTTTGAGAGTATCCAAGTAGAGTTAGGAAGCGATTGAGTGTATACTGCGAGGATAAACTATCTTGCTTGTTTTGGTGCAAATGAAGAAGAGAGATGATTTGGTTTGATTCAAATGTATGGGTAACGACGGTAAGAGGTTGTTGTTCCGGTCAAGTCCTATGGGGCACTATGTTCTGAGATCTGTTTGGTCATGAATGGCTGTTGTGGTGTAGTTGTGTTTGGTTTATTGTTTGTGATTGTTCAAGTGTTTCTTGTTGTTGTTTTTTTCCTTCGGGACTGAATTAGTAATTACTTGAGGACAAGTAAAGTTTAAGTGTGGGAGAGTTGATAAGGCAGATTTTACTGATGTAATTTGCTAGAAACTTGAGGGCTTTTTGGACAATTACTGTACTTATGTGGTCTTTTACTGCAGTTATTAATTGAAGAAGCAAAGTTGAACGTGAGAGCAGTTTTGGCTAAAATTGGTGTCTTTTGAGACACAAGTGAGGCAGAAGTGGGAGTCCATCTCTCACGATTAAAAAGAGAGTGAAGAGCAGATATTGAGAGCAGTTCAAAGGAACGACCAGAGGATCAGGATCGCGATGAGAAGGAGTTTCAATCTTGATGAAGAAACTACCCAGAGACTGCAGAAAAAACTTCGGATGGTTGAAGGAGGTTGGTAGACGCAAGCAGTTCGGCTGAAGTTGACGGAGGTAGTTCTCAATCTGACGGTTCTCTTCTGTTGCTTATAAATAGTAGAAGAAGAGAGAGCAAAATGGGGGGTTGGGCTGGACGTCTGCATTTGGAATGGTCCATGCCCCGTAGATTAGTTTTTCTTCCATGTTTTCTTAATGCAATTTCTTTTGTTCTTTTCCATTCATGTTTCTCTTGGAATCCGTTAATAATAGAAGTAATTAGATTCTTTTAGTTTAGCTTCAATTGTTTCTTTTTCTTTTGTTTAGTTATGCATATTTGCTTAACTCTGCTATCTTTGGTGTTTAGTAGTAATTAGATTGTTTAATCCGGCAATTACATGATGGAGCACTGATTTAAGTTGGCTCGTGAGACCTAAATATTTTTTCAGTTTATGAATTGAACTTCTTGTTATTCTCTATGATACTTCAAGCATTATGTAGGTTTTCTTATGTCTTGATCACACTTAAGTTAACTTACAATAATGGGAAACCAATCAGATAAATCGAGGCATCCTCTTTCAGTCGGATCAGTGGTAAGACTGCCTTCAGGTAGGGAGAATAATAGGGTAGTCGAATGGCCCTGCGTCAGAGTCTTTTGGCTAAAATCAGGTTCCCTTCTTTCTTAATGCTGTTAGTTGGTTAGTCTAGTAAAGCGTCTCTCTAGGTTACTAACTAATTAGGAGATTAGTTAGAGATGCGTCATCTTAACAATCGGAAAAATAAGAGGGAATGAGGTTACGCATGGTACATCGCCAGTAACCATAACTGATTGATTTCTGTCAGTAAACATATCATTGAGTCAATGAATGAACTGCTTAAATCGGTGTCAATTCATCTGCTTGCATTAGCTTTTATATTTGTTTTAGTCTGTTTTATTATTTTAGTGTATTTAAGTTTTCCAATATTAATCGTGATACAATTCCCTCTAAAATATGTTTGCAATTAACTGAAGGAAGGAATTAATCATGTTCCCTGTGGAGACAACCTTACTCACCATGTGCTAAATTTTACCTCAAATCAAGTAGGTTTATTTTGGTGTAAAAATGACCCACCAGTCCTGAACTCCTTACACAAATAAGGGGAAAAATAAAGCCTAAAGGAAAGTGCATTTGCACGATTTGAAAAGGCATTTACTGTTTTTCTACTGTGTATTAGATTAGTAGTTCTTTTCAGAAATAAAGTTCCATTTTAATTGATTTTTGTGTTGTAAGGTCCCATTGTTATTCAGAAATATCCAACAACACAAATCCAAAGAAAATGTAATACTCTTTTTTTCCATTAGAAGAGTTTACTTTGAAAATTATTTTTTTGTTCCAATAGCAGAGTCAACTTTCAAATTTTTTTACTCCTTCTACCTTTACTAATATAATCATGTGTGGTCCACAATTAGCTCATACTTAATAAGTAAGGATATAAATGGAATAAAGAATATTAAATTGGGTACCTTAGGTGTTGTACATTGACATTCATAATAAGTTGTACATTGGTCGAAGTCAACGCTTCTAATGAAACGGAGGGAGTAGTAATTTTCAAATCTCATAAAATAATGATAGTTTCGTAAAATTAGTGTGAATAAATAATGGGGTATACTATTTGCAGTAACATTTTTACTGTGAATAGTCTATTTTGCCTTTAGCTAAAAAAAAACCCCTTTTTTCCAGAATTCCGCCCCCTATTTGCAGTAACATTGTTGAAAATACCACAAATACCGCCCAACCCGGCGCCTGGGCGATATTTTCACTCAAAATACCGCCGGGGATGGAATAAAATACCCGAGCGGTATTTTGAGCCAAAATACCGCCCGGCGGTATTTTGGGTCAAAATAATGCCAAACTGGGCGGTATTTTCTTCTAAAAAAGTTGGATCCGCAAAAGCTGTAATTGGATTAAGTTCCCTTTGATACACGTTAGAAATGTTAGAATTTGAGAACAGAAGAAAAGAACATGAATAATATATAGATTGTTTTTTTTTTTTTGGTTAAAAAACCAATTTTACGTTAAAAAAAATGTATAGATTATTTAATTACCGTGTAATATAAATTATTCTCGTGACTATCGGCCATAATTAGATTGAAAATGATTTTTTTTTATTTTTTTAAAAATCTAAGGGGCATTTTAGATATTTTACAGTAAAATGTTATTGCAAATAGTAAATTGGTTACTGCAAATAACAATTTCTTAAATAATTTAGCCACCAAAAGGGGCATGTTATTTGCAGGTACCATTTTACTAAACACAGAACACTTTTTAAAATTTTAAGTGGTGAAAAGACAAATATACCCTTGATAGTTTCAAACTTTATAAAAAAAAATTTATCCAACTTTTTGAACTCAGGGAAAATCGCCCAGGCCAGGCGATTTTCTCTGGGAAAATCGCCTGTCCCGGGGAAAATCGGAAAATTGCCCAGGACATGCGATTTTTTTTTGGGAAAATCGCTTGGTCTGGGCGATTTTCTCAGATAAAATCGCCCAGGCCAGGCGATTTTCCCTAAAAAAATCGTTTTTTCGAAAATTTAGTAGTCGTTCGTCAGAAAAACGATTTTCCGACGAATGATCGGGAAAACCTGAAAAAAACGCTTACTGTGGCATTTTTTTTAGGGAAAATCACCACAGGACACTAATTTTATCTGGGAAAATCGCCCAATCCAGGCAATTTTCCAAGAGTCCAGGCGATTTTCCTGGAGTTAAAAAAGTTGGGTAATTTTTTATAAAGTTAGAAATTATAAAAGGCAAAAATGTAAATTCACATATAAAAATTTTAAAAAGTGACCTACGAATAGTAAAAAGTGACCTGTAAATAACATTTTCGCACCAAAAATGAATGGACCCATATGAAAAAGCAATATTCAGATTTTCAGTATATTTAATCCTTCAAGCAATGAATAAAGACTAAAAGGACCTATCTATGATGGCGACGTTTTTGGAGCAAAAAGACCAATGGCCGAATTTTGCGATATATTGCCATAATTCCCAATCCTTTTTTTCTCCTTACGCGGCGATGACCTTTCCAAAAAATAAAAATAAAACATGCAAAAATTCTTCATTTCTTACTTACTGCTTTCTTGTCGTTCAAAAGCTTTAGTAGCCGAAGACTTTTCTCCTAGGATCAACCCGCACCTTCGACTATCTAGCCATGTTCCGACAACCTCTGTCAAAATTTTCAGTTGCATCACTTTTATAAATAGAAACTTTTACGTTAATTATGATCAGAAAAACTCCCGAACATGGCCACCCTCAAAATCACCAAGAAACATCACAAACACCTAAACAACCCCTTCACTTCCGCACCCCAATCTGGCCCTCTCATTCGAGGGAAACTGTTCTTCAATTCGTTGACACTTCCTTCCAGCCAGATCTACGACGTCGGCGCCGATTTCCAGCTCAATTGGTCGTCGAACGATGGAGGGTTTTTCTCTCTGTCTCATAAATCTCACCCCGGGAGACATTTATGGGCTACCATTCCAGGGCAAGCTTTTGTTTCTGCAGCTGTTGCAGAAACCGAGGTCGAAGAGAGCAGAGGATCATTGCTCGTCAAAGATGGCGATGTTCATCTGGTTTGCGATCATCAAACTGTTGATTACATCAGAGTTGTAGAAGATGAGGAGGAAGAGGAAGAAGAACAATATTTTTCTCCGACGAATGAAAAAACAGAGGAAAATGGCGATCATAAGTCCTCCCCTGCAGTGATCATAAGTGGAAAGATCATCAGCACGAAGAAAATGAAGAAGAAAGTTGAGAATTCCAAAAGTGATAAAAAAAGTGCAGAAAATGAAGATGATTGTGCAACTTTTGCAACTTACAGGATTGTAATTGATCAGAAGAACAGTGGTCAAATTGGTTTTCAAGTGAAGCTGGGGAGACCAAATGTGGAACTTCATAAAAGAGTCTCTCCTCCTCCTAGGGTTTACGAGGGCTTTAACAGAAAGCTTACCAGAATTCGAAGGAATTGGTCTGGACGAAATGGATTCTCTTCCAGAAAGAAGGTTTATGTGACGGGTTCATCGTCGGAAGAGGAAAATGTAGTGATGAAAGATGCAAGATTGACAAAATTCAACAGGATTTGGCTGACATATGCAAGTGAGAGCAGTGAGAGATTCTTTGGGTTTGGAGAGCAGTTTTCTCACATGGATTTCAAAGGGAAAAAAGTACCAATTCTTGTTCAAGAGCAGGGTATTGGGAGAGGGGATCAACCGATAACTTTCGCAGCCAACTTGGTCAGTTACAGGTAAACAGAAGTCACATTTTTCATCAACTACAAATACGAATCATGCAATGCCTAATGAAAATGGCCTGGATAAAATGCAGGGCAGGGGGTGATTGGAGTACCACTTATGCTCTGTCTCCGTTCTACATTACATCGAAGATGAGGTCCCTTTACCTTGAAGGGTACAATTATTCAATCTTTGATCTAACAGAACAAGACAGAGTTCAAATCCAGGTATTCTTTCGGTGTATTTCAATTCGAACAGTATTTTAGCAACTCAAATGTTTTAAACTGTTTGAGAATGGGACTCTTTTAATGGGGTGGAGGGAGTAACAACCAACTCAGAAGTAGAAAATCTTGTTAAATGAGCAGTACAATTAATCACTGTCTCCCTCATGATTCAGTTCATCACCAATAACATGTACAGTAATAATAATGACAAGTGAAATGTGGTAACAGATTAACTGGAGAATAAATACATTAGGCCTGCTCTTTACGATTTAGTTTGAGTTTTGGTTTTGGTTTCAACTATAAATTTAATATACTATACTCAGTTTTCATCATCTTCATACAACTTTTTACTATTTATCTATACTTTTTACATTTCTAATACACTTTTTACTTTATAAAACTATTTTTCCAAAACCAGTTTTCAAACCAAAACTCAAACTTCCAGTAAAGAACAGGCCCTTAAGGTGATAGAAATTTCGATAATTAAGGAGCCTTTTGCTGATAGCTCCAAGATCAGATTAGGATAAATATAAAACAATTCTGTCATAGCACTTCCACTTTAAATTCTAGCTCATTCAAATTACAAACTGTTAGTAGGCTGATTCTCCAAATTCTTGGTACCTATCAGATCCATGGAGACTCGGTTGAAGGGAGGATATTGCATGGTAGTTCACCTACTGAGCTGATTGAGAGATTCACAGAAACTATAGGAAGACAACCAGAAATTCCAGAGTGGATAATATCTGGTGCTGTTGTGGGAATGCAAGGCGGAACAGATACCGTACGCAGTATTTGGAAAGAGCTGCAGGCCTATGATGTGCCAATATCAGCATTCTGGCTACAGGTGAAAATTCCCGCAGTCAAAATAATTGTGATCTTGCATCTTTTTATCTAGTTAAAACACATCACCATGAAAATTAACACAATGGATCCACATCTTCTGTTTTTGATGCAGGATTGGGTGGGGCAGAGGGAGACAGTGATTGGGTCACAACTATGGTGGAACTGGGAGGTAGATTCAGGAAGGTATACGGGATGGCAGCAACTGATTAAAGAACTTAGGACTGAGCACATCAATGTGATGACATACTGTAATCCTTGTCTAGCCCCGGTAAGACAGATTCTCCGAATTCTACATATACATCATGAACATATAATGGCATTATAAACCTTTCTTCTTTACCAATGTAGATGGATAAAAAACCAAACATCAACAGAAACCTCTATGATGATGCAAAGAAATTGGACATATTAGTAAAAGACAAACATGGAGAACCTTACATGGTTCCAAATACAGCTTTTGATGTTGGAATGATGGACTTGACACATCCATCAACAGGAAGTTGGTTCAAGCAGATTTTGCGAGATATGGTGAGTGATGGAGTCAGGGGATGGATGGCAGATTTTGGTGAAGGGCTGCCTGTTGATGGTTACCTGCACTCTGGTAAGAAACACAAACTGCTTCATTCTTGAAAAACCACCTTAAATAGAAAAGAAAAATATACAAATAAAAGAAAATGAAAATCTATATAAAACAAAATTGTTCGATTTCTTGTTTAGACCAGGAAAACATTTATTACACAAACTAGAATCAATCTATTGATGGGAGCGTATATTAATTTTTCAGGTGAAGATCCAGTTGTAGCCCATAACAGGTATCCGGAGCTTTGGGCCAAGATAAACCGGGAATTTGTGGAAGGGTGGCAAAATACTCATAACAGTAAGGAACAAAAAGACCAAGAAGATGACTTGGTTTTCTTCATGCGAGCAGGGTTCAGAGGTAGCCCCAGATGGGCAATGCTGTTTTGGGAAGGAGATCAAATGGTGAGTTGGCAAACCAATGATGGGATAAAAAGCTCTGTAGTTGGCTTACTAAGTGGTGGCATTTCTGGCTATGCCTTGAACCACAGTGACATTGGAGGCTACTGCTCGGTAAACTTACCATTTGTCAAATACCGAAGAACTGAAGAGCTGCTGTTGCGATGGATGGAGCTAAATGCATTTACCACAGTGTTTCGGACACATGAAGTAAGTAAAAGACTTTCAAAAAGATATTACCACAACATAGACTTGAAAACTTCATTGCTAAATTCCAATCCTACGGATAATGATGGGGAAAACAGAATTGAATGTGTACTGGCTCTTGACTATGGATTTTTCAGTTTTTACTTGTTTAGTCAACTGATATCCTGATGTTTGGTTTTTCTGCATCTTTAATCAGGGAAACAAACCATCTTGCAATCATCAGTTCTACACAAACCACAAAACTTTATCCCATTTTGCGCGTTTAGCAAAAATATACAAAGCTTGGAAGTTTTACAGGATTCAACTAGTCAAGGTGAGCTTTATACCCTTCCATTAATTTTGATATTCTGATTCAACAGAGAAGTTAATATTTTTTTTACGCTCTTAAATTACACAGGAAGCCTCCCAAAAAGGCCTACCTGTATGTCGCCATCTATTCCTTCACTACCCAGATGATGAACATGTTCATAGCTTCACCTATGAGCAGTTTCTAGTTGGGACTGAGATCCTAGTGGTGCCTGTGCTAGACAAGGGAAAGGGAAATGTTAAGGCCTATTTCCCAGTAGGAGAAAGCTGCTTGTGGAAGCATATTTGGACAGGAGAATTGTATTCACAGGGAACTGAGGCTTGGATAGAAGCTCCGTTGGGAAATCCTGCTGTTTTTGTCAAGGATGGCTCCCTAATTGGAGAGACCTTTATGAAGAACCTTCAAGAGTCCAGTATCAAATAGATGATGTAAGTAAGCCAATTGCATTCTTGACTAGGAAATTTGTAGCATAAAAAGTATCAAATTTTGGTTTTCACAAGTTCACGACTATAGGACATCCTTTACTTCTTTGGGAAACAAAATGTACATAGCCAATTCAATGTAAATAGTCTGATTCAAGTTCTATTCTGAACAATCATAAGTCATTTAAATTTTCAACAATAGAAAATCCTTTTGAATCAATTCAATGTCTTTGTCTTGTTCTCTCCCTCTTCTTTCTTTTCAAATCTAGATCAACTACTAAGGACTCCTCCATAGTGATGTCTCATATGGAAGAAACGGCATAATCAGAAATTCTTGAGTAAAGTAAATTTCATTTGAGATGATGAAAAAACAGTGAAGTAATTTTCATCTGACCAAAGGACATCATCAAAAATGGAAAACTTTATAAAGACACAGCACAAAAAGGTGTGAGAGTGTAACATGCTTTATACTGCAGCAACCATATTACTCTTTCATGAGAGTCATGTGAAGCTTGTGGGAATAATTGGTCCCCACCCGATCCCTCAAACAGCCGCAAATATACTACTCCCTCCATCCCATTAAAAGAGTCTAATTTCAAAACTACACAACTTTTTATGGTTAAGTACAGCATCCAAAATAAGTAATTTGACAACATTTTTTCACACTAATGTCCTTACTTTCCAAAGGTGGTTAATTGTAAATCATACATATCTATATTAGTAAAATAAAGGTATAAGAAGTAAAAATATCAAAATTGGACTCATCTAATAAAACAAAAAAAAAATTAAAAAGTGAACTTTTCTAATAGGAAAGAACAGAGGGAGTACAAACTTATAACCTACCAATAAATCAGACAGCTCTTCAATTTAAAATTCAGAAACGGTCGTATCTTACTCCCAATCTATACACATATTCTCTTGCATCAGATTTGCTGTGATTCCAATTTCGAGCCAAGAGGGTTTCCACAAACATATCAGATCCTTTTCTGCCAAGTGATAAACATCAAATCGGTCAAAATTGAAATGACTAAGAGGGAAATTGCGCAAGAACAAAAGAAACGATTATGATCCTAAAACAAAAATTCTAATCATATATGCTAAAGCATAATTCTGCTGTTCAACAGTTTTAAGTAAAACAGAAAGAACAAGTAAGGAATTTAACTGAGAGAGGAATTCCGAAAGCACCAACCTAGAAGAAGGATTCTGTTCATAGTTGGAAGATTAAAATTCAATTAAAGCAAGCATAATTGGTGGGTTCTTCTCGTCTTTGATCAAAAGTGGTGAAACTTGGAATATACCACTTACCCGAATTTTGGATATTCCCATCTCTCAAATGACCGTTGAAACCTAAGGGTCAGGGAACAGCCAAAAAAAAAAATTTCAATTGACCGTTGAATTTAAAAAGATGGGTAAATTAATTCACGGTCTTAGGGTTGGGTTAAATTATAACTTGATCCCTTAGGTTTAAAAAAATTACATCTCATTCCTCAAGGCTTGGGCTAAGTTACAATTCAGTCCTTGAGTTTAAAAAAAAAATGCATCCCAATCCCTAAGGTTTGGGTTAAATTACAACTCAATCCCTGAGGTTTCATCAAATTACATCCTACTATCCTAGTCCCTTTACACATTGACTTTTCTGATCAGGATGTAATTTGTCAAAACTTCAGGGAACATGTTGTAATTAACCCAAACCTCAAGGGCAGGGATATAATTTTTCCTTTTTTTTTATTAACTTTTGTACTGAGTAGGTGTCTCATTACCAAATAAGGTAAATATGACAATGAAAGTTAAAAAATAAAAAATAATAATAATAATAATAAAAAACCCTATCATCAAAACAATTGAATTTGCGAAAGTAAAGCCTCATATATGTCCATTGTTGTTTTTCTTGTCATTTACTTGAAAATATGGAGACACATTGGTGCGTCCACATGTTGTCTTAAAGTCAACCGAAAATTCAAATAACACCAAAGTAACAAAGTGACAAGTTTTTCATACTTCTTTGATGTACATTAAGCTTCTTACTAAATATAGCAATGAAAGTGGAATAGAATGTACCGACAAATGGCTATGAAAGTTATAAAGAACCCATGAACAAAAGTTTTTAAAAACTTTGATATCCAAAATCTCAAGGACCGATATGTAACTTGTTGGAACCTCAAGACCCAGGTTGTAATTGAGCCAAAATATAAGGGGCTAGACTAAAATTTTCTAAACCTACAAGGACCAGATTGTAGTTAACCTAAACTTTAGGGTCCAATATGTAATTTTTTAAACTTTAAGGACCACATTATAGTTTAGGGTTTAAAAATCGTAAGTAGAGACATACAATTATTAAAAATGATGTAACCTATTTTGAAATATTATAGCATGAGTTGTACTTGTAACGTTTATTACGGTAAAATAAATTACATCTCTCAAAATTTCATAAAAGAACTATTACTTTATAAGGTTTTCTCCCAAAAAGATGGGTGATCACGATGTTGACTTGATCGTTATGGTAGGCAAAGTCGATGAAAACATCGACCCATCATTTAACAAAGTAAGTCCTAAAGTTCAAAGAAGAACAAAGAGTTTAGAATAAACTCACAAAGGATTTCAGTTGATCAAAGTTGTGTTTGCTTACAAATAGGCGATTTATAAGGCAAGATGGGAACATTATAAGGCAAGATGGGAACATTCTAGCTAGGACCATGACCTTCAATTGGACTTGTCTGATATGACTTCTTGGACAATTGAACCTTGAAAAGTAGGCCGCAAACACACCAAAATAAAACACATAAGATGGACTTAAAAGCATAAACTTAATAACAGAAAACAAAACAGAACATAATTTTAAAAATTAAACAAAAGAAATTGAACTCATGCAATTTTAAAGGTGCTGAAATATTTTTGCATTCTTAGCAGCCCTTATCTCACCAAGACTACAGTCTGGTCTTGGTCTTCAACTTCAATCAAAAGTACTTCACTTGTTGGGTTCTTTGGATGTCCAATCTGAGTTTGAACCCAACAATTCTCAATCAAACTATTGATGACATCTTTGAAAATCTTGTATTTGGACCTAGTGAGGTTCGACATGCCACTCTAATGGTCACCATCGCTTGAGCTCAAGTCCTTGGATGGATCCCCATCATTCCCCTCCTCTTGAGAATGATTTAGCCTCAAATCCTCTTTTTCCTTGATAGCCTCAAATCTGAAACATTGAAGACATCATGAACTCCATACTCCTCCGGAAGGTCGAGCTTGTAAGCATTGTCATGAGTATTATAAAAAAAATTATTTATAAAATTTTTAATTGATAATATTCTTGAGCTCGTTGAGTTGAAGTTCAAATCAAGCTTAAGTGTCAGTAAAGAATACATATTTATATAATTTTTTATTATATAGTAATTAAATAATATATTATAAAATTATAAAAATATATAAATCATATGGGCAGTGATTTCAAAGGCATGAGGTAATGGAGAACGATTCCATGACATGATTTTAATTTGCAGTTTTGGAAATTCGAAGTCCAGCATGACATGTGGCAGGATTGTTTTTCTACCCATGCCATTAGAAAGGTGATGGAGACGAGTTTTCAACTCCACCTATAGCTAGAATCGATTAATTTTTTTCTTCACAATTTTTAGGAGTTAGTTGTATTCATTTCATTATATTTGACCATAGTAAGACAAGCTAATGAACGCAAGGAAATGCGAATTTAAATAAAAATTTTATGGGAGCCTCCAATATTGAACCTGGATACTTAAAAGAGGAAAATCACTTATGCTAAGCGACTAGCATTCTTATGCTGAGTCCGACCTTATGGGTTATCAAGCTTAAGATCCTTTTATCTAATAAATCATATCTCACCAAATTTATTCCATATATAAGTGATTAAATAGCTTCTGATAAGCGAGATGAGCCAAAGCTATGAGTTTAGAGCATAATGTTATTCACCAATCACTAGAGTCAAATGAGCTATGCAAAACTTTAAAATCAATATAACCCCAAAATTTCTTTAAAATAGAGAAGATGGGTATTTCAAAGAACATTTTGAGCAAGAAACTCAAACTGCTATATTGAGAATTGAAGAGAAAACTTACAATGAGGTGTGGAAACCTTACACACACCCTTGCCTTTTTCACACACTTTCACCTACTAAGGGTGGAATCTTGGGACGGTTACTATTTGATTTCTTATCCAGAATACATATAGAATGCACTATTACATACAAAAAACAGATGGGCATGTTATTTGCAAGTACTATTTTACTAAATACATGACACTTTTTAAAATTTTAAGTGGTGAAAAGATAAATATACCCTTAATAGTTTCTAACTTAAAAAAAAAAAAATTTTACCCAACCCTTTTAACTCAGGGAAAATCGCCCTAATCGCCTGGCATGGGCAATTTTCCCAGATAAATTCGCCCAGACCAGGCGATTTTCCTTAAAAAAATTGATTTTTCAAAAATTTAGTGGTCGTTCGCCGGAGAAACGATTTTTCGACGAATGATCGGAAAAATCTGAAAAAAACGCCGTCTTATGGCCTTTTTTTTAGGGAAAATCGCCACAGGACACCGATTTTCTCTAGGAAAATCACCCAGTCCAGGCGATTTTATCTGGGAAAATCGTCGGTATATCTGGGAAAATCGCCCATACCGGCGAATCGCCTGGACTAGGCGATTTTCCCAGATTTAAAAAAAAATTGGGTAATTTTTTTATAAAATTAGAAACTATAAAGAGCAAAAATGTAAATTCACGTATAAAAATTTTAAAAAATAGTCTACCAATAGTAAAAGGTGACCTGCTGATAACAATTCCGAAAACAAATAAAGTAAATTCTCGACACAAAACATACATTAAAAAAAGAAAATCCCTAAATAATACTTTATAAAGCAATTGTCTAACTCACATATCCCATGGAGCCATGATTCAAACCTACATTTAGAACTCATTTCAATTTTATAATAACTTTTTTTCAACAGTCACTATACTTACACATTTCTAAGTTTCTAATCCAATTTTCACTTTTAGAAATTCATCTTCAAAACATATTTTTAAAACGTGCCCAATATATTTAGACAATTGATGATAATTCAACATGCAAGTTAACAAGTTGTAGAAATAAATTCGGGCCATTAACAGAAGCCTTCAAGTCAAGAACCCCTCATTTTCTTCGCTCAGTGTCAAATGAAATTCAAATCCTATGGGTGTATTACAAGTTAGCCAAGGTTTAGCACCTCTAATATCATCCATTCATTAACACCTTCCAGAGCATAATCTGGGAAAGAAACTCTTTTTAACATTTCAAGGTCAACACCACAGTTGTTGATGTCCACCCTTTACGCTACGCTTCTCAAACACATAGCCCTGCAGCATGAAAGAGACTTCTTGCTTAACACACAATTATGCAAAATAACCATGGTGTCGGATTAACACACAATTATGCAAAATAACCATGTCTTCAACATGCCTGACAGGAGGGGGCTGACGTGTTCTTCTGTGCCAATTTCTTGAGTTTAGATCAAAATATATTTGGCAGAAAAGACATGATCTTCCATATCTGACTGATTATGCATCATATGTCCAGTTGACCAAGGTCGATCATGCTCACAGAATCTTGTATAAGTTTTTTCCGGACATCCACCTGAAAAGAAACACAGACACAAGGAAAACCGTGTCAAGATGCAGCCATTCTTCATTTGAGTCTTGTACTAAAACAAGCCATTATATGTATATCAGTGCCTAGTCCTCCAGAATGCCATATTCACATTGAACACTTAATTCATACCGATCCAAATCCTTAACCGAGTATAACCAAAACCGACTACTGTACACCAGTGCAAAAACAATCTTTTCAAATAGGCAAGATAAGCATCACAAGAAATATTAAAAGCACAAGCAAAGGCATTGATATTAAAGAGCTTACCCGTGCACCCATAAGAGATGAAAAAACAACATTTGCTTCAGCTGCATCCTCAACCTTCAACTGTTTTAGCAACCTTTTCTCAGGATTTAACGTTGTTTCCCATAGCTGCAGAGGCATCATCTCTCCCAAGCCTGCACTAACACAAGTAATTACAATTAGCAGCACAACAATAATTAAAAGCCTTTTCAATAAACTACTAACATGAGAAAATTGAATTTTCCTAGTTTCTGAAACTAATAAGGAAAGCATTGTACCCATGACTATTAAGTTAGATAACTGTAAACAAGCTAAAAAGGAAAATCATTCATTTTGTTTCATTTCGTGCTCTTCACTGCACTTAGTTCCATTTATTCAACCTAAAAGAAATTCCTAATCGTACACAAGATATCCAAGAACAATCACTGCCGATGTTGACGAATGATTCTAGAAAACTTACAAGAATGTAAAGTGGAGGAACAAGGTCCACATGAAGTTGTGCACATCAACAGGAAGGGAAAACTATCAATCAAGATACGAATTATCTATTATTTTGGAACATTTACTCCAGCACAAACTATTTGACAGCTTTTTGCTAAAACAAATCAATACTCTGTAATAGATACAAAGATCTATCATTTCTTTAACTCCCATGAATATGGTTGGAATAACAGAGCTATCAAATTACATGATCCATTATCTTTATTGTGGCTGAAACATTCAAGAATATCAGGCAACAGTCCATGATGCATCAGAGAGCAGCAATGAATTCACTAACTGGACAAAACTAATAAGTGGAAGTCATGTGTAAATAAGGCAAGGCCTCAATCGTCTACACTATCTTCACTTTGTAGGCAAAATGCATAGTGCCAAGGATAGAGAACCCACAGAGAGAGCAGAGTAGATGGTATAAAAAATGCATATCTAGCTCATATAGGGACAATTAAGTGATTGGCAAACACACAGTTTCTTCCTGCTGTTCTTACTGTAATTGTGCAGTTATAAACATACACCACATTGTCCCTAAGCAATACAATTTATTTTGTGCAAATAAATTGTATTGCTTAGGGGCAATGTGGTGTATGTTTCTAATATCACCAAAACATTTTCTAAAATACACTTTCGTCATGTTGTTCTTACAGAATTGTGCATTTGTAACTTGCATGACATTCCAAGAATCTTACGGGCAGTTAATCATGAATTGTTGTTTACATGAACACAATGATGTGCTTAGTAGATGAGTTATCAGAATCTGTCATGATACTCTATATTTGTAATCATGTTAAATCATGTCCTTTCATTATTATTTTATTAATGTGACTATGCACATTTTTTGTCAGCCAATTTCTAGCCATTCTCTTGCTACCAATTTCTCAACTGCAGGAAAATGCATCATCAAATAGAGATCATCTACATTAGTATTCACTTGCAATTATGTCAGTCAGTGTTCAGGTTGTACCTTTGAATCTCTGAATGTTGTATGATGCATTTGAAGGAAAGGAATTCTGACGCTTCTTTAGTTCCGAATCATCATAGCAATAGTATGCGTGCTTGCCTCGCTCAACCTGAATACTTAGAAAAATGAGAAACTGATCGCCAACTTAATGAAACAAAAGCTCATAGAAACAGTCAATGGTGAGAAACCTTGTATAGAGGAGGAACACCAACATATATGAGCCCTTCATCGAATAAAGCTTTCTGCAATCAGGTAGCTATAACTGTTGAGAATGTCTAATAATTCATCACGATCAGCTTTGCTCTTCTATATTGCTATATTTTCTAATGTAATGGTCATTCTGATGCTTATTATACAAGAACCCACAACCATGACGCTGAATGCTTGCAAAACACAACCACCATCTGTACACAACTTTGTTTCTGTTCAGTTAATATGGGCAGAAGATTGTCTCTATTACCTGGTATCTAAAGAAAAAAGTAAGCAGAAGTGTTCGAATGTGAGCACCATCCACGTCAGCATCAGTAAGAATTATAATTTTGTGATATCGAAGAGCCTCTTTCTTGAAATCCTCTCCCTGAAACAACAAATGCTGATTGAGAAAGGAAAATACAAAATTTATGTAGTTAAGAAAACAATTAAAATTTATTCTAATCACCTTCATTCCAAGTCCCAAACCACGAATAAGATTCTGAATCTCTTCATTTTTATACATGGAAGCCTCATCTTTTCTTTCAACATTCAAGATTTTTCCTCTTAAAGGGAGAACTGCCTGCATTTTACCACGAAATATGTGTTTATCATCCTAATTCTACTGTAATTTCTCACACATTTGAAGCTACAAGTCTTTTGAAGTGAAAGGCGGGAATAGAAACGCTGAATATATGTAACCATAGATAGTAAGATAGCAAGATAGCAGGATTCAAGATCTTTCAAACTTGTAGAAAAGTAAGAGGAACAAAAACTTTTCACTTACCACCAATTTTACACAACTCAAAAACAGATTTTCAGCCAAGCATCTTTAAAAAATTAAATACACTAATACAAAATTCTCATCCACAATTTTTTTCTAAATCTACCGAAGGTTATATTGTGTCCAAATTTTTAGCACGTTTGAACTCCAAGAGCACTAGTTAGTCATCAAGGATCCCACTTTTGTTATAGGCGGGAATATTTACTTTGGTGTTTTTCATAAATTATCTACCCCTTATCATCCACAGACAAATGGTCATGCTTAAATATCCAATAGAGAAATCGAGTTCATTAACACGTGACAAGTCATAACCCAGAAGGACTGGAGTATTCTACTTGATGATGCTCATCGAACTTACAGAGCTGCATATAAAACACCTAAGCATATGTCACCCTATGGGCTGCTATTTGGAAAATCATGTCATCTTCCATTCAAGTCGGAGCACGAAGCTCAAAGAGGGGTTAAGCAGGGAGGAAGTTCCAATTGCCAGAATTAGAGGGGATCCCCCTGAGCTTACAAGTCCAAATACTTTCCTGATCTCTCGTCCCAAGCAAATGGCTTGGGATCCACTCTAGATATCAACTATACAGAGTGAAATGTCCTGAATTTATCATAATCAAGAATTCCCACAAAGGAGTTTAGAGACAAGAAAAGAGGTGAAGAATTGCAATTCTTTCAGGTAAAGCTTGTGCATAGTTTTCGAGGAGGGGACTAATAGAGAGACCTTATGCATAAATTGGATACAAGTGAAACAAAAGAGACTAGCCGTCAATCTTAAGAGAAGATGGGGAAGGGAAAAATTGATTTAAATATAAAGGCTGCTTTGACAAAAAAGCATTAAAGGTTAGGCAGATGGAATAGAATGAACGAAACCAGATTCTTGGGACACAAGAACTGCAGCTCTCGACGCTGATATCACTAACCTTCATCAGTTTAACACCACTGACCAGCCACATAAGAAGGCGGACCTTTCAAGCAAATAACAGATTTTGGAAATGCAAACATTCTGAGCTGCAGTTCACTTTGGATCATAAGGCACCCATATAGAACATATATACATGAGAGAACCTTCCCCTCACTCATAAACCCCCCCCCCCAACCTCGAAAAAAAAAAAAAAAAAAACTTTTCCTCTTCTATCCAATCAATTATTTTCATGACTAACATTATCAGAGTTTTTACCTGAAAACGCCGATCACGACCTTGTTTTGCACTTCCTCCGGCTGAATCACCCTCAACGATAAATATCTCTGAAATAAGAGGAAATGAAGATGACATTATGTTACTTGCACTCTGAGATCAAAACTTCTATAGATATTCAGTTAAAAGATGTATGCAAAAGTGACTGTTCCATTGACAAGTAAAAGCAGAACAACAGATACCTCCTGTATGACAATATTTTTAAGAACATAAAAAAATAATGACTAAGGGGCTGTTTCACTCTCAGAATGTATGTACTTTTGTCAAATAATTGGTTATGAGCTGTCACACAAGTTTATCAAGACAGAAAAAAAACAGAATGCACATGAGGCAGTGATAGAGTGCAGCAAGCATGCACCATTGTGCATTTGTGCCACTGAGGTAAGGTTATTATGTCCCCCTTAGTACATGATTTGGACCAAAATTAATAAAGGGTCGCCATGCAGCTACTTAATCGGCTGTTCCAAAAAACAAAAGAAAAAGGAGGGCGAATCACATTAAGATATTAATTTACTATTTACACAATGGTGTTACTACAGTAGTAACATATCAAGAAATTGGCACTGTAATGTAAGCTTAGAAACAGTAATGGTTTTTATGAGCTCTAGAAATGGAATTCTTGAGGCCTAATGGAAATACTAAATCAAATACAATTATCTTGGACATGGGTTCAGGACTTCAAATCCATTTTTATTGATAAGAAAAACAAATTCACGTTCAACCACAATTTAAAGGTGGCTTCCCACTGCACGGGAATCATAATATGTCTTCAACCATTGGCTGGTGTCTACAATGGAACGTCAAAGCAACAAAGATGTAGGTACAATTATACATTACAAATGATAGATAACATGCCAAAAAACTCCTACGAATAATCGATATAGCTCTGCAATGCCCATTATCACTTAAAATTTTTTAAGTAGCACACATAACATACCGGACTCTTCAGGATTTGTAGATGAACAGTCAGCAAGCTTTCCAGGAAGAGAAGAATGTCTCAGAACCGATTTTTTTCTTTCCAATTCTCTTGCCCTCTTTGCTGCAAGAGCTGCCTACATATGGAACACGAGGCGAAAAAACGTCAGTATAAATGTCAAGCAGACATACACCAAATCATATATGAATGGGTGACACTTGAAGACTCCAACTAGTAATTATGTAAAACTTCAGGCCACATAACATTACCGCACCTGGAGAGCATTAAGAGCCTTTGCCAGGATTGACTCAAGAACATCAGGATGCAGCTCCAAAAATTCAGTAAGATATTCTTGAACAGATTGGTCAATTGCTCTCCTCACCTCAGGATTTCCCAACCTTGTCTTCAAGAAAAGAGAAAAATAGCTCTCTTTCATAAAGGAAAATGGAGACAAACAGCATAAAGTCGTTCAAATTATATCATAACAATAAAACTTCTTGACTCATTTCCTTCCTGAACAAAACTCTACATAAATGTCAACTGCAGTAACGATACCTTAGTTTGCCCTTCAAACTCTGGGTTAGGAACTTTGACTGATACCACACAAGTTAATCCTTCCCTTACATGCTCACCACTCAAATTGATATCCTTATCCTGCAAAAGACAAAACAAGTCTTCAGAAGTAACATACTATACTGGTGACTACAGCAATAGGTGCTGGAAATATGCTTAATTATTGATAAAGAAATTTTACTGGCCATAGCGGAACAAAGAAGGGTAAAATAAAGGCAGCAATATAATTTATTAACCATTGAACAACAACATGGCACTGTCATATGTGAAGAGTAAGAAGAAGGCCCTTGATTGAGGGGGCCAATGCCTAAGAAGAAAAAAAAGATTTCTCTGTAAACCAAAATACCTTCATAAGCTTCGATTTCTTCCCCACATTGTTCAAGGTTCTAGTTAGTGAAGCTTTCATCCCTTCTATATGAGTGCCACCATCAATCGTTCGGATGCAGTTTGCATACCCAAGAATTGTGTCCGAATATGCATCTGCGCACCTGAGTTCAGAATTATAAGAAATATATATATAAATCCCAGCAAATCTCAATTGGCATATTGCCAACATCTCCAAATAATATTGAAACAGCAAAAGTAGGTCAGAGCTAGGTTTCATCTGATCATTTTGCTCTTCTTATATAAAAACTCAAACTTCTCTAACAGAAAAATAAGAAAGAATTTTACCACTGGAGGGCAACATCAATTGTCATTCCATCTGCTTGTTTTCTGAAGCCAACCACATCGTGAAGAGGTTTCTGAAAAAGAATTGAAAGTTAAACTAACTTGGAACTAGTGATTCTGTGGAATTATGCGATCAACAACTCAAGTTATAGGAACTGCCCCTCATTCAATTTACATGCTCTACTTTAGCAGGGCACATGATCCAAAAGTGCATTTGGCACCTTTATACTAGTCACATTTACCAATATACATCCACTTTGATTCAAATATTTTGGAATCAAAGTCCAAAAGACTGTAAATTCATCAAGGGCATCATACAAGAACTGTCATTTGATAAGATGAGGTCACATAAAGCACGAAGGGTATAAAATATCATTAACTAACTTCTTATTTGAATTGAACAATGCAATTATACTTGGGCTCAGTCAATACATTATAGGACTGTTTTCAAATGGATATTAAGAATAGAATAGAGCTGATAAAACTTATGCGCAATATCATAACTGCAGCTAACCATTACTTATTCTATCTAATCTAGCATGTCCATACATCCATCTAAGCATTATCATTTCCACTACTCGCATTTTTGTTCATGTTCATATTTAGCTGCCCCTCCAGTCCATACAGAATCATTGGTCTAAAAGCTATTTTATAAATAAATTTTAGCAGTATTTTATGATCACAAAGTATAGAGGATGCACTTCTCCATTTTTTCCCCCATTTTCTTCGATGAGAGATCCTAAATATTCAAACTATTACATTCATTAAATTTAAGTTGACCAATTCTTTATCTTATTGTTACATTATTGTTATTATTACGGAAGTGGCATTCCATATATTCAGTTTTAAATCTGCTTATGATAGAAAGAAAATTTGATTCTAATGCCTCCCTCAAACCTTCTAACTTGGATGCATGCAAAATGCTAAATTACTGAATTTGAGGCAACTCAGTATTCTAATAACAATGATCAGAGAATAACACCTAAAATCACCTTAAAACTACTTCTCCGAATAATAATAAAATAGTATACAGCACACAAACCAGAGAGCTTGAACAGACCTTGAAAAGAGGAGATCTAGAGGCAGCATACCTTATCAGCGTTTAACCACTTCACATATTCAACTAACCCACCAGCATAGCAATATTCATTGTACTGGCTTTTCTCTTCAACTGTATCCTCTTTTTTCAGGGTGATTGTCAACTGTAGAGTAGGGATAGGAATAGTTCCAAATGTCAAATTGAATAGTTTAACCTCAAATGCATGTATGAGTATGTTAATAAACCACAACAACATCAATAAAGACAAGCAGGCAATAATTAGTATACAGATCCAAAATATCAAACAACAAAAAAGTGCCAACCATAAAAATTAATGAATGCTTTTATTCTTTTTCAACAGGAAATATAAAATCATACAGGGATATATTTCCAACAATCTAGCAAGTTGTGGGCAAAATTGAACGGATAGAGACAAAAGAAAAGAACAAAAGTGAAGATTTCTCAACTTCAAATGTTAGAATCTCTTCAAGAACAATACTCATAAGAGCCAAAAAGAAACCAAGTAGATAGAAAACAGTGAAAATTGGATTAATTTGACAAGCTTATGGCAAGGATTTCTTGCATGGAGCTCAAAGGGCAATTGGGATATTTCTACTATATTATCAACGCCCACCACCCCAAGAAGTGCCAAGGAAAATATATGTACATGTGTGTGTGTGTGTGTGTGAATATGGATGTGCATTTATAAGTATGAGTGGGGATCTGACTTAAAATGTATCATGGGAAACTTTCCAACACCAAATGTCACAAAATCAAGAGGGCTACCGTATTAGTTTCAAATTCCACAAAGTTCAAGCAGCCTAAGTGAATTAAAACTAAGCCATGTACCTCAGGATTGAGAAAAGCAAGCTCCCTCACTCGTCCAGCAATAGTATTATAATCAAATTGTGTTGCAGTTTTGAGTACTGTAAAATCAATCAAGACCGAGAAAATCCGTGAGAATTTCACAGAAGCTTGGAAAAGCAACAGTTCAAATTCATCAAGTTCAGACGCAAAATACTAACCTTCCTTGTCTGGCCAAAACCGGATCTCAGTTCCTGTTTTACCTCTTAATTCAGTAGGAAGATCATGCTGAACTAAGGACGACGCAGGCTTCCCACGTGAATATTTCTGACTGAACTCTTTCCCTTCACGCCAAACAGTCACTTCAAGAGCCTGCATATGAACAAAGGGAAATCAGGCAAAGTTCCAAAATAAAACTTGATGCTCAACTAACCACAAATCTCGAAATTAAAAATACAAAAATAATATTATCATAAATTAAAAATTCAATAAATATGAAATATAAAGAAAATAAAGCCTAAAAAGAATAAAAATAAAAAGGCCTCTCAATGTGAGCCAAGGAAAAGGTTTATATGACCATGTATAACGAACCCAAAGAATTATGCCAGTTTAATTTATCCCTGCCTTCCTCTTCACCTCGCTCCCCTTCTCCACAGGAAAAGGAACATGAGGTTGCAAGGATGTTTACGATTTATAAGAGAATGGCTGGAAAATTTGACAATTTTGGAGGAAATTTTACCAAATGGACCTGAAAAATTGTGACTTGGACGGTGCATGACTACTGAACCTACCAGTCATAGACATGAGTATGGAGGGCCTGTACGTCAGCTCAATTTGAGTGACATTTTCTTAAACATGTTTTTAGAAAATAATTTTTTTTGTAAAGAGTGCATTGGAAATGTACAAAAGGCGTAGTGGGAATGATGGGAAATTTTATAAAAAATGCACTGTAGAAAACAAAAACAAAAGCAAGCACACAATCAAAACATGAGCTAACATACAGGGCCAAAAACATTCATACAAATACTTTCGGGGGAAGAGGGTTGAGGATAGCCATAAAAATAGGATCAGAGCATTACAAAACAATATGCAGAGCAGAGTCAAAAGTAAGATAAATCAGAAATATGCTAGTTGAGCAAATAAGGTACACTTGCAAACTTCAACACCAATTTGCTCTCCTAAATTTCACATTTATGGCAACAACTATCCAGCAGCAGCAAATAATAATGCAAAAAACACCATGGTTTTAGTGAAGACACAAACATAAGAGAGTGGGTGCTCTAATCACAACTTCAGTCTACAGTTAATAAAATTAAAAAGGAAATGAGGTCAGATAAATGCCTTGAACATTGGAACTCATGATTAACAAGAATACCCAGAACTGCAGCCCTCCAGTAAACCATTAGAGAACACTCTACAACAGATTCACGTCAGAATCACTGAACAAGTGATTCAACAACCTCCGAACGACATATAAGCTCAACGTAACAATTTTTGTAGTTGGAAATCAGCCTTTACCATTCAGCATGGGGGTCATATAAAATAAATTTTGATTTAGAAATTAAAGGCCCCAACATAAAATGAGTACATAAAGGTGGAGGAATATGAGAGCAGAGTACCTCTGACAAAGCATTAACAACAGATAAGCCCACACCATGCAGACCTCCTGAAACATTATATCCACTACTGGAACCACCAAACTTGCCACCAGCATGCAGAACCTGCACCATTTTAAAGTGGAAATTACTTGCCAAAAGTTTCCTAACTCCAATAAAAATGCAATTACTAAATCGGTGCTAGAAGGATGACCACATTTGAACATACAACATCTACTTGAACCTTTATCCCACTATGTCAGGTCAGCTATATAGTTCACATATTGCCAATGTGATTATCTTTTATATGGTCCACATCTTGAAATGTGACAAAATTTTACACTAGCTATCAACCTAATCAAAGCCAAATCACATTTGAAAACAGAGACAGAAAATTCAAATATATAAAGAGCATTCTTAAAGAAAACTACCACAGTAGTGCTTTAAATGATAATATCCCCACTATAATTTTCAGAACTGAGGTCCTAGAGCATTAATATGCACAAATTTTAAGTGGAGAAGACAGTCAAAGAAATGCTACCTCTCTAAGGCCCTGGTGGTTAGCATTGGTTTTGTTTTTGTTTTCAATAGTACATTTTATATTTATAATAATTTCTCATCATCCCCAATACACATTTTTACTATTCAACCACACTTTTTTACATTTAAAATTTCATTTCCACAAACATGTTTTCAAAAGCATCCCTTAAAATCATCTAACATACAAGCCCTAAATTACTTGTTCACCAAATGAAGGGAGCATGAGTTATTCAGGAAACAAAAATGAGAACCACCCAAAAAGAGACTTTTTCATGGTAACCTCAGCCACAGAAGAAACCAAGCAAGTTCATTTCAAAACAAGCAATACCATAAGTGTCTAGCCCTTGTCACATTTATGTATAATGGATTTATAATGGATTGTCCTAAGTATTTTAATCCAATCATGAGTATATAGGTGAAAGTAGACACTTCTCTGATGAAATTTTATTATATAACTTGTTCAAACAAAATTGAGTTAAGAGTGTTGGTATTTTTCAAGGTCACAATCGAAAAAATGGCAGAAGGCAATTGATGCACTAAATATATACAAACTTTATCTCTAAGCATGCTCAAATATCCAAAACATAAAAATATAACTTGTGGAAAAGTACCGTCAAGACAGTCTCCAGGGAAGATTTTTTTGTGGCTGGATGCAAATCAGTCGGGATCTGCAGGCAAAAAATTTGTCAGACCAAGAATCAGAGCACACATGCAGTTCATTATATCAAATATTTGCTTTTGCATTCCAGACTGAAATGGATTGAATTTCCTTTATCTAGTTGGGTAGAAGAATGTTAGAATGTTACATATAACACCATACACAATAACAAGGAATTTGAAAAAAACCTCCACCACTTCAACATCTTGGGCAAAATGGAGGAATATCCGAATATGTACGGCATTGTCAAACATTAGTAATCATGTTTAAGGTAATGAACTTGAACTCATGAAACTTCTCTATGTGCATTGCTGTATACAACAATCTTAAGAACAGACTAGTTAGATATGACAAATGCTTTTTCTTTAACAAGGTGCAAGAGGAACACAGAAATATGAAGAGGCCAAATGCCAGAGGAAGAAAACTTATTTATATATCAGCACCACAAATTACATAGTTCCTGAATAAATATGTAAGATGAAAATAGTATGCATGACAGCCTTGAAAATGGAAGGAAACAGATCAGCATATTAAGAGAGTTCATACCCCACGACCGTTGTCTCTGATGCTCACTGAATTGTCAGCATACAGGACAACATCCACCTTTGAAGCAAAGCCTGCCTGTGCCTCATCAATGGAATTATCCAAGATCTCATAAACCTAAATATGACCAAAACCCAGCAAGCATATCAATTTACTCATTTACAGGACAGGATGTTTACAGCACAAGAAAAAGCAAGAAAATACCAAGTGGTGAAGGCCACGATCCCCGGTGTCCCCAATATACATTCCAGGTCTTACCCTTACAGCCTCTAAACCTTCCAATACCTAAAAAACCAAAGCGACATACAACTTAAAACACGCACACAAACATAAGGAGACAAAGAGCGCATTCAGTTCAGTTGCAAGGAGAATAAACTCTATTCCAACAATGCTAACTCCCACTCAAGACCACTCACATGTCCAAATTAATATGCTAACTGACTATTTTATTTGTATTTTCTACAATGTGCTCAAAGTTGTATTGTTCTGACGAACCCAAACTTGCCTTCGATGTGGGCCAATCATTCATCATTTGCTTTACGCACTTGCATTGGCAAATAGTACCAATTCCATCAAAAGTATCTTGATGTCCTTGTATAAGATGAATGGGGAACCATGTATACATTCCTTAGTTTCTCACCTTCTTGCATTTCCAGGAATGTGAATTCATACCATAATCAAAACTATTCTTCACAAAAGACAAATCCTCGTCCTCTGAAAAGCATAAAGCTACAATACTTGTTCCAGAAGGAATACAGATCTCCGGTTACTTAAATAAAAATTTATCAATAGGGTCCTTCAAAAAATACCGAAGAAACTTCTCAGTCACAACACATTGCAGAACTACTAAAGAAGGATGGAAATTAAGCTCACATAAAAATTATACACAGCCATTGATAAATTTTACCTGAATTTGATCAGAACCATATGCATCCCTCTTTTTAATCCCTTGAACTGCCTCAGTGGACATAAAAGCTCTCAGGCATTTAGCATGTTGAAACAAGTTTCTGTTTGAGAGATAAAATCTATTCCTTCTCCTAAAACAACAGCCAACGGTTTACTACAGAAACAACTAAATCAAAACAACAGAACTAATATCACAACAATTAAACCTCCCGAATATCCAATTCTGTCAGAACCATTACCCAAGAAAGAAAGAAAATTTAAACGTACTAACTGGGAAAAGGGACCCCCACCTTCTTCCCTCTGGAATTTGTGACGGTTTTTTGTACTTTCCATGCAACAGAAAGGGGTAAAACGTGGGGAAAATATAAAATGCACATGGGTTATTGAAATCCAAATAGACTCATTCTGGTAAAGATGAAACCTAAGATAAGTAGTAGCACAAAAAACCTTAACAAAACATGCAACCAAATAATATCAGGAACCTAATAAAAATCAAATCCCACTATCAGAAAACAACAATGTCAAATACTTTGAGCTTTTGAGCACTTGCAAGTAGCAGAACACAGATACAAATTTCAACAGAAAAAATATTAATAATAATAAAAACACGTAAACAAGCAATTTTTCCAGATTAATAACCAAAAAAAAAAAAAAACAAAACAAAACAAAGTAAACAAAAATACCTGGGGTCGAGTGGGAAGGAAAGAGGAGAACGGGAAACACTAGTGAACAAAGCGGCACTCTGTTGACAATATAAGGACGAAGACGAAAGAGTGGATAAGAAGCGGGAAGCGGCCATTTTTCTTCGAGAGAACAAGTACAAAGTTGGCTTCAGATGAGCCATTTGGACATTGAAAATTAATTTTTAAAAAACAAAAAGGAAAAACTCCCTTCGAGTAAGAAGATTGTCACTCCATCATTCTCAGACTCTGTAGTTCAGTGTGCAAGTGCGGGAAGAAGAAGAAGAAGAGTGCGGGAAGAAGAAGAAGAAGAAGAGTGCGGGAAGAAGAAGAAGAAGAGGTTCGGTGGGGGCGGGGAAGGGAGGATTTAAGGATGTCTTTGCGAAAAAGAAAGGGGTACCAAACGCAGGTAAGTTTTCTACCCCCTACTAACGGAATTGTTATCAGTATGCCACATTTTACTATTCGTAGGTCACTTTTTAAAATTTTTATACGTGAATTTACATTTTTACCCTTTATAGTTTCTAACTTTATAAAAAAATTACCCAACTTTTTTAAATCTAGGAAAATCGCCTGGCCGGAGCGATTTTATTTGGTAAAATCGCCCAGTCCAGGCGATTTTATCTAGGACTAGGCGATTTTCCCAGAGAAAATCGCCTGGACTGGGCAATTTTACCAGAAAAAATCGGTGTCCTGTGGCGATTTTTCCTAAAAAAAAACGCCACAAGACAGCGTTTTTTTTCAGGTTTTCCCTGTCATTTGTTGGAAAATGGTTTTTCCGGCGAACGACCACTAAATTTTCGAAAAATGCGATTTTTTTAGGAAAAATCGCCTAGCCTGGGCGATTTTATTTGGAAAAATCGCTTGGTCTGGGCGATTTTGCCAGAAAAAATCGCCTGGCCTAGGCGATTTTATCAGGGAAAATCGCCCATAAATTCGCCCAAGCCAGGCGATTTTCTCGCTGGTCTGGGCGATTTTCCCTAAATTAAAAAAGTTGGTTAAATTTTTTTTTTAAAAGTTAGAAACTATCAAGAATATATTTATCTTTTTACCACTTAAAATTTTAAAAAGTGTCATGTGTTTAGTAAAATGGTACCTGCAAATAACATGCCCCTTTACTAAATGCAGGGACATTTTTTAAATATTTATTAAGGTATCACATTTTCAATTGTAATTTTAGAATTGAGAAATAGATATTTTAAATATGTTTTAATTACCAACCATAGTTTAGAATAAGTTGGAAAACACTTTTAATATTTAGAGCTATAGTTTAAATCATGTTTTCAAATAATGTATGGTACCTCAATTTTTATGGTTCATATTTAATTTTATGGATTTTTTTTTTTAATTGTTGAAATTATTATCATTTTTCTTTTTTTTTTTACTATAACTTTCATGCAGCGGATTCATAGTACGACTTGAAACTGCTGCACCATTAGATACGTACTAGGGCAAAATTGTTGAAATTATTATCATTTTTCTTTTTTTTTTACTATAACTTTCATGCAGCGGATTCATGGTACAACTTGAAACTGTTGCACCATTAGATATGTACTAGGGCGCACGTCCAGTGTAATGCTCATTTTATTTTCTTTCCTCATATATATACTCTTACAAGTACATCATTAATATTTTTGAAAAGTATCATTGATAATGTCCACCTGAATAGTACTTTATTTCTTTTTATTTTTTTTACTTACTTATCTTGACACTCTTCAAGAGTAAGAATTGGTAAATATTCATGTGAACGGTACCTTTATTATTACTTTTTTTTTTTATAATACTTTGCAAGAGCACCACTAGTTTTGTTCATGACTATCATTTTCTTATCAAGAATTTTTCATGTAAAATGTAAATTGGAGGGTGAAGTTGAAAACAAGATTTGGACTAAATTTTGGAGGTTCCATTTCACTTTCAAAACATATTCTAGGTATGTTCTTTTAGGGGCACTGCTAAACGCAGGGAAGAAAAGTGTTAAATGCATGAAATGAGAGATAGTATTTTCAAATTATACCAAAAATACACCCCACCCCTAATAATGCTCCCAAACCATAGGCCGCTTAACCCTGATGGAGGGTTAGGCGGTCTAACCCTTAGGCCACCTAACCCCCCCAGCACAGGGTTAGGCGGTCTAACCTTAGGCTGTCTAACCCTATCGAACAGGGTTAGGCGGTCTAAGCCTTACGTTGCCTAACCCCCCAATACAGGGTTAGGCGGTCTAGCCTTAGCCTAAGCCTAACCCTCCAGAACAGGGTTAGGCGGTCTAACCCTTAGGCCGCCTAACTCCAATTTTCATCATTTACGTGTACTGCAGAAAAACTCCATTTTTTTGGGCAAATCCTCGAGCGGGGCTCCCGAACTAAAGAAACCCAGCAAGTGAGTTTGATATATGAAACCCATTGCTGGGTTTTATATCAAACCCACTTGCTGGGTTTGTAATCTTTCTCTGCGCATTAGAAGCAGCCAAATCGTTGAATTTGGGTGGCGAAAATGGTCCACCACCCAAAATCAGTAGGAATAAAGGCTTTTAAGTTTTTTTTTTAAAAAAAAAAAATTGGTTTCTGTACAGCCGAAAAAATGGATATTTACTCCATTTTTTCTGGCAAACAAACTGCAACGGGGCTCTCTTATGAAACCCAGCAAGTGGGTTTCATATGATTTTCATATCAGCAATTCCATGAAAACCATTGCTATGAAACCTGCCAATGGGTTTCATCCATGAAACCCATTGCTGGGTTTCTTTCGGCCGACGCAATGCAGCCAGATCTGGTCGGATTCCGGCGGTCGGCGACAGCTTCCAGGGCTGGGTAGGCAATATTATAGGTGGGGGTGTTTTGGGTATTATTTCAAAATATTATCTCTTCTTCCCTATGTTTAACACTTTCCTTCTCTGCGTTTAGACATACCGTTCTCTTAGTGATCGAATAGAGAAATTGGTTGATTTGGGAGAAAGAAAAAGTTTGAGAGAACCTTTTACGGAAAATTGTGTAAGAGAGAGGGAAAAAAGTGTAATGATTGTGTTATTTTTTGAAAAAATGTGAGTGAAGATGGAGAGAGAAATTTAAATTTTAAAATTTGAATTTTGTAAAATATGAAGGTGTTTCTTTAAGTAGAGTTTTTGGTTCGAAAAATGGTAATTTTCATGAAAAATTATGCAAAAGAACAGAGCAGCTGAAAACCCAAAATGACATGAACATACAACATTGGGGCTCATTATTTTCAGCCCAAAACACATCTTAGAATGAGGTACCATACAGGCCCTAAACGACATTCTTTGTCCCTCAACTTTTAAACGTTTCAATTAAATGATGATTCAACTAATTGTTTATTTTATTTTTAGCAGCCACCATTTTTTTCCTCATGAGAATTAACAAATTAATTAATTAATGATCTTGGAATTCGTTTACGAGCGATTGAGAGACAAAATGCAGTGTTGTAGCCACCTACATTCGGCTAACTTGCCTAAGTTGCCATATTTGGCCGACTCATGTGCCATACACTTTTTCGTCCCTTTTACCCCCAGGAAATTCTTTGCATAGTATACTATGCCCCATAATTTTCATAGCAATCAGGTCCACCAAATGGGCAAACCCTATCGAGGGGTGCGTCTCGTCTCACACGGACATAACCATTATTGCCGTGTCTCTAACCAAATGGCTCCGCAATTAAGTTTGCGGCTTTTAGAACGATTGCCGATTCAGTTTCTTCATACGATCAGAAATTTCTCACCTTCTTACACTTCCAAAAAGCCACTTCCTTTGATGATTGAAACATAACTTGCCAACGACAGCCTTGCAAGATGGATAGGAGTAAGAAACAACGAAAAAACACTATTAGTTCCAAAAGCAGATGTAACAAGAGAGAAGAGGTGGGAAGGGTGGCATTGTGTTACGGGCCAAACTTCTCACACTTTCCCTGCATCTCCACTGATGCCTATAAGGTCCTAAACTGGCGTGTTACGACCCGTGCCGCTAAACATCGAAGCTGAGAATTGACAGAGTCTTGCAGCGTACAAATTCGCACCTGGCGTCGCATGGGCCCCGCACCTGCTTCGCACCGGCTTAGGCTCTCTTTTGTAAATATTAGTTATTCTTATTTTGATTTCAAAGTATTCATAGGAATTTTGTAAAGTTGAGGCGAAGATGCGCAATCTTTCCAAAGATGGGCGTTCTTTCTATAAGATGTGTGATCTTTCCAAAGATGTGTGATCTTTCCTACTATTTCAGCTATAGTTTTGCTAGTAAATAATTTTAGTAATGTTTGTGACACTTGCAAAGGTTTGGGGACTTTAGTTTTCAGAAAGATGAGTGATCTTTCACAAGATCACCCATTTTACACACACACCTCACCAACCTATCACTTCTAATTTTTCTAGTATTAGTTATTGGGGATATGTGTAAACTAAGTAAGAGTTGAATTTTCGTCCACCCTGTGTACGCTCTTGATTATATCTTCTAAATGCTATCTATTAATGAAAACCAAGTTTTGACTTATGAGTTGCCTTCGTCGTCATCTTCTTTTATTATGTTGATAGTGCAATGTACAAATACTCTTGGGAACGAATCCCTATTTAACCCTCGTTTTCATAAAGGATTAGTGTATAGGCGCATCTTGGTACGTGTGGGGCGAGAATTGGCGAAAACTTTGCTAATGGGTATTGCTTGCCACACAGTGCACTCCATTTAGTGATTCAAAAGAGCGACCCGTGACACACTGTCATGTTCCAGCCATGCCACGACATTGTGGAAATACTCGAGTGTTGGTGTAACTGACCGCACCATTGGAGAGGGGCAAGTTCAAAGTTGCCACGCATAAGCTTGTTGCATTGGAACCAGAAAAGAACGCCCTGAAATCTGGGAAATCTGGGTCCTGCAAGGGAAATGTTTTCGTATCGCGCCCAAAATGAGGACTTAGTTCATGGTGAATCTCTTCCGTTCGGGGAATCAATCAAATATAAGAGATCAAAAAGTGTTATTTTTCCGTCGAAATTCAAATCTTATATCCTTTGATGTTATACATAACTGCTTGTAAATTACGGATTTTGGGAGAGTCATATAAACTTCCTATTACATTCTCACACATATATAATGTTGTGCATGTTTGTCAATAGTTTCTAAATACATGTATGATAATCGAAACCATACACAAAGAGGATGATTTGCAGATACCGTTTCTTTACAATTTAAGGTCTCCCAGCAAGACTTGGCAGTTCCTTTTCCAATCGTTTTTGGGGTGATTCAGATGCCCTGATCAATGAACAATATAGACTGCAGCATTGTCATGAATGTCCTTCATAATATTACTGCTGAGTATTCCTGCAAATTACGCAAAAGCGATGAACGATGAACATCGAGCACTAAAGTAGCTTGTTTCTGTTATTTTGGCTGAAGTTTAGTGGAAACTTGAAATGGGAGTTCAACTAGATATTAGTCTTCAGATGTCAAAACTGGTAGAGAACCAAGGTAATCTTAAGCCCGGTTCATTTTCAGCGTATTTGTTTTTGGTTTCTACGGTAAATTTAATATATTCTAATATTTTTTCATTATTTCCAATACAACTTTTTGTTATTTAACTACACAATTTTACATTTTCAATACACTTTTCACATTAAAAAATTCTTTTTTTTTCAAAACATGTTTTCTAAACCATATCAAAACGAACCAGGCCTTAGCTACCTGCCTACCCATTTTCCTTTTCAACTATCATCACCTATCTCTAAAGATTTTAGAAGCGATGAGTTAGACGAGACAATAAACATGACTAATCCAGTCTCAGCTTTGCGTTGATGATAAAGTTTCTGGTAAGCTGCATGAATTTGCAGTGCTAAAACAATGTTACAATTATCTTATCTACCCTGTCCAAACATATATTTCTCATAGTCAGTTTTTACCACACAAATCACCAAACTATAGTCTGTTTCACTAAAACTATTTCTCATACAAAACTGAAGCAAGTGCAGCATTAGCTTCCTTAGCAAGAGCAAAGATCTCACCTTAATACAGGCGGATGAGTGCCATTTACAGCTCCCCTTGCAGAACTGACACGCCTCAGCTTTTGATCCTGGTCCTTTCCAATATGCATAGCTGCAATTTCCTTTTCCAGGCAAGCTACTTCTCTGCGCATCTTTTTGGACTCAACTTCCATAGCTTTGTTTAGTGTCTCAACCTTCTTTGCCAACATCTAAGCAATGCCAGACCCCAATGTTCAGACATGAGACAGAGAGAAAATTGACATACAACGCAGTTTATAATGCATCAAACCTCGATAGCGTCTTCCTTGTCCTTAAGGCTATGATCTTTATCTTGGCAAGCTTTCCTCAGGAATATAACCTCCTTCTGCAGCATATCATACAACGTTCCTGATACATAATCTTCATTTTCCAGCTTTTTGTTATCAGCAGCATTTAAGTTCTCACCACCATTTGCATTTGCTTTTAGTGTTCCATTTTTATGGACCCCTTCACCAGACTTGCTATATTCATTTTCCATCTCATGGTCATAGGTTCTTGTGTTTTCTGCATCAAGAGATCTGCTTCTACTATTGAATATTGTGGATGAATTATTACACTTCTCCAATATTGCAGAAGAACCATTTTTCCCATATGATTTAGACTGGAATTTTGTCTTTTTCAATGAAAGTCCATTACACGTGTTCCCACCTTGTGAAGATCTTGCAGTACAATTCGGAGAAGATCTGAGTCTTTCTTCCAAAACTTTAAAACGCAACTGAAACTTTTCCTGAGAAACCAATTATTGGCAAGTCACACATAAAGACTCAACAGGAAGTTTAGAAGCAAACCCACCATAAAAAAGGTGAAATAGGCTGATATCACACAAAAATCAAAGAAGCATCCACTTCTCACTTTTAATTGTGCTTCTGCTTTTGCTGTCCGCTCTGCAATTGCCAGTTTGTCTTTGAGCTGTTGAATTTCTCCCTTTTCACAATTGACAAAATTTGTTAGATGTTTACCAGAGCAACAAAAATATGACTTGCTTAAGATATGTTTCCTACCAAAGAAAGAAACAGAAATAGAAAGATAAATATTATCACAACTCTTGGATTAATGTGCTGCAACATTTGCAGAACCATGATTGGTGAGCCCTGTGGTTCTCACTTCTCACTGAACAACTCATGCAATTCCATAATGTTCTTATTGTCCACCACTCTAAATCAGAGTATGCAAATTTCAACCATGTGGAGCTAATGATTTTGGTAATTGTGTAAACTTTGCTACATTTTCCACTTAACAGTTTATCACATCAGCAAGATTTTAGCGCATCTGTAAATATCTTTGACACAGGATAAGATTAAAAGTAGCCATAACATGCCTGAAAATGTCTTCTTTCTTCGAGCCACTGCTTGACGGGCATTACTTTGTCATTGGCATCTTTCCAGTCATTAGCAACAACAACAGCAACCCGATTTGCTGAAATCTTTGCACGAGCTAGCTCCCGGTCCACAACCCTCTTCTCTTCCTGTTTATGTGTCTGAGGTTAACAATATGGAGAAACATGATGCAGTTATAGGTGATTCCCAAACAAAAGTTCTAAGGTTAAGAGATATACATTCATTTCTTGTACTTTTCGTTGGTAATCACGTACTGCATTTGCAGCAGCACCACCAGCCAAAACAGCCTCCTCAAGCTCATGAACAGTTTGTGTTAATTTTTCAACCTCGGCAACCTTTTGCCTATGCATCTTATCCAATATTCTGTTCTCCTCCTGATGATGGAAAACCATACATCATGTGAATCTGAAGATAGAACTATAATATAGCCCACACAATTTCCATCCAATCACACAGAAGGCTTGCTGAGTAATCAAACCTGACATATTTCTACTTGTTTCATTAGATCTTGGTTCTTGTTTTGAAGCTCATCAACCAAGGAGGCTTTGGCCAGTGCTATTTGAACAGCTCGTTCAGCTTCCAGAAGAGCATACTCTTTAGATTTAGTTAGTCGATCCAATGCCCTATTGTCATCCTGTAGCTTAACAACCTGACAAGAGTTGGAGAAAACCGTTATTGCTTAGACCATAAAGGGCATACAAATCACCAGAAGCGAGTTTAAATCAATGAAGAAGTTTATGTACCTCCAGCCTGGCCAATTTTAACTCAGCCTCCAAAGGTGCAATGATTGCCTCAATAGGAGGCATCTCATCATCTTTTTGAGCTGCATGGACTCTTCGAAGGGTAGCTTCAGCAGCAAATTGGGCAGCCAGAGCTGCTTTTTTCTCTTCGCTTATCTTCTTGATTTCTAAATTCTGAGATTCAGCATGGTTTCAAAGTTACACATCAGTTCATCAATTTAAAATCTATGCCATCTATTGATATATCCTTAAATGCACCGAAAGGAAGGAGGGAAAAAGGAATAAAACTAGACATAATCCAAGGATGCCCACCTTGCTTTCTAGAAGTGCTTCAGTTGCTTTCAGTTTCTCCTCTGCTTTCTTTAAATCATCTGTCAGCTTCAGAATCAAGAAGGAAAATGATAAGCCGCTTTTTCATTACAGAAAGGAATAGTCGTTTAATAATAATTCATGATGGAGACAATTTTGTATTTCCATACTGCATACAGAAAAAGATTATAGAAGAAGAATACCGGTTTAACGAATCTTCATTATGGAAACTGTTTATTAGTTATCATTCCGTATATATGTATAGTGTGTGTGTGTGTGTGTGTGTGTAGCATAACTTTATCAACTACAAAAACCCATGCAAGGAATGTATGAGTTCCATATGACTGGTACCTCCTCAACTGCTTTCTCTTTTAGGCGTTCAGAATACTTCAAGGCCTTTATCTCTGCATGTGCATCTCCAAGCTCTCGCTCCTTATCTGTAGGTAGTGATAAATTACAATCACCCATAAGAATCTTGTATTTGACTATCACCTGATGAAATTCTGGTCGACCCTTTACAGAGATGTTAGATTCACATGTTCATTTTCTTTTCAAAAAATTAAAAAAAAATCTTATAAATTTGATTAGTTTCTCAAAAGATTATGTTCATTTACATTCCTCTCAAGAGATAGGTGTACCCCATTTAAAGGGTGGGATAACTGTTAATCTGTAGTTGTAAAGGCTAATAATTTGCACAGGAAATGAATTGGTTGAATAGTCACTCTTCTACATGCAAAAATAATAATTCTAATTTCATTCTGGACAGTAACTATCTCCCATCTACATGCCAAGGGTAATATTTCTAATTCGAGGCTCTGGAAAAGGTTTATCTTCCTCTGTGAAGCTAACCAGAAAAATTCCACCATTAAAAACAAAAATAAATTGGCTCCTGCTTTTGAATGAACACCAGATGCAAAAGGGGACACAAGGAAAAATATTCAGACCACCCATCATATTCTTCTCCTGAGTTTCTTTGGTAACTTAATAGCACTGCTGTTTCACCTTCATAATAGAAGAAACTACCAACCAACTTGCCAGCTGAAATTGTTTTTATCTCTGAAAACACTTGCCATCAAATAGGAGCACTTTTGACCACAAAGGTCAACTTTGACAGCATAAATAACTGAAGAACTCCATTTCCAAAGTCAACAGTTGAAAACAAAACATTCAAATGAAATAAATTGATCATATAGGGTAAGTAGAAATTGATACTAAATTTCCCAAAGAACCACAAAACTACAATTTCTGGCCACGAAAGTAACATAAATATTATCCTAATCTTGTATTTGCAGGATGTAGCTTGTTTAGTTCGTTATAGTTTAGTAATGGTACAGTTATTTATTTCATACGAAACATTATGAACTTGAAACATTATGAACAAGCAATTGGCAAGAACAAAACAAAAATGTCTGTTTATTGTCCTCTGTTTTTGTGTTTTGGTTTTGAGTGCAATTAGAGAAGACAATAACAACAAACTCAGGATATGGACCAAAAGAGTTGGCTTCACTGTGACATCTCCTTTCGACTCACATGCTCCCAAAGCTTGCCTTTTCAATCAATTACAAAATCATCTCCCACTCTTCACCTCACCTCACAGGAAAAAAACATTAAAGTGCAATACTCTATGCTTATGATTGATTTCTCAAATATCCATCAGAACATTCTTAAAAGGGTCCTGATAAAGGCTAATCAAATACCAATAATTTGTGACCAACCATCAATAAAACAAGCAAACAAACAAATAATAAATTCAGATTCTTTGAAATTGCTTTCTCTTAAAATCCCATATTAACACAAATTACCAAGGGAATTTTTTTTAGTTTTACCAGGCCTTACAAGATTTTATTTTCAATCTACCAAATTAGAAAGCAGACAACCGGATTTGCTAACTAACTTATGTTGGAAAACTGACTAGATTTAAATCAACCGAATCACACCAAAATTCCAATTTGAGTTCCAACAGAGAAAAAAAAAAATTTTTAAAAAAAAAAGAGGAGGGATTATAAACCCAATTTTCTTCAACATTGAGCTATTAATGGGTTAAAATTGCAACCTCGGAGTTCATTTTCCAGGCGATTGAGCTCAACCCGAACAGGATCAGACCCATGAAGAAGAGTGATGAACTCATCAACTTCCGACCCAGCTCTTGATAAACTCGGCGCGCCATGCTTCTTCTTCACCTTAAACGAATTCGACGACGTCATCTTCTGCGGCTGCTCCGAGAAAAACACCTCGCCGTTACAATTTCCATTGTAATGATGATCGCTACTTGCTGACATTTCCGACCCAGAAATATAGCGAACGGTAGAGCAAGTCCCACCAAAAATTGGCAAAAGAATTCAGGACAAACAATTCGAATCGAGCAAAATTTATGGACCTACGATCAAAAAAACGAATGATTTGATGGTGTTTAACTTCCCCAAACGGAAAATTTTCAGAGGAATTGAAGAAATGGAGATGGAAAAGTGAAGGGAATGAATAACAGTTGAAAGAAGGGGAAGTGTGTGGGGTTTATATAGTAAGGGAGTCAAGGAGAAGTTCAGGCGGGGTTTAGTTTTAAATGAGATAAAAGGGTGGGATTAGTTTCAATTAGATAATTACGGAGAGCTTGGTTGTCTGTTTCGCACTGCAAATCTTAGGGTGTGCCTGCAATTTTTATTTTATTTATTTTTTGTTTTTCTTTCTTATTTGTTTGTTTATAGGTGAAATACGGTCTTTTTTCATGATTACATGTTATGTACAGTTAGTTATGATCCAAACAAAAATCACACAATTACCCTATTATGGTTTTGATCAAAGAGATTATGAGTAAGAAAAATAAATGATGCCTTATGTAGATTGCGCAATTGCAATATTCAAAAAAGGCTAGACACAAAAAAATTATAAATATGAGAGTATTATTTATTAATGATTAGTGTTATTATTAGAGTACTTTTTAGGATACAGAGAAAAAAAATTCATATTATTACCAAATTACCTTTATTTAGTGATAATTTTTTTAAAAAAACTTTTCTTCTTTTACTCCCGTTTCTTCTCTTTCAATATCTCCCGCTTCTCATCACCCATCAAGCCCGTCTCCTCCACGTCTTCCTCAACATCATCTCCAATTCCATCTGTGTTTTTCTTTTTCCTTTCCGTTTTATTCTCAATTCAACGATGGTCTCACCATTTATCTCCAATTCCATCTCCGTTTCTCCTTTTATTTTTCATTTTCGTTTTCTTCTTCTCAATTATCTGACGGTTATTACCAAAAAAACAAAACAAATCTCAATTAATCACCCAGATAGACATCAGAGAGTTTGTACAAATCTAATCAAAATTTATCATACTTATTCATTTACCCTCCGTTTGAGTTTAAGTGAGGCATCAATTGTATTATTCATAATTATGAAGAGTTTTCTCATTATTTACTTGATCTATTGATTGTCTTTTACAAATCTGCATAAAATGGTGAGAATGATTGTTGGTGTTTTCCTAAACGGGAGAGGAAGATTTTGTTCCAAAGTAACATTGAGTAATTTTCATCTACTCCTATCTGTTTGTGAGGTTAAAAAAAACAAAAAAAAGTTCATTAATGGTTATCCATGACACTTTGCAGGAGAAATTTGGATGAGAGCGAAAGAAGACGGTTGATTTCCTTGAGTTTGATTGTTTAAATATGGAGATGAGAGGAATGATAGAGATTTTTTTTTTTTTTTTTTTGTGAAGTTTGTATTGAAAAAGAAGCGGATCATCAACATATGGCATTCTTCTCAGGAACGGCGGCGAGGAGGAGGGAGATAGATGGGCGATGAATGATGGTGAGGACGACCTGCAACATTCAATGAGAAGAAACGGGAAGAAAAAGAAAAGAAAAAAAAAACTTATTACTAAATAAGGGTAATTTTGTAACAATATAAAATTTTTGCTCTGTATACTAAAAAGTGGTCTGGCAATAACACTAGCTTTTATCAATTGAGATTTTTTCTGATTCTTAAGGGAATAATGGGCCTGTTCTTTTTGTTTCGTTTTGAAAACGGTTTTGGTTTCAACAGTAAATTTAATATATTTTAATCATATTTCATCATTTCCAATACAACTTTTTACTATTCAGCATCTACTTTTTACATTTTTAATACACTTTTTACATTATAAAACTATTTTCCAAAATTTATTTTGAAAATTATTTTCAAAACGCCCAAAAGAACAGGCCCAATAATTAGATGTGGAAAACATTTTCTATAGTGTAAAACTAAAAGAGGTGGAAAATTTTATAAACCGAGTTATTATGAGATATTTACATTTAAAAGTTGCTTATCGAACTCCAAACGTAAATTTGAGTATACTTGATTATCACACACACACACATATATAGGGGAAAACTATAGTCCTTTCAAATGACCATTTAGCTACTGAATTTGGCCCATGCAATTGCATAGTTAATTTACACAAGGCTAAATTCAAGGGCTGAATGATTCATTTGAAAAGACTGTAGTCTCACACACACACATATATACGTATACATATATATATAGTTAATTATTAATCATACTCTTTAAGTATAACATTTTTGTGCCACAAATGATGATAACAAACCCTTGGGAAGGAGAAGAAGAATTGGGAAGTCGCCTGTAGGTTGGGCAAGTCTAATCATTGACTTTTGGGTGACCCTCTATGCATCACAATAACTAAGTAAGTAATGGCTCGTTACTGTCACTTTTTGTTTCGGTCGATTTCAACGAATAAGATGTGGGGAAGGGAAAGAAAGCAGTGGAAAGTCGTCTGTAGGGTTCGGTTAGTCTAATCATTGACTTTTTGGTGACCATCTATGCATCACAACCGTTGGGTAGTAGCTCGTTACTGTCGCTTTTTGTTTCGTCTATTTCATTGAATGCATGAGATATGGGAAAGGGGAAGAAAGAAGTGAAAAGTTATCTGCAGGGTTCGACTAATATAATTATTGACTTTTGAGTGACGTTTTATATATCACAATTATTTGATAGTGACTCGTTAATGTCACTTTTTTGTTTTAAGAATCCGACCTAGTAGTTGAAGGTAAGGAGTGTGTGAAAATTACTAGCGTGATAGTGGATGCAAGCTAATTACAAGCCATTTTTCTCATGATTTTGGATTTTCCAAATGCAAATGCAAAACGACCAATTTTCTCAACGGTCACAACAGACCCTCACAACCAAAGTGGTCCCCACGAAGCGACAATTCTCTCTCTCGATGCCTTACCGTTGCAAAGCAGCATACTACAAATACGCTTTCTTTTTGTTGGCTGCTAAAAAGGCAACAAAATTATTCCAACAAAAGAAGTGGCAATAGTCTTTCTTTTAGAGATGCTTTTATATATCTGATTTATAAATTTAAAAAAAAGAAAGTGAAATTACATTTATCTCCCGTAACCTTTGATCAACTTACTAATCAATCTCTGTAATTTTTAATAATTACAAATACCCTAACCATAGTTGTCGAATCGCGATACGTATCGTATATCGAAAATGAATTTCATGATACGCGTATCGTATCGTAAGATACGTTTATATATAATAATATAGTAATATTTTTATAGATATTGAAAATATATTTTTAAAAATGTCATAATTAAAAAGAATTAAAAGGAAAACAATGAATGATGGATTAAGAAAACAATGAAATTAAGCAAAAGAGATATGATGGATTAAAAAAATACGAAAATTAAACCAAAAATGGGACTAAATTGAGGCCTTGTAAGATTCGAACCTGCATTCACGTGGAATTAAAGAACCAACTTTTGCCAACAAGCTAAACAAGGGGATATGAATTAACTTTGAGCTTATAAGATAAAATCAAGATGCCGAAGTCTGAGAAACCCATGTAACCATTTGTCCCACATCGGAAGCGTGTGAAGAGTTGGGCTCGTTCGGATGTTAGGGACGCCGCTGTTGGAGCGTTGGAAATTGAGGGGTGGGCTGGAACCTCTGCGTTTTGCGCAAAGGTGTGAACAGTGGACCTCAGTCCGGAAGTCCACTGTTCACAACTCTCCTTCTTTTTTTCTTTTTTTTTATTTACACTTTAATCCCAAATTTATTTTTATTTATTATTTGAACCCATTGATTAATTTAAAAAAAACTTTGTTATTATTATAAATTTAAGAGTTTAATTTATTTAGTTGTTATTTCATATGTCATTAAAATATAAATAATTCTAGTCAACTCTACTTAATTATAAAGAGAATTTTAAAATTTTTGCATAATATAATTATGAAAATCAACCTTTAAAAGTTCCAAAATTAAAAATATAGTTATTCAAACATTCATATTTGTAAAATTACTTAATATTAAAAAGTACATAAGATGAAAAGACATTATATAAAATATAAAATAAAATGACATTACATAAAAGTACAGAAGATTAAAATACAAATTAAAAAACACACAGACACACAACAATAATTTCGCGATGCACTTATAGAGCATTTGTGGGAGCGTCATTCAAATGCTGTAGATGACTCGGATTAGTAATATTAGTTTAGTAGTTTACATTTTATTTTCTAAATAATTATGTAAGTTTTTTTAGTATTATTAAATTTCGCATGTCGGGACTACTTTTAATTTAGTTTGCATTTTATCAATTTTTATTGTGATATTAATATAATTATCGTTTATTATTAACTAAATGAATTTATCATATTAGATGAAATTGCAAAATAAAACAATTAGTTGGGGTTTTTGCATAAATAACTTGAATAGTACAAAAGTAATTAAATTGAATTTAAAATTATGTGTATGGAGGAATCAAATAAGAATATTCTTAAAAAACTGGAAGGTAGAGTTTTTTGCTGGGGCAAATTTACTACATAAACTGGAACTTAGAGGTGGAGGTGACTAGAATAGTTAAAAACTGCTGGAGATGCCCTTATAAAAAGGGAAGAGCGCACTGCAGCTTTGTTCTTTTTTGGCTTGTGTTGGGAAAACTTTGGTTTTTTTTGAAAATTTTTTGGAGAGAAGTTTTTTTTTTTTTTGGGAAATTGTGTAGGTGAGAGGTAAAAACATATAATGATTGTGTTATTTTTTAAATTTATGTGAGTAGATATTTAGAAAAAAATTTTAAATTTTAATTTTGAATTCTTGAGAAAATAAAGTTGTTTTTTTGTGTAAAGTTTTGAAAGAAAAAAGTGATAATTCTTGAGAAATAGCCACAAGAGAACAGAGAACGTGTAATAGCATGTCCCATAACTTTAGTTAAAAAATGGGGGCATAATATTTGCAGTAACCAAATTACTATTTGCAATAACATTTTACTGTGAATAGTCTATTTTGCCTTTTAGCTAAAAAAAAAAAAAAAACCCCATTTACACTCTACCTAAAGTTTGTTTGTTATAAAAAATAAAAATAAAAAACCTGTCTGGCCCGAAATTTTGCCCAAAAAATTACAAAATAAACGAAATTTTTCCAGAATACCACCCCCTATTCGCAGTATTGAAAATACCGCCCACTTTGGGCGGTATTCTTCTGAAAAAATTTCATCTCCAGATCTTCTAAAAAAAATTTTCGGGCCACTACCCCGAATACCGCCAACTCACCGCGGAGTTGGATCCGCGAAAGCTGTAACTGGATTAAGTTGCCTTTGATACCACGTTAGAATGTTAGAATATGAGAAGAGAAGAAAAGAACATGAATAATGTATAGATTGTTTTTTTTTTTTTTGTTAAAAAACCAATTTTACGTAAAAAAGAAAATGTATAGATTGTTTAATTACCTTGAAATATGGATTGTCCTCGTGACTATCGGCCATAATTAGAGTGAAACTGATTTCTTTTACTTTTTTAAAAACCTAAGGGGCATTTTAGATATTTTACAAAAAAATGTTACTACAAATAGTAAATTAGTTACTGCAAATAACAATTCCGAAATTTTTTTTAGACGAGCTTGGCTCCAAGTGTATCGTGTAGAATTGTACAAAATTTTAAGAAATTGTACGAGTTTCTACTATATACAATACGTTGATGCGATTCATATCAAAATTTATTTTTTTGATACGTATAGTACGATACTAACAACTATGACCCCAACCATTGAAAAAAAAAAAAAAAAAGCAAACTAATATTGAAACCTCACGTGCCTTTTGATTTAAGGGCAAATTATACAAATGGCCACTAAACTATTGCCCGTGCCATGTTTTAGCCACTAAACTATTTTTGGCTCACTTTTGGCCACTAAACTATTAGAAATGGCCAGTAATGACCATTCTATTAGTAAATTTGGTTATCTTTAACGGAAGCCTCAAGTTCAGTTCAGGACCTGTGATTTGCTTGATGTCTTGCTAAGAATAAAGGAAAGGGGCGACCTGCAAGTTCCGTTTTCCATGGACAGCATTAAGGCAGTCATTTGGGTTAGTAGTACTAAACCCTCCATTAATTTCATAGCTTTCATCAATCAAGAATCTTACATTTTACAGCAACTTAATCAATTTATGAAAACAGGACGTTTTTGCAGCTGGAACAGAGACGTCTGCAGCCACAGTAGACTGGGCAATGTCGGAGCTGATAAGACACCCGGGAGTTATGAACAAGGCGCAATCGGAGCTTCGAAACGGAAGCCTCAAGTTGCTTTCTTCATCAAGTTTTCTGAAGTATTGGCTAACTCCTAATCTTTGGAGAAGGTTTAAGCTCGAGGGCAGCCACCATTTCGCATCTGGGACTTCATATTTCTGGCGGCTTTCGTTGGTGCTTCAAATTTGTGAGGCCCAGTTATTGTGAAGGGGAGGGTCTCGGCTTTGGCTTGGAAATTTGCCACAATTGGTCTGATGCCTTCCGGTGCTGATTGCTCTGTTTCTGCTTAAATACTGGAACAGTTTTCACGGTGTTCTTGCATCTGGGTTACTGAATTTCCTGCTTTCTTGTGTCTACTTTCTGGACAGATGGCTGGAATTTAGTTGCTGCAATTAATTTTTGAATATTTGTGAATCTCATCATCTTCATCTCTGCATCTCATCTCATAATCTCTGCAGCTCTGCAATATTCTTCTTCACCACCAGAACTGAACTTGATGAAGAAAGCAACTTGGATGCTAATGAACACAGGTCCTAAACTGAACTTGAGGCTTCCGTTAAAGATAACCAAATTTACTAACAGAATGGTCATTACTGGCCACTTCTAATAGTTTAGTGGCCAAAAGTGGGCCAAAAATAGTTTAGTGGCTAAAACAGGGCACGGGCAATAGTTTAATGGCCATTTGTATAATTTGCCCTTGATTTAACTATTTAGGATCAAGCTGCAGTCATAGCACTATTAGTAATAAGCCTTTTTCTAACCGTAATATAACAAAAGATAAACTCAATACGCGATATATTATAGAATAAACTCAATACATATAATATATCAACTAAATTTAATACATCAAAAACTAAACTCAATACGCGATATATCAGAGACTAAATTCGATACGTGTTTTCATAACATAATTGTTATACACTAAGTACACGAGTTTTCATCATATGCTAATTCAATATGCACGTCGTTGGACTGTCAAACACAAGTTTTTGCCCAGATAAAATCGTAAAAATTAGAAATATATTATTAAGAGGAAATAAAATACAGAAAATAATGATAATTCATAAAAGAAAGTATAATTGAAGTCTTATACTAATAAAATATACATTATTGTAGAGAAATATTATAGTTTCCTTTTTTTCTTTTTTTTTTGGGGGGGTGGGGGGTTGGGAAACTTCTAGTTACCTCAGTAGGGGTAGATTTCCTCCTCCTACTATCAGGGAGACTTAGGGGTGATAACGAGCCGAGCCGAGCCGAGCTTTGACGTGTTCATTTATTTATCGAGCTTAAAATCTTGTTCATGTTCGTTTATTTATTAATCGAGCCGAGCCGAGCCGAGCCGAGCTTTGACGTGTTCGTGTTCGTTTATTTATTAATCGAGCCGAGCCGAGCTTGTTTATGTTCGTTTTCAGCCCTAAGTGTCATGCTCATCTATTTATAAGGAATTTTCCTCCCAAATCTTCTCTCATTTCCGATGTAAGATTGGGTGAAATTCACCTCAAAATTGTGAAATAAAATAAATTTGGCCTTGTGAAAATTCGAACCCTAGTTCCCTTGTTTCTTCTTTTGATGTCTTACCACTACACCAAATTTATTTTCATGTTATATGTATGAATGATAAATTATATATGTATTTTATCATTCTTAAAAATTGTTTTTCCTTATCGAGCTGTTCACGAACGTAATTGAGCCGAGCTCTCTTTTGTTCATTTATTGTTCGTTTATTAATCGAGCCTAAAATTTTGTTCGTGTTCGTTTATTAATAAATAAACGATCTCGAACCGAGCTTTTAACGAGTCGATCCCGAGCTTGTTCATGAACGTTCGTGTTCGTTCTCAGCCCTAAGGGAGACTGTTTTTGCCTTAAAATAATTATTGGAGTTCTTCTATAAATGTTATTGTTACTTTTTTAAGGTCACATCATGATCTCAAATACTGATTAAATACCATAATTATTAATTACAAATATTTTAAACCCCCCACCCCCAAAACATCCCCCCCCCAAAAAAAAGAAAATTGGCAAAGATCAAAATAAAGACATCTTATCAACAACCCCTCCCTTCTGCTAAGCCAAACAATCTTCTTGTTTTTTTTTTCTTCTTTTTTATTTGTTTATTTATTTTTGTTGTTGTTGAGCTTAAGGAAAACAATCTTGAAAGCCAGGTGGTACATGATAAAAGCAACCTTTGCCCTTGGGTGGAAGAGACATAAATGAAATGGCGATTCACATTTATCTCTCTCGAGATTTTGTCAGATTACAGATAACTGCTTATAATTTTGAAAATTATAAATGTATCCCTAAAACTTATAAAAGTTTTTTGTTTTGTGTTTGTTTTTTTTTTTTTTTACCAATAGTGAGATTTAGAATGCTCAAACTATGATATTTTATTACGTAATTGAGTCTAAAATTCCTTTTATGCTCATGTATTTGTTGAATAAATGAGTTTGAAGTGAATTTTTACCGAACCGATCATGAACTTGTTCGTAAACAGTTGTGTTCGTTGAATCCATAAACAGCAGAGATCGATTTGGTAAATATGACCAAACCTTAGGGGTATTTGTAATTTCTAAAACTAGATAAACTTATTTATTATGTAATCAAACCTCGATGAGGTAAATACAATACGCCCAAAATGAATCCAAGACTCATAAAATCATACAAGTTTTTATGAGTTACAACACTTAAAATAAGTAATTTAACAGTATTTTTTTCACCTTATATTTTTGCATTTTAAGTATAAATTAATTCTGAATTACACATTATTATATTAACAATAATATAAAAATGTAAAAAAAATAAAATAAATTGAAGCAACGCTCTTTTATTATTGAGACAAAATTTTATTTTTAAAATGTGACTTTTTGTACAGAACAGAATGAGTAATAAGAGTAAAAAGAGTATTACCAACCAAAATAGATACAATGTGGTGCAGGTAATGAATGAGTGGGATGCGGAGAGAGAAAGCAAAGAGAGAGAAAGACAAGAGCACATGCGAGTGGGGGATTAGAGAAAGCGTGTGAGAGAGCACATGCGCTGCCTTCCCAGAGAATCTTTGGCTGCAAAAGGCAATATCCCTCGCCCGCAGCGCCCACACCGCCCAGCCCCATGAGCCTCGTGTGGGAGGTAAATCAGGGTGACTCAGCGATAACATTGGCAGGAGGACCAGTGCCTGGTGCCCACAAGGATCCACCCCCCACATTGGGGGGATGAAAATCCCACACTGCGGCTGCCAGGACTCGATCCTGCGTCCTTGGCTGCAATCTGCTGCCAAGTTACCAACTGAGCTAAGCCCCTGGAGGCAAAAGGGTGCTAACGGGAAGCCCAAGATTCGAACCCCGTCAACCCCTTAAATTTGCAGGGAAAGTCCCCTTAAGTTGTTGTCCGCCGGACTCGAACCCAGGACCTCCCGCTGCGGTAAATGGTACCTCACATGTTTTTGCCAGTTAGGCTAGACATGTTTGGTTTAGGGTGCTAACGGGAAGCCCAGATTCGAACCCCGTCAACCCCTTAAATTTGCAGGGAAAGTCCCCTTAAGTTGTTGTCCGCCGGACTCGAACCCAGGACCTCCCGCTGCGGTAAATGGTACCTCACATGTTTTTGCCAGTTAGGCTAGACATGTTTGGTAAAAGGGTGCTAACGGGAAGCCCAGATTCGAACCCCGTCAACCCCTTAAATTTGCAGGGAAGTCCCCTTAAGTTGTTGTCCGCCGGACTCGAACCCAAGACCTCCCGCTGCGGTAAATGGTACCCTTGTTTTTTTTTTGCCAGTTAGGCTAGACAAGTTTGGTTAAAGGGTGCTAACGGGAAGCCCAGATTCGAACCCCGTCAACCCCTTAAATTTGCAGGGAAAGTCCCCTTAAGTTGTTGTCCGCCGGACTCGAACCCAGGACCTCCCGCTGCGGTAAATGGTACCTCACATGTTTTTGCCAGTTAGGCTAGACATGTTTGGTGAAAAAAGGGTGCTAACGGGAAGCCCAGATTCGAACCCCGTCAACCCCTTAAATTTGCAGGGAAAGTCCCCTTAAGTTGTTGTCCGCCGGACTCGAACCCAAGACCTCCCGCTGCGGTAAATGGTACCTCACTTGTTTTTGCCAGTTAGGCTAGACAAGTTTGGTTAAAGGGTGCTAACGGGAAGCCCAGATTCGAACCCCGTCAACCCCTTAAATTTGCAGGGAAAGTCCCCTTAAGTTGTTGTCCGCCGGACTCGAACCCAGGACCTCCCGCTGCGGTAAATGGTACCTCACCTCACATTTTTTTGCCAGTTAGGCTAGACATGTTTGGTAAAAGGGTGCTAACGGGAAGCCCAGATTCGAACCCCGTCAACCCCTTAAATTTGCAGGGAAAGTCCCCTAAGTTGTTGTCCGCCGGACTCGAACCCAAGACCTCCCGCTGCGGTAAATGGTACCTCACTTGTTTTTGCCAGTTAGGCTAGACAAGTTTGGTCCTTCCCAGAGAATCTAACGTCTAATTCAGTTGCCCATTTGCAATTGTTGGAGGATTTCAATTATGCTCTCTCATCCAACTTTCATCTTTTACGTCCTACCGCACGGCCACCCCTCCCCCAAGTCACATGTTCGAGCCGGCAAGTTGCCCTGTGTGGAAGAGGGCTCAAAACATGATTTTGGGAGAAAAAAATTGAAGTCCGTCCACTCAAAATATGTTTGTAAAACACATTTCAAACACATTTTGAGTGTGAAACCCACATTTTTTCTCCCAAAATCATGTTTTGAGACCTTTTCCACACAGGGCCCTATATCGACATTCTTCAACTATAATTTCACTCGTTTAATTCTTCATTTTATTCTTCCTAACCCATTTAACCCTTGCATAATTTGGATTCATATCATATTTTCATGTTACAATAAAAATTACTTTGTCATATTTAAGTTGACAGATTTACATATCATTATCCTCACCTTACCAGTATAGTTATTCGTTTTGACCCATTTATCTCGTGAACCCATCAAGACTCAACCCTAATCCATGCATATCATGTCAGTTGGTGTCAGAAACTATCAATTCTGATCTATAGGGACTAACATATAATTTCACGGAATTGTTATTCGCAGTAACCATTTCGATATTTGCAGTAATATTCCCCTGTGAAAAGACTAAAATGTCCCTGGTCAAAAAAAAAAAAAGAAGTTACTGTTCACGCGTGAATGAACAGTAACCAGGTGTAAAAAAAAAAAAACTGCACATCCGTGACTGAACAAAAGTCATGGGCTGAACATGCATGTGCAGCTTTCTCTGCAACAGTCTATAAATAGACTGAAGTAGAGGAATTGAAATGGAATTCAAAGAAAGCAGAAAAAAAAAGCTGAGGCTGCGGAGCTGTGTGGAGAAGAAGGATCAGAAAATTAGCTAAATCGGATAAAACGGTTACTGCGAGTAGGATCGACAAAAGGTTAGTGCCTCAAATTAATATCTGTTTCGGTACTGTTTTATTTGTTTGTTTGATTAATTTAGTTGTAATATGTCCGAATTTGTTAGTATTTTGCCCGAAATTGTGAATTTTTTTCTGAATTGGCGAAGGTCCGACCGGTGGTGAAATACCCCCGATCGCCGGCGGTATTTTCCGAAATAACACAGCCGGTGTTTTAAAGGAAAAATAGCGCCTGATATTTTGGAGGAAAAGGTCTCCGGCCAAAATTATCGCCGGAGGCAGGAGCTATTTTCCAAAAAATAGTGCCACGGACAGAATTTTGGGAAAAATACCGCCGGCGGAAATACTGTCGGAATACTGGCGATATTTTTTCCGGCCATATTTTTTCCGGAGCGATATTCCAGGGAAAATACCGGCGGTATTTTTCGGCGATGTGCGGTGCGGTTTTTCCGACCGAACGGCAACTTTTAGGTCAACAGTTTAAATTTTCTTTAACTATAATTGCGTTATTGTTCCTTTTATGTTATCAATTAATTTCGAATTGATAAATGCGTGTTTATATTATTGCAGATGGCAAAAGCATTTAAGAAATTAAAATTTATCAAAAGCAAGAAAGATGACAATTTGCATTTGGTTCAAAGAGGCACTAAGGCGACACAGTCATCCTCTGAGGAAGTAGGTCGCCGAATGCCGCCGACTGCATCCGAGTGGCAGAGAAGGGTGGCAGGAAGAGCGCATGGGTCTTAGCGCTTTTCAAATGCGGCAAGGAAAGTAATTTCAATTACAGCGAAACACCATTTGCCCCGCCATACATTGGAAATGCGGAGGAGGATGAAACTAGGGAAAATGCGGAAAGATTTGAGAGGGACATGTCTCAGTCTCAGTCGCAGAGGTACATGGAAGGGTATTCGGGGTGGTTGGAGGAAGAAAACGATGGGAAAAATGCCGAGACCCAACGAAGGAGTGAGAAAGGGAAAGAATTAATGGGGTTCTTACGTAGGTTAGTGTCAGGGGCTGGGGCCGGTTCCAGTTCCGGGAGAGATGCCGGGTGGAAGGCTTATCGGCCTCTAGATAGTCCGATTGACAGTTGACCTTCAGATCCAGAGCTGTTACGGAGTTTTAATGGTCAAATTGCATACTACGTATGGCATCGACAGATGTCGTAATATGCTTTAGTAAATTTTTGTTATATAATTTTTATTTAGTTTCGCTTTATGATTATTACGTGGGCGCCTAAAAAGTATTATTTCATTTACTAAACTACGCAGGAACGTGGTGTACTGTTGTGCCATAATGGGTACGAGCGGCTGCAAATGTGGGATTTAGCCGATGGGGAAGTAAAAACCATAGTGGAAGAATCCGGGTTGTTGCATTTGGTATGATGCATGCATTCAGAGTTAGACTCTGCACTACTTAGCGCCTTTGTTGAGAGATGGCATCCGGAAACTAATTCATTTCACATGCCATTCGGAGAGATGAGTATCACTCTCCACGACGTCGCCTACATCCTGCGAATTTCGATTGGCGGACAGCCAATTGGGTGGAAAATTATGCCGACAGATATGAAAGTTCTGCTTTTAGAATTGTTGGGGATTGAGGAAGACAAGCTCGTTGATCGAGATTCAGCAACTGTTAAAATGTCCCTCCTTCGAGAGCAATGTGTTAGCGGACAGGTGGAGGTCGCAAATTCTGCCCCAGGGTATTTGTTGTGGTTGGTAGGAAACACACTGTTCGTAGATAAGAAAAAAACCCACATTGTTGGGCATTTCCTGCCTTACCTCCGCGATGTAGAAGGTGCAGCAGGACTTGCGTGAAGTACAGCGTGTCTGGCCAACCTTTACCGCAATCTTGGTAGGGCCTCTAGGGCGGACGGTGCCCAGTTAGGCTGTTGTCTGACCTTATTGCAGGTTTGTAATACTCGTTTATAAATTATTTCAATACTTTATACAGGTACATTAAAATGAATAATTTGTTTTTCATTTGTTTTAATAGAGCTGGATATACGAGTACTTTCCAGCGTTTAGTCCTCCCCAACTCAGTTCTGGGATGCCGGGTTGCCTGCTACAACGAAGTGAAAAATCGAAACCGGAAGGAAGCGAGAGCCTAACGCAGATTTGCTGTCATACAGACGCACACTAGACGGAATGAAATCCGGAAAGGTAATATTTGTATGTCATTTAAATTTTGTACTGTTTATTACTGTATTAGACGACGTATTCGAACATCCACTTACTATGTTTCACATTAACTAGGTCAATTGGTTTTCTTTTGGGCCAAATTCTGCGGAGTGCACCCAATAATCTTGTATAGGGGTCTTATTCATTGCCATGCGGTGGTAGAGCCATATATGCCTGATCGGTTCTTGCGCCAATTTGGATTCGTGCAGTCGATCCCTCACGCAGTTTTAGAGCCAAAGAGTTGCTACAGAGGGCCTGAAATAAAAAGGTACTCCTGCGTTTACGATACGAATCTTAATGTCCCGCACATGTATAAGAGGAATTCGGTAAGGGGGATGCAGAGGGCTGAATGGGCCGATCAGGCGTGCCCTTAGTACCTCGACTACTTCCAGCCGCGAACGCACATGCGTGTCAGTCTAGACGATATGTAAGTGGACGACACACTGGACCCCAAAAATATGTCCGCGGTTGCGGTAGGCAATACAAATTTATGCTTATTTATGTCAATTAATTATATCTGTTTGTCAATAATTTTTACTGTATTTAAATTTATCTTACAACTGCAGCGGTTGAAATATATAGTAAGTAAACTTTATTATTCTCATCCCCAAAATCGGCATGCCTTCCCCAGCTCCGTGAGGAGAAGCGCCATAGAGGAGGCGGCTACCCATTTGGAGGATTTGATGCCGGGACTGGAGTTATAAATGGTTGAGTTGTATTTTTTTGCGATTTTATGCATTGTATAAAGTAATATATCATTTTGGGTGTATATACATATATATATATATATTAATTGCCTTAACTAATGTTGTAATTAATAACATACAAACGTTAAAAGATGAGAAAATTATATTGTTTACGTATAATGAAACAAGTAACTTGCATTTAATCAACAACAGTGGGTGTGAAAAACATATACGACTAACACTCAACAGTCGATTTAGTCTTGTAAGAATCAAATTTTTGTTTCAAATGGGTTTGCCACAGCTGCATGTCTTCTGAGGCCCTGTTTCTCCACGTCGAATATATTTGCGATAGCAATACCTCACCGGTCGTTAACAAAGCAATGAAATGATTTTGTCTTATTAAACCCATATTGATGAAACTGACCGGATCAGTCGAGACGCCCCCCCCTCCCCCCGCCACACAATCGGTAGGAAAGTATTACTCTGTTGTGTATATAATGTAACAACCCGCTAGTATTTTGTTGCACAAGTATTCCCAGCAGATGGGAATCAAACCAGTAAACCTCTTATGCTGGAACTACATAACAATCGACCAGCCTGATTGTTAACATGTAATCGACTGGCCCAAGGATGAAGTTCCACATAGTAGCTTCATCAACGAGTTCTTGGTGCAAGGCTCTGCACACCTGGTATCACTGCGACTCATCTGCATCGTGTACGAAATAGAAAATTACTTTAAATCCACAATGTCCATCGGGCACTACATTAACGTCCCCTGTAATGTATTCAAACACGAACTACTTCAGAAATACGAGAAGGTCGTAAGACCATTCAGATGCATGTGGCCTCACAACCCTTCGTCTTCTCTATCCGCCTGTGGATCGCCGACCTGCAAGTGTAAATCATATTAAATTTAGCACGTGTAGATGTTTGTAAACACAGGGAGCATGCAGATGAAATACATATATTCGCACCTCGTTGTAGTGCGTTCCTCTCGGCATGCTTGTACTCTGATAGATCTATCTGGGTGGCATTGTTTCTCGGTCGTCCCCTGTGTGGCCTACTAACAGGCTCATCTAGATCAACAGTTTCCGGATAAAGCGTCGAATGCACCACACCCATCACCCTGTATATCTCAGCGCTTGGACGTGCCATTACATCTAGAAACATGTCATGCAACCGGCCTTCAGCGGTTTGCCTCTCCTCATGAGTTTTCGGAATATCATCATCTCCCAAATGTAGCGTCTTCCAGAAGGCGTCTACGTCGATAGGATCAACTGGTTGGTACGTGCACACCAACTGTTGTATCTCACACGCACATGGCAGACCGCAACTAGTTCGGAGTTCGCAACCACACACCGCACCATCTTCCCCGATAAGTCCAACTCTTGATGTATATTCTTCCTGCAGTAGTGCAATACCAACGAAAAATAATCTACCGTTAAGCCTACTATAAAGTAAGTAGTCGTTCTTCCGGTAAGTTTTGCTACGCGAAGATTCCATTGCAGTACGAATTTTATCAAAGTGCTGCCTTATCATAATAGTAATGTCGTTGAAAATACTTGAAAATGCCTTTCGATCCGTATCAATTGCCTTCTTCAATTGTGTATGTGCACTTTCCACCCTAAAAGACAATTCACATAAAAATTCAACATGTAGTACACAGACTTAGGGCCTGTTCTTTACACGATTCTCAGAACCGGGTTTGCTCATTTTTTGGATCTCAACTCAAAAATCGAACACAACCCTATGTTCTTTACCCAAAAATCGAACCCAGTTCACAAACCCAATTCCCACTGCCGCCACCGCACTCCTCCTCCCGTCGCCGCGGATGGCCTCCTCTTTTTCTTCTTCTTCTTTCTTCTCCTCCTCCTCCTGCTTCTTCTTCTTCGCACTTCTTCCCTTCCTCCCGCTGCCCTCTTCTTCTTCTTCGCACTTCTTCCCTTCCTCCTCCTCCTCTTCTTCTTCTTCTTCTTCTTCCTCTTCTTCCCGCCGGCGGTCTTCTTCTTCTTTTCGCCGCCGGCCCTTCCTCCTCCTCCTTCTTCTTCTTCTTATTCTTCTTCTTCCCGCTGCCCTCTTCTTCTTCTTCGCACTTCTTCCCTTCCTCCTCCTCTTCTTCTTCTTCTTCCTCCTTCTCTTCTTCCTCTACTTCTTCTTCGCACTTCTTCCTCTTCCTTCCCCACAATTTCTCACAAACCCATTTGTGTTTCTTATGTTTGAATTTGAATCCCCAAATCCCAAATTTGGAAAAAATATGGACTTCAAGAGAAACCCATTTGATTGAAACAGAAAAAAGAAAAAGAAGAAGAAGAAATTGAATTTGGGGATTTAGGTTTTGGGCCGCCGGCGGTGGCGGCGACTCGGTGGCGGCGGCGGGGCGGACCGGGTGGTGGTGGAATTTGTGTTCCGGTTTAAGGTTGAGAACGACGTTTCTTTGTTCTGGGTCTCAACCCATTTGATCTCTACCTAAAAACTCAAATCCGGTTCTCAGACCGTCGTAAAGAACAGGCCCTTATATAGAAAAGCATGTAATTATACAAAATACAAATCATAAATCAAAGTTATAAATAACTTACATGTTCTTGGTGTGCGAGCCATAATGCTTTATACTTTTCGTCCAACATGACACGAACTTGTCATTGTGGGGTTCCAATCACGTTTTTTTAAAGTATGGAATAACATTTCTGAATCTAGATTTATTTCTATACTTAGTATCAATGAAATCCACAGCTTCCGTGAACTGTTCGTATGTCAGGGCTTTAACAACGCGGCTCCAACGATATAGAAACACGTCTGTTGTTTTTTTGTCGTTGCCAGCCGATAGTACGTGTTTCTTGATATCCATTTCAATGTATCTCCTACACAGTAATTGGATAGCACTTGGGAATACAAGTTTCACAGCATTCATTAAGGCAAGCTCCCGATCAGTGACGACCACATGTGAGTATCTGTTTTCCGCGAATAGCTCGCTCAATCGTGCCAACCCCCAGTAATAGTTCGGTGTGGTCTCATCCCTCATGAACACAGATGTGATATGGACATACTGATCTGTGGGTAATAGAGTCACTATTTGCAGCAGCGGCATGTCATACCTGTTCGTTTTATACGTCGTATCCATAAACACACGTACGGAAACAAAACAAGCAGACGTGGCGCCTTCTTGTGTGCAAAGAAAATGTGCCCGATTGCATTACTGTCGTCATCACGTTCGTGCGCATAGAAGCATTCGTGATCATGCAGAAGTTTACTGCATGTTAGTCATACCTCTCCTAGCCTCTCTTTTACTTTTTACTTTTTCATTGTACACCTGTTGTATGTGGCTGATATTTTTCGGATTATCCGATCGTAACTTGGCCAATATATGCATCGGTTTGATGTTAATACTAGACATGTCGGCAATGTTCTTCTTCTCCAATTCTGTTAACCGTGACTGCGCTGAATGCCAATTTTGAACTCCTTGTAATTCATGATTGTGATTACCGTCTATGACATCTAACTTCCAGCTGCCCCAACAATTTCTCGTCCTTTAAGGTGAAATTGACAGTTTGTCATATTGCTACTTGTATTAGCATGCCTGCTTTTCCCTTCAGGTAGGGGTGACTTATCTTTAACTTTTCCTGATCTTTTACACCCTATCTCAACTCTACCTTTTCTCCCTCTTGTAACGAACAGACCCAAAATCTTCGAAGAGGAAGTAATTTTTGCGGTCATATTGTTTTCAGTTGCTCGTGCGTTAACCCAAGCCATTATATCTTCCCTACTGCTGAACTCTTCGTTCGTCCGAAATACATCGGTGTGGTCAGCATAAATATCATCGCTTTCAACACGAAAATCCTGTTCAAAAATAAGCAAAGGTGGTTCAGTATATTTAAACGTAAAATTTTAGATGAAACCAACAAATTGGGCAATAATCTTGTCGCCTTGAGTTGAAGTTCTGACATAATTACTTTTAGCAGAGGTTGGAAGGATATTGCGAATGAGACGGAATTTTTGGTCGAAAAAATCGAGGGAAAACCAGTTTTTCGCTGGAAGAATACGACGAAAGACGCCAGCGGTATTTCTCCGGCAAAAAACCACCGGAGAAAGACGCCGCCGGCGGTATTTCCGATTCCTAAGAGTCGACAAGCGTTATGCCGGTTGCCGGCGGTATTCCTAAGGGAAAAAAGCGACTGGCGGTATTTCCCCTAGGAATACCGCCGATCGCCAGCGTTATTTCGTCCGAAAATACCACCATTTTGCATGGCGGTATTTCGCGGCCGAAAATTTCGGCCGGGGAGATACTCTCCACGGCCGATATGTGACAGATACGGCAAAAAATTATCGAATAATCGCAGCTCCGGAAAAAAAATCCCCCCAAAATGAGTTTCTTTCCTGGCAAATGAACGGGTATACAAAATTTAACTAAATTCAAGTAAAAAAATGTATAAGTGTTTACTTACAGTGTAATATGGATCGACTTCAGGTATACCGCCATATTTGAAGAAACGTGTCACTAAACAAATGTAAAACAAGTATCTTCTGCAGTTTAAAGTAAATCTTAAACCTTACATTTATAGATGAAATGGTCTGCACTGTTACGCATGTGACTTTTTGTTTTTTCTTTTTTTTTTGTGTCAGGGGTATTTTAGACTTTTCACAAGAAAATGTTATTGTAAATATCGAAATGGTTACTGCGAATAACATGCCCCTTTCTTAAAACTTCAAAAGCCGGCATACAATTCGACAAAATGCTAAAAGAATGCAATGAAATTTGTCATTTTCTTCAAATACCATTGTGGATGGTTTCAAATTCTCACTTTCTTCGTTTACATAGTAATATTTTGTAAAGAAGAAGACAATAAATATAGTGATATTTGCAAAGACGAAGACAGCAAATAATACACCAATTTTCCAATAGCAAACTATGACAAATTTAATTAACCAAATCACAATCATTTTGTATGGTCTGTTCTACGGTCACTACCAATGTGTAGTGATGCATAATGCAAGGCTTATGCTAGAAAAGAGCCTTCAAATTTAATGCTGTTTGGCCCAGAGAGCACATGAACATGCATCAATAATTCAGTATCACTCTTGCAGTTAAAGCGCAATGTTTTAAGGCAGTTACAGAGTCAAAGTCAGGTGCAGATACTAAGCACCATATCCTATCTTTTCAGGGTTTTTGATATTTGTGGGACAAAATCTAGGTTTGAAAGACTTGAAACAGACCATTTGTTTCCCAAAGTGGGAGAAGCTTCACCTGAGGTTTGATAACTCATAATTTTACCAAGGCCCCAGCAGCCAAACACATCACTCAAGATGATACAAAAAGGAGATTGGGATTTATAAAGATAGAAAGAAATCTTTGGAATGGAATGATTAAGAAAACATATAAATCAACTGAAAAGTCAGGGTATGCATTTATAACTCTAGATATAACTCCAGATAAATACAGTTTACTCCCCTGTGATTTCGCACCACGGATAGTTTACCCCTTGTGGTTTCAAAAGTGATAGTTACCTTCATGTGATCGAGGACTGAAGGGTCCAATTGACTAAAAATATCATTATTAACGGTGCGTTAAATTGACTTGGTACAAAGGGTGAGTCTGAAACTGTAATATTCAAAGGTACGATAAATACAATATTTTTAAATATTCTTTAATTTCACATTTCAGTTCTAAACCACGGGGGGTAACTGTCAATTCTAAAACCTATGTTACTCGGACTCTTCAAATTTGAAGGAGTACCCGTGTCGACCCGGGTACGGAATCCGGCCCGGATTCGGTCATGAAATTTTGGGTACGTCGACTGATGACGAATGGATTCAGAAAAAGAAAAAAAAAATAGAGATTGCTGAAGGCCTGAGAGACGGTGATGAGGACTAAGGAGAGAAGTTTAGGTAGTAGAGAAGGTGAAGGAGTTTGACTTGTTGAGGAAGAGAGTAGAAATAGAAAGGAATCTAACGGCTAAATAAGAGGAAGAGATGAGGGAAACGGTACCGGAGGGGAGTCAATCTACAGACCTAAGTTCGCTGATGAGAACTTCATCAAGAAGCACACTGGACCTGGGATTCTGTCCTTGGCTAATGCCGGACCCAACACCAATGGGTCCCAGTTCTTCATTTGCACTGCCAAGACCGCGTGACTCGATGGGAAACACGTGGTGTTCGGTCAGGTGGTGGAAGGCTATTGAGAAGATCGGATCGTCGAGCGGAAGGACTTTGAAGCAAGTTGCCATAGCCGACTACGGCCAGCTTTCTTAGATCTGGGCTTCTTTGACCTAGTGGGCGGCCAACAAAATAAGATGTTGGAGATCAACCCTTATTTTTTTTTTACTAAATTGCCAACAAACCCTTATTCTATATACTAAATTGACTCATATCCCCTATTCTATATTCAATTACATCATATCCCCGTACCCGTACCCGTATCCGTAGTCGTGTCCCCGTACCCTAAAATTTAGGAAAAGATGTACCCGACGCTTAGACCCGTACCCGAGTCCGAGCAACATAGTCTAAAACCATAGCAGTAAACTGTTTGTGGTGCAGAACATAGAGGGCAAACTGCATTTCACCCTAACTTTAACAATGGGCAGAATAGCAAAATCTAAAGTATTCCGTGATCAACAGGCCTTTGCTGAAAGCAATGGTAGGAGCAGCATCAAATATTGGCAGTTTAAAGTGCCAGTAGAGTAAGTTTAGTTCATACTCCCTTTGTTCCATTAGAATAGTCCACTTTGTAACACTAAAACATAGGGAGTTCTATTTATCCAAATCCTCTGATCTAAGACTTCAAAGGGAGACAGAACAACTAAAATATGAGAAGAAAACTATGCAATCATCTAGCAAAAGAAAAAGCAGAGTTGATACACCATTCAGAATGTTAATTATAGTTGCAGTATACAGTAATCATCCTTGAAGACCAGAACAAAAAGTTCCCAAGAACCAGTGCGTCTAGTACTACAGCATATTGACTGTGATTAATCCAACAAGCAGGGCCACAAATAAATTCCGCTAGTCCAGATAGAAGGTTGAAGCTATATTTAGAAGTTTATTTTCAAGCAAAAGCTCACTCAAATTGAGCATGTAAAGTGAATTTTCGTTCCAGGAAGCTTCCATCAGAGAATTTTCCATATGAACCGAAATTGGGATTTTCAGGCTTTCCAAACAATTCATTTGAAAAATAGGTAAAGATGAATGCTTTTTCAAGCCAGTGTTCTCATGCCATCTATATGTATGTTTTAGAACTTGTGATATCCAATTGAGGAATTATCTTCTATTTAATATTCTTCACAGCAAAAAACTGAAAACTAAAATGAGATTTTTGACTAAACAGATAGAAAGAAAGAAAATACTTGTTTCACATTTTCATACTAGACAGATCACTAAAGCCTTTATATACAAAACCACATGACACAAGTAATACCAAGATAAGCTGCAAATACTCCTACAATTGCCCATGTAACGAAACAGCATTATACACAAAAATGAACTATTAACTCCTCTACAAACTTGATAAATCATATCAACTAGCCAAGACAAATATCATTATTTGTTTTTGACAATCCCTACCTTAAACTACAGATTTCTGAACTGTTAAAAACTATTACTTCAACTCCTTAGCAAATCCCATAAAATCTTGGCATCATATTATCCAAAGAGTACATAGTATGGTTTGCCAGTGTTGACGCTAATATATTACAAATTGCTACTGCATCTTCCCATGCACTAAAGCAAACAACGCAATCAAATAACAGGTTGGAATCCAAAATGCCCTTTTTCTCGTTTTCCTTCCAATTTTCTATCCATGGCTTAATAAGTGCCCAGGGTTTCCCTCCATTAAAAAACAGAATGCAACCAGGATAACAGATGAAAAAGAAAACTTTCATCCAGGACCCATAAAAGTAACATCACTTCTGATTAAATTTTGAACCATTTGCCAAAGCAGCCTGGCGTTCCCTCCATCGGCGTTCTCTCTGATATAAGTTGATTTGAATAACAAAAATGTTAAACATTGCATCTCAAAGAGACAAATCAAACCGTTGGTTTGAACAACTAAAATGATACAAAATATTAAAACCTTGCTTCTCAGAGGTGCTAATCAACCAGTATAGAATCCAAAAAGAAAGCTAAGCACTTAGAAATTTGAGCATTAGATTTGCAAGGCTAGAAGTAAAGATTTTTCTATGATATTGTGGCAGTTTAAAAATTTTCAATGTGATAACTCATTCTGTTCTTTCATGGTCAAAAAGCACTGAAGAATCTGAAAAATATAGAGCGGTAACTTACCTAAAAACCATTCTACAGAGCCTCATTACTTAAAGCACAAGAACAGCTGGACAGAACCAAATATGAGTTCTCAACAAAGTTCATACTTATAATATGCCAAAGATCTTACCAATGTTTTATTTCACCTTCAATATCAAACTCATAAAATCCAGATGCTATCAACAAAATAATCTCTAACTAGAAGACAATAAGCTCAATAAGTAAACAATTTGGAGAAGCTCAACAAGGTCCAAAATTCACATCCTATGATGATGTAGCTTACTATTACTTCTCTTATTACCTTTGTCCCTTTTCAGAAAATTAATGTTTGAGACTCCAATAAACTGTTCTGACTTCTTCCTTTTCGCAACCTTAATCAGACATAATTTAGATCCTTTCTCCGAAATTTTAACCCATCAATCAATGTGTGAATTATATGTTGTAATTATAGCTTACTTAATCTCATCTCTCCTTGTTATAATTAATGAAGGATGGAGCAATTCAGTAGGTCGCTATGAAATCAGTCAAGCCTAATAAATTCCAATTCAAGCAGAGCTAGATGACTCCCTTGTAGGAATTCAACCCCCAGAAAATAACCATTCCCTTAAATATTTGAAATGCTAAACGTTGTTTTTTTTATAAAAAAAAAATAACAGCAATAATAAAAAAGCGCAGCATTAAAGGAAAAAGAACGAAAAATTTACCCTTCGTTCCCAGTAAGGAAGGAAGCACACAAAATCATAAACGGGACTTATTGTTGAGACCAAAACAACATTAAGCCCGGTAAACAGCAATAATCCTGTCATCGGCCGCGTTCGGTGTGGCATATTTATCTTTCTTTCCAAAAGAAAAGACCCACCTGCAGAATATCAAATATATAATTAATACGTCAATCGTTTTACCGAACCTTTTCAAGAAAACATGTTCCCAAAGCATTGAATCGAAGAAAGATCATAAACCATGATTTTAAGCTCTGGAAAAACGCCGAATACAGATGGGAAGGAAAAGGTGAAAACTTGCCTTACCTCCAAGTCCAAAGCTGCCAGAGTCTCCTCAAATGTGGGTCTCAGTGAGCTAATCCGCAACAAACCATGAACGGAGATACAGAGAGCTTCCGACAGGCGCGTCTCGGCAATCGGAAATGGAGATGCTTGCAAATGGAATGCACTTGGAGGGTTTTTGTGAGGTTTTATTTCTGCGGAACTAAAGTTTGTTTAGTTTGTGATCAAATTGAGGAAATTTTATTTTAGGTAGAAATATGTCTTTGGAGCAAATTTTTTTGGAATTTGTCATTTAAAAAACAATTTTACTATTTACATGAACATGAAAATGTGAAATTATTTTAATGCCCTTCAATAATTGTGAAGGGTGAAAATATTGGAAGACCTTTCCTTTCTGTCTTCTTTGAACGTTCGGCGAAGAAGGAAGGATCCAATATAGCAAAGCGGTCGGCGGTTACTCGTTGGAGCAAATCGGTAGCGAATCGGTTGGCGGTTAGTGCTTCCAATGGAGCAAATCTTGTGAATCTTAGAGCGAATCAGCAAAGGTTAGTGCTTTCGATTAGTTCGTTTCGAATTCCGCAGGTATTATGTTAAATTTTAGAAATTCTTAAAAATTGGTTGATGTTTTGTTGGATTTGTTTGTGAATTTGGCTGCAACTATCATGAGTTTACCATGGGTTGATGTTTTGTTGGATTGTTTGGCCGGAAAAATGAATTTCCCGAAAGGTTGCGGCTGGGTTTGGGGAAAAAACGGAGGAATTTTCCCTTTTTTTGAAATCCCCCTTGGCTCAAGCGGAATTTTCAGAAAATCCTTGTGCACTGCGACGGGATTTTCTGAAAATCCCGCTGAGCGGGATTTCCATCAAAATGCCGTCAGTAACCGGCTTGATTTTTCGGGAAATCCAGCTCAGCCCAAGCGGGATTTTCAAAAAATCCCGTCACAGCACACCAGGATTTCCTGAAAATCCCGGTAGTGACAGGCGGGATTTTATTGAGAGTTATTTTTTTTACTGTTTTGGTAGGATACATTATTTACTATCTGTTTTAATCATTTTTTTTTATAATTTCTCATGGCATCATTTTTTTTTTCTTTTTTCAGATGGCAGATAGATTGAAAGGTTAGAAGTTGAAATTTGACAGAAGAAAAAAAAAAGTCACTGAGGAAATACAAGCCACTGAGGAAATAGATGGCTGTATCCCGCCCACGGCATCCTAGCGTCAGAGAAGGGTGGTAGGAAGACTGCGTGCTTTTTCCAGAACTGTAAATGTGGAGGGGGCAAGTAACGATGATGCCATTCAAAATGAATTTGCCCCGCCCTATATTGGAAATACGGATGAGGATGCAGAAAGAGAAAATGCTGAATGGGTTGAGAGGGAATTGGCATAGGGGGATATAGAATGGAATTCGGATCGGTCAATGAATTAAGTGGGCGATGAAACCGAATAGCCAAATTCAAGCACCCAACCAAGGGGGATTGAAAAAGGTATAATATTAATGGGCTCCAAGGCTAGGTCAATGATGGATGATGGGTGGAAGACATACAAGATTCTAGATCATCTGATTGACGGTGGACCTTCAAATCCGAAATTGTTGTAGAGTTTTAAGGGTCATATTGCCTACTACATATGGCATGGACATGTACCATATTATACTTTATTACTTGTTTCGAAATATGCTTTATAACTTGTATCAAAAAATGTTTTAATATATTTATTACATTATGTAGGAACGTGATATATTGAAGTGTCATAATGGGTACGATCGTCTGATAAAGTGCATATTAGCTGAGGGGCAAATGAAATGCCTAGTGGGGTAGTCTGGTTTGTCACATTTGGCATGTTGCATGCATCCTGAGTTAGACTCTGCATTGCTCTGTGCCTTTGTGGAGAGATGACATCCAGAAACCAATTCATTCCATATGTCGTTCGGAGAGATGAGCATCACTCTTCATGATGTATCATATCTATTGTGTCTTTCGATTGTCTCCCATTTGTGGGAAAATGAAGCCAGCACAATTACAGGCAGAGCTTGCAGTTATGCTAGGGATAAAGCCAACTCAGTTGGGAAAAGATTTTGGATATGTGAAGATGTCCACACTTCAAGCTTATTGTACCAATAGACCGAGGGAACCTGTGAATGCTGCCGCAGGGTATTTATTGTGGTTGTTAGGAAACACCATATTTGTGGATAAGACAAAAACCCACGTGTCTGGATATTTCTTGCCTTTCCTTCGTAATATGGAGGGCATAAGCGGATATGCTTGGGGTGCAGCTCGCTTGGCGAACTTGTATCGCCATCTTCGGAGGGCATCTAGGGCAGATTGTGCTCAACTTGGAGGGTGTTTGACAGTATGACATTACTGCAAGTTTGTATGAATCATTTATAAATTAGTTCAATATTTAAATCCCTAATGGTCCATTAATTTCACTCTTTTTTTTGTTTTTTTCTATTCCCGTCTTAATAGAGCTAGATATAAGAGTACTTTCCCACATTCAATCCTCCAAAAATGAGATTATGGACTAACAATATGCCTACAGCACTCAAGTGGCACATCGGCACCAGCAAGAAGAGTGTTCCAGATAGAGATTGCTCTCATACAGGCGCAAACTGGATGCATTGAGGGAAGATGAGGTAATATTTTTATATCATTTCATTGTACATTAGTTCTTTAGGGTAATGTCCGATTTTGGTCGATTAACAACTGACTCGTTTTAATATGAACCAGGTAAATTGGCTTCCTTTTGAGCCAAATCATGCACTGTTCCATACAATATCATTGTATAGGGCCCTTATCTATTGCTACAATATTGTAAAGCCCTATATGCCAGATCGGATCTTAAGACAGTTTGGGTACACGCAGATGATTTCTTATCTAGTTTTTTTGCCCAAGATTTGTTATGGAGGCCCTGAAATTCTAAGATATAAGTGCCACTACGATCCTGATCTCATGGGTTGGCAAGTCTATACCTTGAGGGTATTACAAGGGATGAAAATGGCAGAGTCTGCCAATGAGGCGTGCCTTAACTACCTACAGTACTTCCAGTCTCGATCTCACGTTAGCGTCAGTACAAACGCGATGGAAGAAGATGAGCCACCTACGCCCAAACAGCAATCCTTGGCTGTGGTAAGTACCACAACTTTTAGTTTAGTTTTTGTTATTATTTCTGTTTTTTTTTTGCACGGGTTTATTTACTTTTTTTTGGTCTTTTCTTTACGTTGCAGCATATGCAATTTTTAAGAACAAGGCATGCCGTACACAGTGAGATGCGTCAGAGAGCCCTCGATGAGATAGCTATCCATATGAAGGATTGGATGTTGGGACTAGAAGAACTTGCGGGAAAACCCCCTGTTGAAGATTATTGATCGTTGTTTTCAAAATTATTAAGAACATTTGGTTACTTTGAAATCCTGGATTATTGAGATTTATTATATTCATTGTTTGAGACAGTTGATGAATTAAACTTACATTCTTAATGCTATCTATGTATTGTCGATATGCTAAGTAGTGTTGATTTCGTTTGTATGAATTTGGCTTCTTTTTTTTGTTTCACAGGGATTGTTTAGACCTTTTATAGAGGAGACTTTGTCAAAAATTTTTTAAAAATTAATGACATATGAAACTAAAATATAAAACTTAGATTACCAACATAATTACATGAAGAAATATCTAACTTAGATTGTCAACGTAAAAACATAGATTGTCGACAAACTTCATTCAACGTGAAAATAGTTTGTCATTACATAACATCTAAGACTAACACTCCATATTTTTCTCCTGATACTTATCAAGTCGGGGTTGTAAATAAGAGCTCCACCTTTTCATCACCTCTGAATGATTATTTCGCCATGTTGGATAAATCGGGCATAACATAACATCGGCTATCGTTAACAAACAAATGAAATGATTGTTATTGATATGACCCATAGTGATGTAACTGATCGGATCAGTAGAGACGTCGGACCCCTGCCACTCAAGTGGAAGGAAAGTATTACGCTGCCACGCATAAAATGAAAAAAAACCTCTGGTACTTTGTAGCGACAAGTAATCCAAATAGTTGACTATCTAACCAAAATTTTGATATGGTAGGAGTTATATGACAATCTACCACCTTACATGCTAATTCGAAATCAACTGTGCCAATGATCGTGGAGTTCTTGTAATAGTTATGTCAGCACTTTCAACCAATGCCGCTCATGTTCTTAAACGAAATAGGCAATTACCCTGAAACCATAATGGTCATCCGGCTCTACATTAATGTGATCGATAACATAGTTGAACATGAACTGTTTTAGACATATCGGAAGGTCGAAAGGCCATTCAAAATCGTGAGGCTTCAACGCCTTTTTTTTTTTTTTGGTCTTCCTGTGTATCTGCGACCTGCATATGTAAATCATATTCAATTTAGTATATCGATATATAATCACACACCATTAATAGTACATAAATGGTCATTTATACCTCCTCTTGCATTCCTTTCGGCATGCTCATACCTTGATAGATCTCTCTGCGTCGGATTATGTCTCGGTCGGCCCTTGCGTGGCCTACTTATCGGATAAGCTAGATCAACAGTATCCGGATAAAGCGTCGCCTGTACAACACCCATCACCCCATATATCTCATCTGATGAACATGTTAACACATCAACAAACATTTCATGCAGTAGCCTTTCGACAGTTTGCCTCTCCTCCTCATTGTTGGGAATATTCTTATCTCCCAGATATAGCGTCTTCAAGAAGTCGTTCTCATCGAGAGGATCAATTGGACGGTAGTTTCACACCAACTGTAGCATCTAATTTGCACAAGGCAGGCCACAACTAGTTCTCAGTTCGCAACCACACAACTCACTATCTACCCTGATGTTGCCAACTATTTTTGTATATTTATCTTCTAACCTTGCAATATCATTGTGCGACACTTTACCATTCAACATACTATACAATAAGTAGTTGCTCTTACGGAATATTTTGTTCTGAGAAGCCTCCATTTTAATTCAGATTTTATTAAAATGCTCATCTATCATTCTATTAATTTCCTGAAAAATAGTTGGAAATGCCCCTCTATCAGTACCAATTGCTTTCTTCAAAATTGCATGTGCACTCTCAACTCTGAAAGCCAATTAAAATTGAAAAGTAAGCATTAAAATTGGAACACTATTATTATGTCATTCTTAAGTAAAAAAGGAATAAATAAAAGTTATAAGGAACTTACATGTTCGTGGTGCGCCCTCGGTAATGCTTTATATCTTTAGTCCAATAAGATACAAACTTGGCCTTGTGAAGATCCAGTCATGTATTATGCAAGTACAAAACCACTGATCGAAATTTAACTTACCTTCCATAGGTCGTATCAATAAATTCCACAGCTTTCCTGAATGATTCTTCTGTCAAGGCTCTCACTACTTGCCCTCATCGATATAGAAATACATATGTTATCTCTATGTCGTTGTCAGCATCTAGTACCTTTTTCCTTACATCCATTTCAATATATCTCCTGCATAGTAGTTGTCTAAATTGTGGGAAAACATTATGCACAGCTTTCAGCACGGCAGACTCTCTATCAGTCATTACAACGTGTGGGTATTTTTCGTGATCAAATAACTGTCTCAACAGAGTCATGACTCAGAAATAACTCTAGTAAGTTATATCCCTCATGAAAACAAAAGCAACATGAATAAACTGATATGTGGAGACATGAACCACTATATGCAATAGAGGCATGTCATATCTGTTTGTCTTATATGTCGTATCTATAAACAATACTTATGGAAACAAACGAAGTAGACAAGGCACAAGCTTGTGAGCAAAAAACACATTGCCAATTGCATTACGCTGCTCTTCCACTGTGTACCAATAGTGATATTCGTGGTCATGCATAAGTTTGAAGAAATACTGAATGAGACCCAAATCTCCTCTCGTCTCTCTTCTAACTTTTGTTGTTTCATTGTACACCTGTCTAATATGGCTAACATTCTCCGGATCATCAGCTCGCAATTATGACAACATATGCTTCGGCCTGAGGTTAATCTTTGTCATTTCTGCAATCTTCTTCTTCTCTGGTTAAGTTAACCGCGAGTTCCCTGAATGCCAATTCTTACTTTGTGTAATTCATGATTGTGCTGACAGTTTATTGCCTCTAACTTCCAATCCCCCCAGTAATTTCTCTTCCTACAAGTTTAAATGGACAACATTTCAGCTTGTTGCTGGTATTATTCCGCTTGATTTTCCCTTCGGCTAGTGGTGGCTTATCTCTAACTTCTCCCGATCTCTCGCAACCGATATCCACTCTCCCTTTTCTCTCTTTTGTAAGAAGCCCTTTCCATTTTGCAGATGAAGTAATTTTGGTAGTCATATTGTTCTCGGCGGCTCTAGTTCTCACCCAAACAAGCAATTCTTCCCTAGTGGTGAACTCTTTGTCTGTCCAAAATATGAGTGTAGTTAGAAAATATTTTCTCCTGCTCAATACGTACATCCTGTAAATACAAAAAAATTGATGAGCATACTTAAACAATTTTTCGGGTCAACATTGCAATTTAAAAAATTTTGCCAGTTTCTAGGGAGATTTTGCAAAAAGCTGGTGGCATTTTGCTAAAATGCTGCTCATCCTGGGAAGCATTTTTGTAAAATCTCGCCCAGGATATTGAGATTTTTAGAAAATCTTGATGTCCTGTGGCGGATTTTTTCAAAAATGCCGCCAGATTTTTCTAAAATGCTGCTCATCCTAGGCGGTATTTTTGCAAAATCTTGCCCAGGAAAATCGAGATTTTCAGAAAATCTTGGTGTCCTGTGGCGAGTTTTGTCAAAAATGCCACCACAGGGAAGCGAGATTTTCTGGAAATACCGCCTACCCTAGGCGGAATTTTGACAAAATTTTGCTTGGTGTAGGCGGCATTAAGGCAAAATCTCGCCCAGTTTAGGCGAGATTTTCTACACTGGGCGAGATTGTGTATCAGAGTGTAATTTTTGGAAAAAAAATCTCATCATTAAGCCAAAAAAAAGTGTAAATTAATTACTTACGGTGAAACATGGATCGTTCTCATGGCTATTGTCCGTAATACATAGTCAGAAAATTTGATAATCTTGTGGTAAAGTGATTGGAGTGAAAATTAGTGAAAGTGTGGAGTGGTAAAGTTTAAAGTGTTTTGAGTGAAAATTATAGAGTGAAAGTGTAAGAGTGTAAGATAGTAAAAGTGTAGAGAGGGAAATAGGTAGGTGAAATTTGATGTTGGTAGTTTTTCTCCAAAATAGAGGTAAGGATATTTTTGTTTTTTCAATAACAAAAATTTTAAAAAGTGTCTTATGAATAGTAAAACGGGTTCTGTGAATAAAATTCCCTATTTTTTTGGGGGAGCCCGGGAACTGTGTAAAAAAAAAAGAAAGAAAAGTGTAATGATGAGATTTTTTTTTTTTTTTTTTTGAAATGATGTGAATGAGATTTTAGTGGTAATTTTAAAATTCAAATTTAGGGAAAAAAATGAAATGTTAGGATTGAGAATTTTTTTATAATAAATTTCATATTTCATTACTCAAGAGAGAATCGGTAAAAAAACATATCATATACAAACACGTACCGAATTATGAATCCGATCTCGAATTTGCCACTATTTTTTTATTTTTTTTATTTTTTTACCCTCGCATCCCCAAGGATCAAACCCATAACCTTGAGATTACAAGGTCCTCCCATTACCACCACCTCAACCCTTCCCCCATCGAATCTGCCACTAATCTTGTGATGAAAGACCCCAACCGACTGAATTTTTGCTTGATAATAATAAAATATATATTTATTTATATGGGGGAGAAACTCCCGTTTATCGGGTAGATAAGATCTCTGACTATGAAAAAATGAAAACTCTCATATTGGAAAAAGACAAAATTAACTAAATAGAAAATAATAGAAAAGAAATATATTTCCCCCATCTCCCATGAGAGGGTCTCCCATGGGAGTGTTTCAAAACATAAGCCTAAGGTAGGCGAATATCTTATTTGTAGGGACCATTTGTTTGTTAGTGAGATGTTTGAGTGTATGGGTTAGTTATGTCTTTTCATCCTTTTTTTTAGGTGGTACCTAAAATGGTACCTGCAAATCACAATTTCCTATTTTTAAGGTTACATCTCTATAGTTGTCCCTTAAGTTGGCATGTCATCTCCATTTTGTTCCCTAATTTAAAAGTATTTCATTTTAGTCCATTAATTTCAAAAATTATTTCAAAATGGAACTAGATTCAAAGTTTTAAAATGTATAAGTTATTTTTGACTAACACGTTATTTGTTTCATTCTAAATTAATTGGTGAACAAAATGATTTAACATTTATTTTTCATTTGTTAGCCCTATTAATGTGTAAGAATCTCACATGTTAATCAAAAATAGCTCAAATATTGTCAAATTTTGAAAATTTTAGGACTATTTTAGAAATTTTTTTGAAGTTAAGTGACCAAAATGATGGACTTCCAAGTTAGGGGACTAAATGAAGACTACATCACAACTTAAGGGACCAATAGAGTGATTTAACTTATACTTAAACTCGATGGATCAAATGATATATAAAGTAAATATATTGTTAGAAATAGTATGTTGTTGTATTATTGTATAAGGTAACCTATGTAAACTAGGAAATAAACCTTAAATAAGGTAATATAAATATTCTACTTATTCTAACATATATCATTGACTTCCTTCAACTTTAAAAGTTGTACGTTGGATAACAACTAACATGATAGATTGCTAGTAAACTTTTTTAAAAAGGTCATAAATATAAAGGGTAATTAAATTGTTACACTCAAACAAATCTAAGCGCAACTAAATTTGTCCATGGAGGAACTGGCAATCTCCTTGATTTTGCTTCTTGTTTTCATGGAGTTAACGACCCAGTCTTCTCCGATAGAAACTCATTTGGGTTTCTGTCCCCGAGGGCCCTCGTCCGCCAGTCGCGCTTCTTTGGTGGGAGAAATCCAAGTTTCCAAACTTAAACTCGCTCAATTAAAGTCCAATCTTGAGAAAAGTTGTCAAAACTTGAATGGTAAATGCTTGTACATCAAAGAATGTAGAAAATTGAGGAGATGACCCGAGATACTCATCCACTAACATTTATTGGCAAACTTTGGGGTTGTCGTTATCTACTAATCTACATGTTGGAAAGTTAAGGAATAAGAGTGTGATTTGTGTGATAATATCTAGGGTTGTGGGCTAACACTTGTAGTTTTGTGGAAGAGAAGAGAGTGATATCTATTTAGTGATGAACAAAAATGGTTTGTTTTCAGTTTTACCACATGGAATGAGTTGTGTTTGTATTTTGTATTGACTTGGTAAGTGTAATGATAAATAATTGCAGTGTAAATTATTGAATCTCACATAACCAAAGGTTAGGGGTGATTTTGGGGGAAATGTCCAGAATATATAGTTTTGTTCGGTAGATACGAAAGCAAGGTTACCCCTCTCTGTTTAGCCTATAATTTCCATTCTCTGAAACCGAAACCAAAACTAACATCCATTGATAAGATTTGGAATGGTGCAATCAAAGATTTTTCGGTGAATGAATGAATAATCATCTGCTCTGCTTTGTTTCTGTTGTCAATCCTCACTGTTCACTCACTCATCCCCTCATATTCCAATAATTTCCTCATCAGGTGAACACACCCTAAAAAGAAAAAAGTTTTGACGCATATCCGGTATAAAACCAAGTCATCGTGCCATGTCCTTAATTTAAACAACATGCATCTTATGTGGCAATTTGGTTGCTGGTAAGAGCGAAGTTAAATCACTTTTAAAACGTCAGAGCCAAAGTTAGGCCTTGAGAAAAATATTTGTGGCAAAAATGCACATTTACCTTATATTTGCTGATATAAGAATATTATGGTCAAAGTTAGATCACATAGACATAGTAAAACTAGATAAAAGAATAGTGCAGAAAGTCCATGATTTAGCTTAACAATTTCACTCGTATACTTAAATTTATGTAATAGAGTTATTCCAAAACTATGAATATTATAGAAGTGGTATATATTACAAGGAAATATTGCAATCTGAAAACCCAATTATCAATAAGCAACCTAAGATGAACCTAAGAGGGGGAGGGGGTGAATTAGGTTCTTGACACTTTTAAAAATATTTCTTCTACAATGAAGAACAACTTTGAAAAACCATTTTCAAAGCAAGTGTAAAAACAAAGTTTACAAATTAAGTGAGGTGTGTGATTAGTGTTTTGCAAATCATAAAAGCAAAGTAAAGGAAGACAAAACACAACCGATTTAGAGTGGTTTGGATTCCCCTTGAATCTTAGTCCACTACCCAAGTTCTACAACTTGGGATTTTCTAACCCTCTCAAATGAATCACTTAAAGGTGTAATTCAAACCTTTACAAATGCCAAGTGGCTAACAATGAATCTTTTGCCCCCGCTCCTTCCTCAAGGACTTAGGGTCTTACTCAAGACTTCATTGCCTAGCTACTAGGACTTTTGCTCAATCAACCTCTTGATCAAGACTTTCTCCCCTTTGCCTAATTTAACTCTAAACTAGGACTTTACAATTGCCCTAACTCAACCCCTTGAGTTGGGTCTCTCCTTTCTACTTGCTCCCCCTTTCTTCTTGCCTAACTCTTTACTCAAGAGTTGGACTTTTCTTAAATACAAATTGCCTACACTCAAACTCTGAGTTAGGACTTTTCTAGATGTGTTTACAAGGATGAAATACTCCACAAATGGAGTTTACAATTCGTCACAAAAACAGGGCACAAGTGCCTCTTGACAATCCTACCTTAACAAGCTAATTTGACATATAGATAGTTGAAATGAAGCTTGAAAGTGTTGTTAAAGTGTAGGAGATGTTGGGGAGAGCAACCTTTCATGTTCTTCAATTGGGGGTATTTATAGGAGAAGATATCTCTTGAAATAGTTGAAAAAACGGACAAAAATTTGCAAACCCGAAGCTCCCGCGACAGGCTCTGCGACAGCCGCGACAGTCGCAGGCCTGTCGCAGGCATGGGCGTCTGGTCTCGCGCTGCGCGAGGCATGCGCCAGTCGCAGGCATGCGCACGCGACTGGCTGTGCGCTGCGCGCGGCGTGGCCCGTCTGGCGTGCATCTGCGCGAGGTCTGCGCGCGGCGTGGGCACGTCTGGCGTGGCTGCTCTGCGCGAGGTCTGCGCGCGGCGTGGGCACACGCACGTGGCTGTCAGCCCTTGTCGGCCAGATTTGACGTCTTTTTCGTTTGCTTGCCGTTTCTTCATTTTAACTCCGTTTTCTTCGCCGTTTTTTGCGTTGGCTCACCCGTGAACTCTTCTATTCATTTTCTGGCTTAGAAACACTGTGGGTCCCACTTTGGGACGTGCTCGGGTCGTATTTTTCTTCTTTCTTCATTTCCTTGCCGTTTCTACATTTTTCACTTAGAAGAACCGTTAAATTAATTCTCATATTTGTTAACTCATCAATCAAAATAAGGATTAAGACCAACCGGGTCTAACACAATCCCTTTCAAATAACTATTGATTCTATTATGATTTGTATATGATTTGTAGGATAATTGATTCCAATTAGGTTGATTGATTAAGATTGTGATAGATAGCTTTCCTAATATTAGGCCTTATCAATGTGTATAAATAGGGGCTCTCTATACATGAATAAAGACAAAAAATCTTCAGCAATTGTTTCAGTGCTTACATGGTATCAGAGCCAGACCTTCTCAGTCGCTGGTTTCTTCCTTCCACCGCCTGAGTGCGGGAAATTTTCAGCTTGCCCTCTTCCTTCTTTCGGGTGCTGTGGCAGCACATCTGTTGCAATCTTTCGATTGCTTTGTTTCCTTTCTTTCCAGGTGGTGTGACAACATGTCCATCACAACCTTTCCGCCGCGTTGTTTGCTCTTACCGCCGATTCCTATACCTATTCATTGGTGGAAATTGGGTGCTTCGTACAGCTAGTTCGCCAAACCTTCGCTTCGTTGCCGGTTCACCTTCGTCGTCGACTGTTCTGGTTCGTAGTGCTGTCCGTTTCTTTTGGTTGAGATTTGATTGAGAACGTTTATTGTTTGTTGTTTGTGTTGCTGTGGTTTTGTTAATTTTTGTTAGGTTGGATTATTGGTGCCCTTTAGTTTTCGTTTTGGGCTATTATCTCATTTGGTTGGGCTGCTGTTTTGGGCTGCTATTTTGGGTTGTTATTATTTGGGTTGCTGTTTTGGACTGATATTATTTGGTTGTGTTGCTATTTGGACTGTTGCTGAACTTTATTGGACTGTTATATTAATTAGATCATCGACCTTTCTTTTTCCCTTCGTTTGGCTTAAATATGACAGATCGAAAGGCCGTGGTTATGCCTGATATGGTTCCAGTGATGTCAAAATCACGGACCATAAACTTACTATGGCCAATTATATTGAGTGATGCCAAACTATCGAACTGTATCTGTTGAGTATCTCAAAGGATCCCCATTTGACTGATGATGTTCCTACCACTGAGACTTCCAAGATGCCTTGGCTAAGGGATGCCCATTTGTATTTACAGATCCGTAATTCTATCAGTAGCGAGATAGTCAATTTAGTTAGTCACTATACAACAATGAAAGAATTAATGAATTATCTCGAATTCATGTATTCGGGAAAAAGGAACCCTAATTGTACTTATGATGTGTGTCAAACATTTTACAAGGCTGATAAAAGTGATAGGTCTCTTTCCACCTACTTCATGGAATTCAAGAAAACTTTTGAAGAACTAAACATGGTACTTCCTCTCAATCCAGATGTGAAGGTCCAGCAAACTCAATGAGAGACGATGGCAGTAATGTGTTTTTTAGCTTGTCTCCCGCCTGAATTTGAGAATGCTAAATCTCATATTCTCTCTGCCTCCAATATTCCTTCCTTGAAAGAGGCTTTCACTAGGGTCCTTCAGACAGAGACATCGAACCATGTTTCTCCTGCCCCGCTGACTAGTGTCCTTTTTAGTCATTCTCACTTTTCTGACACCAGGAAGCCACTCTACAATGGTGGTGGCGGTCCTAAAATTATAGGAGCATCCAGTTCTGACCAGACCTCTGGTCCTCGTGGGCAGGCATCCAGTCATATCATTTGCGATTATTGTCGTAAGTCAGGCTACCTTAAACGAGATTGTTGGAAGTTACAGTTTAAGAAACCTCAGTATGCCCACCTGGCATCAACCTACGATGTTTTTGACAAGTCTGTTGTGATACCTGCGGAGGAGTATGCCAAACTCCTTCAGCTTCAAGGAACACCCACTCCTCCACCTGGCTCTGTCACTGCTCTTGCAGGAACAGGTAATCCAAATACATGCCTTGTTTCATCTTCTTCAAATTGGGTTATTAATTTTGGTGCCTCCGAGGACATGACAGGTAATTCCCCTTTGTTCTCTACCTTTCAAACCCACTATTCCAGCTCATCTGTCACTCTAGCTGATGGTTCAACATTTACTGTTATTGGCTCTGGCACAATTCATCCCACCCCGTCTCTTTCTTTATCCTCAGTCTTTGGTTTACCTAATTTCTAATTTAATTAGATATTGTAAGTGAGTTCACCCATACTCTAAATTGTTGTGACTTATTCTTCCCTGGTCATAGTGTTTTTTAGGATCTTACGACAAATAAGATTATTGGTAAGTGACATGTGTTTGGGGGCCTCTACATCCTTGATACCTGCTTTCCTCCACCTCCGGCCTGCCTCGGAGTGGTCACTCCATTCGATGCTTACTGCTGGTTGGGTCATCTTTCTCTACCCTTGCTCAAGAAACTTTTCCCTCAAATGTCTAGTATTTCCTCTTTAGACTGTGAGTCGTGTTAGTTTGCCAAACATCATCATCTTCGTTTGCCAAATATAGCCACTGCTCCCTTTTAATGAGCACATTCTGATGTTTGGGGTCCGTGTCCAGTTCTATCTAAAACTGGTTTTAAGTATTTTGTTACCTTTGTTGATGATTACTCTGGAATGACATGGCTATATTTGATGAAAAATCGTTTTGAGTTATTCTCTCAATTTTCTAATTTTTGTTCTGAAATTCGCACTCAATTCCGTTTGCCTGTGCAAATTTTGCGCAGTGATAATGCCAAAGAATATCTCTCCGTCACCTTCCAAAAGTATTACATGCTCCACCATGGTATTTTTCATCGAACCTCTTGTGTGGATACATCATCTCAAAATGGTGTTGTCAAAAGAAAGAATCGACATCTTCTTGAAACTGCTAGGGCTTTGTTGTTTCATATGCAAGTCCCTAAACATTTATGGGCTGATGATGTCTCCACAGCTTACTTTTTTATTAATCGAATGCCTTCTTCGATATTATCTGGTGCTACTCCCTTTCATACACTTTTTCCCACTAAACCACTATTTTCCATTGAACCGCGTATATTTGGTTGCGCTTGCTTCGTTCGAGATGTCAGCCCTCATGTTACCAAACTTGATCCCAATTGAAATGTGTTTCTTAGATACTCTCGTGTACAAAAAGGTTACCGATGCAATTGTCCTAGCCTTATTGTGTCCGCTAATGTTACTTTTTCAGAGCATACCCCTTTTTCCCATCTTCAAGTCCTCTCAGTCGGGGGAGGATGATGATTTGTTACTATACACTGTCCCATCCTCTGTCCCTCCTCCCACAGCTCCTCCCCATCCTCCTCGACCCCCCATTACTCAAACATATTCTCATTGCATTCAGTCTGAGTATCCTCAACCTCCTCCTAACTCTACTACAAATGTTCCTCCATGTCCTAATGAGTCACAGTCTTCGTCCTCAGATCGACCTCTGAGTGATGACCTTCCCATTGCTCTCCGTAAAGGTAAGCATTCATGCACTTATCCTATCTCATCTTTTATTTCATATAATCATTTGTTCTCTACAACTTGTTCTTTTATCGTTTCTCTCAACTCTGTCTGTTCCCAAAATTGTTTGTGAAGCTTTAGCCCACTCTGGCTGGTGTAGGGCAATGGTTGAGGAAATGGATGCTTTGGATGCCAATGGTACCTGGACCTTAGTCAGTTTGTTGGTCGGAAAATAGCCTATTGGATGTAAGTGGATGTTCACAGTGAAGGTTAACCCTGATGGCTTTATTGCTCGATTGAAGGCTCGTATTGTTGCTAAAGGATATGCTCAGACATATGGTGTCGATTATTTTGATACATTTTCCCCTGTGGCCAAACTTGCATCTGTGCGGATATTTATTTCTCTGACGGCCACTTATCATTCTCCTCTCCACCAATTGGATATCAAAAATGTCTTTCTCCATGGTGACCTCCAAGAAGAAGTGTATATGGAGCAACCATTGGGTTTGTTGCTTAGGGGGAGATTGGGAAAGTATGTTGCCTTCATAAATCATTGTATGGCTAGAAACAGAGTCATCGTGCTTGGTTTGGTAAGTTTTCCAATGCACTTGAGAAATTTGGCATGAAGAAGAGCAAATCTGATCACTGTCTTCTATGCACAATCAACTAGCAGCATCATTCTCTTGGTGGTATATGTTGATGAAATTGTAATCACCAATATCGACTCTATCGGAATTTCATCTCTTAAAGCCTTTCTCCACAGTGAGTTCCAGATTAAAGACTTGGGAGTGTTAAAATATTTTTTGGGAGTTGAAGTAACCAGAAGTAAGAAAGGCATCTTTTTATATCAAAGGAAGTATGTTCTTGATATGTTGTCTAAAATAGGAAAATTGGGCGCAAAACCATTAGTTCCCCAATGACTCCTAATGTACAACTTAAAAAGGCGGGTGAGTTGTTCAACGATCCTGAGAGATACAGAAGATTGGTTGGGAAGTTGAATTATCTTATTGTAACTCGTCTAGATATTGCTTACCCAGTCAGTGTGGTGAGTCAGTATATGTCATCCCCAACTATTGATCACTGGAAGGCCGTGAAACAAATTTTGTGTTATCTAAAAGGGGCAACTGGACGTGGAATTGTGTATGAGAATCATGGTCACACTAGAATTGAGTGCTTCACGGATTCTGATTGGGCAGGTTCCAAAGAGGACTGGAGATCCACTTCAAGATATTGTGTATTTTTCGGAGGTTACTTGGTTTCATGGAGAAGTAAGAAACAGAAAGTTGTTTCACTCTCAAGTGCAGAGTTTGAATACAGGGTTATGATGAAATCTGCATGTGAGATAATGTGGATATATCAACTCCTCAGTGAAGTGGGCATTAAGATTTATATGCCGGCTAAACTGTGGTGTGATAATCAAGCTACTCTTCACATCACCTCTAACCCAGTCTTTCATGACAGACTAAACACAGTGAGATTGACTGCTACTTTGTTCGTCAGAAGCTTCAACTGGGTTTGATCTCTACAGAGCATGTCAGAACTGGACAGTAATTGAGAGATATCTTCACAAAATCCTTGAATGGTGTACGAATTAATTATCTGTGTAACAAGTTGGGCATGATCAACACATACACACCAACTTGAGGGAGAGTGTTACGATGTGTATATGATTTGTAGGATAATTGATTCCAATTAGGTTGATTAAATAAGATTGTAATTGATTGTAATAGATAACTTTCTTAATATTAGGCCCTATCAATGTGTATAAATAGGAATTCTTTGTACATGAATAAAGACAAAAAATCTTCAACAATTGTTTCATTGCTAACAAATTCAATGATTTATGATACATTACAAATGTTACTATATTAGCAATTGATCATGCCATTACTCAATGAATGAATAGCTCCGAAAAAGAATTTTAGTCTTGCTCTCTCTCTCTACTCAATGAATGAATAGCTCCGAAAAAGAATTTTAGTCTTGCTCTCTCTCTCTCTATATATATATATAGGCACATTAATAATTAATAATAAAAAAATCAGAAGAAGAGGAGAGGTCAATTTCAGAATCTCTTGAAAGCTCCAATTCAATAAAACTTCCCTAATTATATGTTTGGGATTTTAAGGCATTTAAATTACCAAGAGCCAATGGAATTTCTAATCCATTTACAAAACAATGCACAGCACACAAAACCACCATTCAAGGATCAAATTCACACCCTCTCCAGCAGCCACCAAAATCAAAGCAAAAAATGCAACAAGTAAAACTAACTACTGTAGTACTTTTCAATGCCAACTCCAACACAGCAAATCCAAAATTGAAAAGAAACCAAGAGAAAAGAAGGATGAAGAAGAGAAAGAAGCAAAGGCAACAACATAAGCCAGAATAAATTCGATGAAATTATTTTGGTTCCTGTACATACACTTTGATAGCTAAATGCTATGCATTTCTTTCCTGTCACACTCCTAATTAATATGAACAAACACAATATCGGTTCGAAAAAAGGGAAAACAACATGCAGCCTACTGTGAGAAGTTTACTATCATTGTACAAGTACAGATTAGCTGCAACATTTTACTTCATCTAACCCCAAACTATACCTAGTATGTCGATTTCAATCTTTACCTGCTGTCTTTTCAACACCTCCGAATATGATCTAGGCGAAGTGCACATACAGTTTTAAGCTAATAGCCAGGAGTAAAGCAGCACAACTCGTTACTCCCGTGGCCTGGCCAACCAAAGGGAACTGAGGGCCCGAAGGCGCGAGAAATAGTCGCTTATTGTCAAAAGGGCACGGGCTGACTGTCTAGTGGTTAATATGCGGTGCATCTGTTGTAGCGTTTGCTGTCGCAAATTGTCAGCCTGTCAAAGAGACAAAAAGACAGTATTACATATATAAAAGGTCATGTTGCACATATTAAACAGAATGATCATCCAAAACTTTTCAAAAATCACAAGATATTGTACTTCAGCATTGTTTCACATAAAAGAATGAAGCTGCATCTGATTCATTGAATCTCCATGTCAAAACTGTCAACCACCACCTATCCTTTAGCCCACTATGAGTGTCACCCTATATTAAATCATATATCGTCATTCTGTTCTGTCAAAGAACAGGTTTTTAATTCAACTTCAGATTTATCAAAATTTTAATATGTAGTTTTTTTTTTAATCCAAATCTTTTCAATCTTCCCACTTTTTATTTAATCTGATAATTTTCTATTCTGTATCGACCATATTAATGCTCCTAAAAATCTTCTACGCACATGTTCAAACCACTTTAAGCACACTTTTATCATTTTCTCATTCATTGGGCTAACCCAATCTATTCTTGATACATTCATTACTTATTTTATCTAGTCTAGTGTGTTTACACATTCGTTTCAATATTCTCATTTTTGCTACCCTCATATTTCGTTCATGTTCTTTGTTAGTTTCCAAACACTTCCATCCATAAAGCATAATAGTTGATCTTATGGCTATCTTATAAAATGTTCTAATTTTATGGTACTTTACGATCACAATATAAAAAATAAAAATAAAAAAGTGTTTTTACACCTGTTCCAACTTGCCTGAATTTTATGTTCTTTATCAAATCCCCTTTTAACTTAACAGATCCTAAATATTTAAAACATTTATTTAATTTATGTTTGCCAATTTCCACACTTCTCCTAAAATTACAAAAGTGACACTCCATACATTCAAATTTATCGTTGGCAAAAAAACATAAATTCACAAATTGCTTTCTGCAGAATCTCGGTATCCTTAATGCAAAGTTTGCAAACCTATAATATTCAAGAGTTACCTAATATCCTTACCTAGTTAGAAGCTTGTTAAGTATCAAAAACGTTTATTGGGTGGATTGAGGAGCTACCTTGGAAACTTATATAATAAGCTACTTAATTACAACACCGATGTCACACTCTAAAGCTACTCAGGAGAAAATAAATACAACAATGCAATTATTTTCCTTCAGAATATGCACACACTTTTTCTCACCAGAAGTCTAACTACAAAGTAATGGTAAAAATCACCCTCTCAACTTGTATAATTGGCGAACATTAAGGTACAGCTAATAATGCACCATATAACAAACACAACTATATTAGTCTATAGCAAATTTCCTTCACCCCATTCTCAAGGAGGCATACCCAACATCAAATAACAGTTTTGCATTCTAATTGATAAGTGTTGAGGTTGCTTATGCAGTCCTCGGCACACTAAACAGTAAGATAAGTATTTACCTGGCGAAGAAAACCTTCAAGTGTTCCTAGCTTTCCCATGGCCATGGCCATTTGACCCATATAGTTCGCCACATTCCCAGATGATCCTTCAGGGTTAGGAGTCCCATTTGCCAAAGTCTCAGCTAGAGACTGCTGCAGAGCCTCCATGCCTTGTGAAAGAGCATCTTCTGCTTGATGAGATGTCTCCTGCAAGTTGTAAAGACCAGCCATCTGTTGCTCCGTCAGAGGCTCCAAATGATTCACAAGAAGCTGCGTAGACATAAAGCCTCTTTAGCAATATGAATAAGACATGGAAACACAAATACAGATGCCAAGCATCAGAAAATGTAGATGGCTTAAGAAAACATTGTTATCTTCGACAACAAGACAATTAGAGAAGCTCAGTAAGTCTTTCAAGTTCCAAACATTGTTATTTACAGCTTCTCAATCCATAGCGGCAGGCAATAACAGAAAATGTTCAGCTGAAGCCAATGACCAAGCGCTTTATTCGGGGAAAAAAAAACAAGAAAAGAAAAGAAAAAGCGTCAGAGCATCCAGACATCAACTAATGTAGATCCTAAGTAGTAATACCAACTCGATATGCTGAAGGCACAATAATGTTCAATAAGTTCACTCACAAGCACTTATCATATCAGCTTCCAAAAATTACATAATAGTCCAAAGAACAGCTAAAATCTTTATATGAGTTTAGCATAAGAAACCCTCACAATCCATGTTTCAAGACCGTCACCGTAACAGTTAGACATGATTATGTTCACGTGATGATGTGGCTTAAGCTAAATCTAAAGTCAAAAGCTGAATCATAAGTGGATAAGCACATTATTATGTTGGACCCATAGATTTTGGGTTTTGGAACCAAATAAGCCCACAAATAAGATTCTTGTCAATTGCATAGGTCACTAAGCACTCGATGTAACAGCCTCAGGAAGAGAATGCAGATTTTGAAAAGTATTCGCTAATTCAGAATAACACATCCTCCATGAAAGGACGGTTCAAAGTTCAAAAACAGTCAGTCACTTAAAATTAATTTTAGATGTGCCATTGTACTACTAAATGTGGTACCAGGCAAATTATGGTACCATGGTTAAAACTATGGTCTCAGCCTCACTTTACATTTTATAATAATTTTTCATGAATCCCAATACACCTTTTTGCATTTCCAATACACTTGTAATATTTTTAAAATCAGTCCAAACCACATTTCAAACCAAGTTTTGAACAAAAATTTGATACCATATAGGGCATGAGTTACCTAATTTGCAATAAGCTAGTCTATTTCTATTATAACCTTATCATTATACATATTTTAGTGCGGAGTGAGGAACTACAATCATTATTTTTATCTACTAACAAAAATCACATGCCTTAATGTTCCCTTTCATACATTGATGGTCATGAACCGTTAATTACAGCTCTTTTACCACAGTCTCCATAAACGAAAGTGGAAAAATATTAATTCAATGATGACAAATTTTCATGTAAACTCAAAACATCATCCCCAGGATACAACATATTCTGATAGAATGGCCACATCCTATAAGACTCAAATAATGCCTCAGGTAGCGAAAAGCTTTACAACACAAGGATATGGAGTATAAAATGGAAGAATACACACCTTCAGAAGTTCAGAGGGCCGAAATCCACCAATCCACATAAAACACCTTTCTGCAGGTGTTTTCCACATCCCTGACAAGATGTGGAACACGTCTGCCTTTGCTGCGGTGCCTTTCACCCTGAAAATGTCATTATAATGCGCTGTGACACTGTCTACAGTGGCACGCAAATCAGTATCACTGGCATGTGCATTTACAGCGTTCCTCAGCTCATTTATATGTCTAATATGTTCTTCCAACCAGCGGGCATATTCTACATCAAATGCCATGGCTCCTGCAGTTGGCCACATGAACAAACTTTTGTAAATGATACACTAACTACTACTTGATTTTTCAAAATTCATTTTATTTTCAGCTCATTTAGAAAAAAAATATTAAATACAAGGCAATAAATATCCTGAATTTAGAACAGGTAAGGATATAATGAAAAATTCTAGAACTTTCTAATCACTGTGTTGACTGACTGAAGATTCACCAATTTCACAACCTAAAGGTACATGTGAGACAAAGTACGATATTAAAGCTTGCAAGCATGTAAAATTTTATGCTTAATCAACTAGGATCAGATAGGTCACTCATAATGGCACAAAAAGAAACTTAAATATGAACTACATGAGTTGGAAGAGAATGCACAACAACTCAGCCGCAAATCAGTATCAAGAAGTACAGGCTTTAGTTTACGAGAAACTAACAAAAAGTCATACAAGGGAACGATTGCATACCATTGCCACTTGTTCCATGAGATTGATCACCCATGCTTGAAAGGAATATTCCCTGTATAGTAAAAATGCATCTTCAATGGGCATGGAGCAGAAAAATATACAGGTAAATACACTGTTGGCTGTTCAAGAAGAAATAAATTCAAATCACTTAAGAAAAGAACCTGCTGACGTGCTCTCTGAAGTTCCTGTTCCAGTTGAGTTAGCTTTAACCGACTATTCTCTAGCTGTTGTACATAAGCCTGCAGGAGAAGGGAAACTTATCTAACATCAGTAGAGCCAATCCCCAAAATCATGATTTCATGTCTACATCCCCTTAGGAAAGGACTAAATACTATTGCAAATAACCTACTTTCTTTCTCAATCTACTTTTCCTAGCAGCTTCACGATTCTGAGCAAGTCTACGCAAAGTCTGTGAGTAATAGCACAGAAAAAAATTGATTAGCAACAATTTATCAACACAGGCAGCGGAAGAGATAATACAAGAGACAACCTTCTGGTCCACATTCTTTTCTTTTGATTTATCGCTAGAATCATAAGCACCTAGAGCATTGGACTGACCCATGTCACCCTGTACTCAGCAGAAACAACAATTTAGTTCATGACTCAAATGCATTATTAAAAAAAAATTCACACCTCAAAGCATTATTTTTTTCTAAGAAAAATGTTGCTTTTAAGTTTCAATCAATAAGTGAAAGTAGCATTGATTTCCAAGTCCGGCACAGCCACAAAATATACAACTATTGTTACGTAAATGTGTTTAAAAATTCTTAAGGTGTGACTTGAGATGCATTCAAATGTATTCTGCAACTGAAATGATGGGACAGAAAGGTAAAAAAGAATAAACAAACCAAGCACAAGAGCAATTCAAATGTCATCTAAACCACATTACTTGTTGATTTTTATCTTCTCCATCTGCATCTGTGGAAGTGTCAGTACGGGAGCTAGAATCTGCCATGTTAGACTCTCCCCAGTTCTCATGATGAACACCAGATGCAGAAACTGGATTAGGCTGTGACCCTCTCTGCATTTTCATTGTTTGAGGCACAGGAACAGGCGCAGGCGTATTTGAATTGGTCGCCTGAATGACCAATTAAAGCAATAAATATCGAATTAGGATATGATTCAGAATCAAATCTGTACTGCAAAAGTTAGGAAAACCCACAACTGCGAGAATTGAAAACGGTTCACAACAGACAAATTAAGGTGGTTGTTACCTTGCCAGATTGGGGATCAGTGCCTGCTGCGGCTATAGTTACTCCTAGACTGAAGGGACCTATGCCACCATAAATGGACTCATATAAACGTCTATACATGTATTATGTCTACACAAATATAAGAGAGAGAAAAAAAAAAAGCCACACGCACAAAGATCAGGAAGAGGTAGCAGCAAGGGAAAATTGTTTTCAACCAAAAAGAAGCAAAAAGGAAATAAACAAAGAAGATATCTGAATAGTGTAAACCAAAATTTTTTGACACAATGATGAACTCGGCCAACCAAATGAAATGTCAGCTTGAAGCTTAAAGTTCATCTCTTCAATCTTTTAATTTAGTAAAACAATAAAATAACCAGTTCAAGATACTGGAAACTGGAGAGTAACACATTCTGATATGTGCCAGGAAAATCCTTAACATGATAGGATTACAGGCACATGTTAAAACAAGTATCCTATAATGCCAACTATCTAACTCATTTTACTAAAAAGAACTTTATAATCCTCCATTTACACATCAGTGAAGTTGCTTTGACACATAGTTACCCACCAAAATGTTTGCAGTACACATAGGCCCTGTTTGGTAAAGAGACTTTATAATATTAAAATTACATTAGGAATGTAAAAAAGTGTGTTGGAAATGTAAAAAAGTTTATTGGAAATGTAAAAAGGCTTATTAGGGATGATGAAAAACTATTATAAAATCAAAATGAAACTCAAATCTTAGTTTGAGTCTCTCTACCAAACAGGGCCATAGTTACCTAAACCATCAATGACACATAGTTACCTACCAAAATGTTCTATTAAGTATCCTCTGCCTTCAGTTATCAGGATTCAGAGGAAAATAATACTCCCTCTGTTCCATTAGAAGGGTCCACTTTCTAATACTGTTTTCAATATTACAAAGTGGACTCTTCTAATGGAACGGAGGAAGTAATAATTAATTTCAGTAAAAAAAAAAAACAAAAACCATGTTTCTCTTACTATCAATCACAAGCGAAAAAGGATAACTAATTCAAACAAAAGGACACACCGCACAAGTATTCCCTTTTTTTCAACAATCAAAATTAAGCAAAAAGATAAGAATATACAAGCAGCAACAAAGTTGGAATGGTCAAAGTTCATAGACATACTACGATTGGCGTGTGCACCATCACCAATGTGAAAACCAAGATACTGTTCTAGAACACCATAATCTGAAAGACGAGCAGAATGAGTTGCATTTCCATCTGTGGCCCTGAAATTGATAAAGACAGGCTTGAATGGTTACAAAACAAGAAAAAATATGTCGGCCAGCCAAAGTCTCAAACTTTAACTTAAAATGCTACTTAAACCAGAAAAACAACATTTTTCTCATGACTATCAAATTTCTGACATCAAAGTTTGCAAAACAAACAACGCCTTATCTAGCTTTACATGCACATAGACTATAAACATTCCTGTTCACAATTACTCACAACTCTGTTTAAACATTTCTCAGGTTAAGCACTTAAAATAGAGCACTGATATGATACTCTGAGATATAAAAGTTCACTGCTTTAAGCCTTCCTTTGCATACTTGCTCTGGAAACACACACCGACAAAAGGACATGCAGGTAATCTTATGATACACTAAAAACAAAAAAGAACAACTTGATCAAGCTTTTTCTTTCATTTTTCTATAAGCTACTTAGTAAAACTTGCATCAATGTCATTAACCTGTCAACTGATCAATGAAGCTTTGACAAATTAAATTGATCTTAATTATACAATCATGCCAAGATTTATATAGCCACCTAATCTTCCTTTTCCTTTTCCTTTTCTTTCCAGGAAAGACAGCATAACCGTTTTAAAATGATATAACTTTAAGGTAGCCGTCAACCTAAAATCAGGACAACCAAGGATGATAACTCTTCAAACTTGGGACCTGTACTCGAATGAACTTACAAAATAACTACTCCAAATAAGAATTTAATGGTAGAGCGAAGTGAGCCAAAAAAAATTAAAAAATCAACAATCTTGAAATTGCAACCAAATGAAGCTAAAAGAGTACCAGAAGCCAAGCAGAGGTATCAGGTGGCGAGAAAAATAAAGCTCATAGACAAATAAAAGGAGTTCAAAGCAGAATAATTACATTTGATTAGAAGCTGGAGTTTGAGAAATAAAGCTTGGCATCCCAGCAGTGAAACGTCTTATCTTGTTCTCCACCAATTTTCACTGTCGTGCTGCCTCTGCACAATCATGCTCCCCCCAAATCAATTTCCACTTCAGTTTCCAAGCTTTCAATACGAACTTCAAGCACCCCTTTAACTATAATTGAGAACCAGAAACCTCAGCAACCTCAATTGACTTGTCTGACCAAAAGAAGCACCCCTGTTCAGATTCACAGCCAGATGTTTTCAACAAATATATGTACTTTGAATTCAAATAAACTAAACAGAATTCAAATACAAATCAAACTTCTAAAGGGACCTTTCTAAAGCTCAAAAACTCCCAAAAAGCTCAGAAAACCTCCTTCCAGGAACCTTCAAGAATACAACTTTTTGGTCAACTGAACAAAACCCAGAAGCTAATATGGATTGAAAATCCAGGAAAATTAATTTTTGTAGCAAAGACTGGATTTTTTTGACTTGTGGGTTTTGATTGAACAAATGAGTCAGTGCACAAATTTTTGTCTAGAAATTTCCCCCTCCTGTGCTTGCACAAAATTCAACGGACCAAGTTTTATTTTAGGCTTGGGAAAGCATTAAAAATTGAGCTCCTTTCTTTATTTGGTTTGGGGTTGGAGAGGGTGAGGTTGATGACGTTTATGTCACTACAAGCTACGCTAGTCCATGCGTCATTTTCATCTAAAGCATTTTTCCACTTTTCAAAGCCATCATTTTTTATTATTTTCTTGACTTTTACTTGTTGGGTTTTTTGTGTTTGGGTCCTCCCTAAAAAGGGTTATTGAGATTCCTCCCACAATGTTTATTGTATTATACTTTTGACCTCACAACACATATCCCAAAACGGTAATTTTGGGCCTCCTCTATTGACTCACATCATAAGTCAAAGCCAATTTTCTTGTTTTTTCTTTTTTCTCTTTTAATTATAATTATTATTATTATCCAAATAATTTAGATATGAAGTCTTCAATTCAGATTGATAAATTGGCAAAAATGCTTTTCACATTTGCAACCAAGATATATAACAACAGACTCTTTTAACTTTTCATTGTTTTACATAAATATATAATAAAGATCAAATTTCTAAAATAATATTAGAAAAGTTCTAATCTGATAATAGTAAATTAATGAGATTTGTAACCCAATAGATTATAATTTATTATTTAGTGTAAATTTCATATTTAGCCCTTTACATATTGCCTAATAATCTGTTTGGTCCTTTACATTTTAAAATGACATTTTTGGTCCTTTACTTTTATTTATCAAACTATCTGGTCCTGTACATTTGAAAATGATATTTTTGGTCCCATATTTTTAACCATATTTTTATTTCTCGAACTATTTGGTCTCTTGGTCGTTTAATCCGAAGAAAAATTTAATATCACTCTCGTGCCGCTCACACAACTTGTTCCGCAAAGGGCAAACTTGTCCCAACGTCATTAATGGGATGCTAAAAATTATGCTGGGACAAGGTTGCCCTTCACTGACGGAGTCGTGTGAGTGGCACATGAGTGATATTAACGTTTCTCGTCATGTTAAACAACCCATGGACCAAATAGTTCGAGAAATAAAAGTAATGGATGAACGAAATTGTTTTGAATTGTTGGGGACCAAATAGTTTGAGAAATAAAAGTAAGGGACCAAAAATATCGTTCTGAAATATAAGGGACCAAAAAGATTATTAGACAATATGTAAAGGACCAAATGTGGAGTTTATTAGATCATACACATGAACTACTAAATTATAAATTTATACAAATTCAAAACTGACATAGGGCATATTCTTTTTGTTTCGTTTTGAAAACAGTTTTGGTTTCAACAGTAAATTTAATATATTTTAATCATGTTTCATTATTTCCAATATAACTTTTTACTATTCAGCATCTACTTTTTATATTTTCAACACATTTTTTACATTATAAAACTATTTTCCAAAACTTGTTTTCAAAATTGTTTTCAAAACGCCCAAAAAGAACAGGTTTATACACAACGTGGTTTATAAATGTGACGCCGCGTCATCCACGCGCATCTCTTTTTCTTTTCCTTTTTTTTTTTTTTTTGAACAGTTAGAGCTAACTCATACTCCATGAAGAGAACTTGTGTATCATTTTGTTGTTGATGAAATAGCAGTTAAAATTACCTCATACTCCATAAAGAGAACTTGTGCATCACTTTGCTGTTGACGAAGTAGCAGTTAGAGTTAACTCATGCTCTTTGAAGAGAACTCGCATATAACTTTACTGTTTACAAAGTAGCATTCTACTCTTGAAGGAGTAATAATATTTTATTATTATTATTTTTTCCTATTTCTTTTTCTTCTCAGTGTTACTCCTAAAGAATAACAGTGTAATTACTTTTTAGAAGTAACATTTGTACTCTTCTAAAGTATCACTACTACTCTTCTGAAGCAGCACTTTTTTTTTTTTTTCTTCTTCTTTAAACTTATTAATTTTATTAGTACTACTTTTTAAGAGTTAAATTGCTATTCTTAAGTAGCTTTTTTTTTTTGGTTCCTTTCTTTGTTTTGTTCAATTTTAAAGTGATTTGAAGATCTGTGCAAGAGTATCAATTCTTTTAAAATAAATTTTTCATCTTTAAAGTAGAAAATAATATTACTGATGCCACATGGATGTCACATTATTCACTATAAAAATTTATTATAAACTAATACTTTTTGAAATAAATGGCCAAGAGCAAAATATTTGGATCTTTAGAAAGAGTAAAACACAAAATTCAAAATTAAACAAATAAAATCGATAATAGCCGGGGGTGCTACAGTTGCAACCCCCAACCCTCACCTTCTAGTGATAGGGGCAGTTGGGGAAGACGAGGTCCGAACTCCGCAACGCCCCTGCATTCGCTATGGTTGTTGCTTGTTTGAACCATTATAGTCGTATTTTTTTCATCAATATTGAATGATGTAAAAGAAGAACTAAATAAAAATAGTCTTTATTTTTCTTTTTAACTCTCGCATTCACAAGGTTCAAACCCTATGATTTCAAAATTACAAGCCCTCATACTAACCACCACCTTAATCTTCCCCATGCATACTTTTAGACAAGTTCATAAAATGGAAAGAATTGATTAAGAACGAAAAAAGAGTTATATTAATAAAGCATTTATATAGAAAAACCTTTGTAATTAAGAAGTTATTATATATAGAGTCACCCTTCCGTAAAATCAGTTTATGTAGCTATTCACGTGAATAGTATGTACATATACTTTTAAATTAATACAAAAAATTCAAAAAAAAAGTTAAAAATTAATCCTTGTGGAATAGTACACTATTTACGAATATCAATATGTTCTTGAAGATTATTACTTTAAGTTTAAAAAAATAAAAATTGAAAGAGTAACAATAGCATTGCTACTCTTACAAGAGTAAAATGCCTCTAAAAACGAAAACCTAAACCTCAAGAGTATAAGGCCCTGTGTGGAATGCATCTCAAAACATGAGTTTATAATATTTTTTTATCATTTTTAATAAGTTTTTTTATATTTCTAACACACTTTTTTACATTTTCAATCATATTTTTAATATTATAAAATTAAAATGATTCTCAAAACATAATTTTGAGAATCATACCACATATGGCCGATTTACTCCTTGAAGATTAACATACTAATCCTCAAAGATATGCACATTTCTACACATAAAGATGTGCGTCTATACATTGTCACATATTAAATCGTGTTTTTTGCGAACTTTTGTGTTATATATATAACATGTATGTTATCATTAATTCTTGTTTTTAGTATAATTGACTAATGAAAAATAGAGTATCAATAAATTTAACTATTTATTTGCTCACATTTAAAAAAAAAAAAAAAAATTACACCATTATCATTAATTTGCATAGATTCCATAACATATTTTTATACCACATATATATATATATATCTGAAATAATTTTCTCATTAAGTAGAAGTGTAGACCGTTTAATTAACCGAAAATATTAACAAAAAAAGACACCTGTGGTGCGGGTGCAATGTGCATAGAATCCCGTATCCCGAAATAGAAATAGAACCACACCACACAAAAAGAATGAGGGTGGAATTTACAATTTGTAGGAAATAATGGCCTATTTGATAAATAATCCAACGCAATAGTCTTAATTGCCTTTCTTGCGCCGCCTCGAGAGGATTTTGACGAAAATGTCATTCGTCAATGGGCCCCGCCCTGCCATAGTGGGTAAATCCCTATTCAAATCTATACGATCTTGCACCCAAATTTTGGAATGTCCCTGCCTATTTATTTGTTTACTTGTGAATGGTTGTAAAATAACTTTGTAGTTCAAACTATGGTTTAATTGTAGAGTAAACCGCTCAAAATACTATTATATTTTTAAAATTTTTTGTTTTGGTAACTAAATTTTTTTTCTTAGTCATGATTATCATTATACTAAAACGGGCCAAAAATATCATTCGGGTGCTAGACTCTAATAGCCTTGACGGAATGAGTCTCATATACTTGTCATGTGCATGTTTTTAAAGGTATTTTTGTCTGTTTATTATTAACTTCTTTTTTTTTTTTCCCCTTCTCTTCCTCCCCAAATTTATTGTTTACCTTCTTCCCCAAGTTCCTTCACCTTCCTCTGCTTCCGTCCACCTCCTCTCCCCCTCTCGCCATAGCCATAACAATCGTGGTTAAAAAAAAGAGTTTAGTTACCAAAGCTTAGACTTTGGAAAAATATTGTGACATTTTAAACAGTTCACTCTTAAATTTGTTTTATTTTATATTTTATAATAAATTTTTTTCTCATTTTAATGTACTTTTGATATTTCAAAATTAATTCAAATCAAAATTTGATATTCTACGGGGGCAACATTTTAAATTATGATTTTTATAACAGCTGATATTTTACAGATTTTCAATTGTAAAAACTTGTTCTAAAATTATGTATTGAATGATCCCTAAACAGGCATGTAGGCGTGAGCTGAACCCATATTCCAATTTCTCAAGGAAGGTTAGTAAAGAGGGCATTCAAACAATCCCTCTGTTTCAAGTATCATTATAGCGAGTTTTATTTTATTTTTTCAAAATAAATATTACTTTAAGAAAATGAAATATTTTTTCCCAATTTTTTTATCATCAAAAAAGTCACAATCATTTCATTGAATTGTCTCATTAACTATCTTGTCTCTCACATCAATGATCTAATGTTCTAAACTATGCAAGAATTAAATAATAATCATTTTAAACTATTCTTATTAACTGCGCAAAGTAAGTAATACTTGTTGTAATAAAGGAAGTAAAAGTTATACTTTTAACCCATGAGGAGGGAGGGGGTCGGCTAAATTCTTTATTGTAGAAACACTCATAACTCAGGGGAGATAGGCTTCATTGAGAGATAAATGTTGTATGCCCCTGACACAATTAAGGGGTAAAAATGAAAATTTTAATTTGTCCTCTTGAATTGTGTATGGATAAAAGGGTTCCCATCCTCGAGGGTAGTGGCAGAGTTGAATAAATACTTTTAATTTTGTTCTTGTAGGGCCAAATGTTTATATTTTAATTTTTTTTATATTGAAATATACTTATCTAGGATTTTTTTCCCCAATATTTATATTGGGACCAAAAATTACTAAAATAGACTTTTTTTTTAAAATTCTCATTCTATTAAAAACGAATCTGCCAAAAAACGAATCTGGAAGCTTCGTTTTCTTCAAAAATATATAAAAAAAAAGTTGAATTCATGAGAAAACGAATTCAATTATGTTGTATTATTTAATTAAAATTATTACATATTTTAAAATTAATTTTATTTATTAAATATAATTTTATTTCAGTGAATTCAATTTTTTAAAAATTATTTTTTTATTTGTTAAAAATAACCTTAATAATAACTTTATTTCACTGAATTCTTGTTTTTCAAAAATATTATTTTAAAAATAATTTTATTGCACGGAATTCGTTTCTTTCAAAAATATTTAACAAAAAACAAAATGAAATAAATTTAGTTATAAATTTTATTCACTTACAAATTAGATTTTTAGTTATTTAATTACGTCTTGCCTTTGTTCCATAAAAACTGAAAAACGAATTACGGGTGTCCATTTCGAATCACCTTAATTCTTTTTACATTAAAAAATATTATATTTCAAAATGTATAAAAACTTAGCAATGATTTTGGTGAACTCGTTTTCAATTACAAAATAATTATTTAATTATTTTTTACATTACTTTACATATAATTATATAACTAATTGTAAAAAATGTTTTAAAAAATTTTGGTAGAAAATGAATCCCAAATTTTTTAAACATTTTTTACAATTAAAATATAAAAAAAAAATCAGCAAGAAAGGAATTCTGTGAATTCGTTTTCTTCTTGCAAAATTTTTTTTTTTTTTTTTTGAAGAAAACAAAGTTGTGAGCGCTAATCAAGTTACGCCCCTGCTCGAGGGGACTACACTTCTGAGTTATTTCCCTTGAATTGTCCATTTTACATCTTAAAGGACTTATTACCTATAACCTTTTTTGAAGCACGTTTAATTTTTAATTATTAGTTCAATTATTTATTTATTAATAATCAGAAGAGTAGGATTGATATCTTGGGTCTAATGAATCTTTTTCAAAATGAGTTGTAATAGAATAGAATATTTTATATATATATATATATATAAGGAAGAAAAAACTGAAGTACTTTCTCAAAGAATTTAATAATCCAATAATTAGGACACACACAGAGACTAATGGAGTTGTTAATCAATAAATAAAATAAATATATAAACGGCATGCACCTATCTCCAAAATGTCGAATAATAAAGATTGGATTGGTTAATTATAGGAAACAAATGCAATAAGTTACGTGTTAAGAGTGTCGTATATAAACAATATATTTAGCAACCATCTTATTTTATTTATTATATATGTCAACTAATGTTACGTCGATGTTCGATAATCATGTTTCATTCTTTTAATACGAGTGAATTATAAAATTCGCATTTTATATTATATACATATAATAATTATAACCAAAATCGGCCTCTATATATATATATAGTTGATTGTTAAAAAATAAATAAAATAATACAACCCTCTATAATAAAATAAAATAATATATATATGGGAAAAAAAACTATAGTATTGTTAAATGAACCATTTAGTCATAGGATTTTACCTTTGTAAGTCAAATCCAATGACTAAATGACTCATTTATCGGGACTCTAGTCTCACTTTATGTATGTCACCCAACGTAAAATACCCTGAATATACATTAAGAGATGGTCTTGTGTGAAACCGATTCATGTATGCGATCACTGTTCAAGTGAACAGTACGCAAGTGTTTTTTTTCCTTTTATAACTGATACTTGTACAAAATCAAACTATACTTGGTACTGTTTACGAGTACGAGTAATAATTTGTCCAAGTATCACTTTAAGATAAATAAACAAAAAAGGACAAAAAAAAACTATCTTCAAGTATCACTTTAACGGTGAACAAAACAAAGACAAAAAAAAAATAATAAATAAATAACACTAAAAGTCCTACTTCATAATAGTAAAAGTGATATTCTAAGATTACAGGTGCTACTCTTCAGGAGTAACACTTAATTAGAAAAAAGTAAAAAAAAAAAAAAAAAACTATAAGTGCTACATACTTCAGAAGAGTAGAAGGGCTACCCTAAAAGAGTACAAGTATTATTCTTCAATAGTAGCACTACTACTTTTCAGGAGTAGCACTTAAGAAGAAAAGGAATTAAAATAAATAAAATCTATAAGTGCTATTTCAAAAGCGTAGAAGTGATACTAATGAAGAAAAGAATATTAAAAAAAATAAAACTGAAAGTACTATTTCATAAGAGTAGAAGCGCAACTCTAGAAGAGTATGTGTGCTGCTTTTTAAAAATAGTACTACTACTCTTCAGGAGTAGCACTTAAGAAGAAAATGAAATTAAAAAAAGAAAAAACTAAGTGCTACTTCAAAAGGATATAAGTGCTACCCTAGAAAAGTAAGGTGTTACTCTTAAAGAGTATTGCAACCCTTCAGGAATAAAACTTACAAAGAAAAAGAAAAAGAAAAAAAGAAAAAGAAAAAGAAAAAGAAAAAGAAAAAAACTAAAAATACTACTTCAGAAGAGGATAAGTGCTCCTCTAAAAGAGTAAAGAGCTGCTCTTAAATAGTATCATTGCTACTTTTCAGGATTAGTACTTAAGAAAAATAAATAAATATATAAAAAGTGCTATTTCAGAAAATGCTAATCTAGAAGAGTAAAGTAAAAGTAACGCGACTACTCTCCAGAAGTAGCACTTAAGAAGAAAAGAAAATTAGAAAGACAAAAAAAAAAAAAACTAAAAGTGATACTTACGGATAAGTATAAGTGCTACTTTAGAATAGTACTAGTGCAACACTACTACTCTTTAAAAATAGCAGTTAAGAATAAAAGAAAATTTTAAAAAATGATAGCAAAAAAAAAAAAAAAAAAAAAAAAGAAAAAGAAAAAAAGCATTAAAGCTTTAGAGGGATTTTGGGCTTAATGCACATCCCAAAACCCATCGTATGCATAAACCAGATTCACGCAAGATTTTACAATACCACAAATTGAGTGAATCTGAATTCAACACAAGTGGACATGAGTATTTAAGGCAGGACCTGCACAAAACAAAAGAGGAGACTGAAGGCTCTGTTATCTTGTGGCTATTTCCCAAAAATTATCACTTTGTTCTTCTAAAATTTTACACAAAGAAACAACTTCATTTTCTAAGAATTCAAAATTAAAAATTAAAAATTTCCTCTAAATATCTACTCACATAAATTCAAAAAATAACACAATCATTACACTTTTTACCTCTCACCTACATAATTTCTCAAAAAAAACTTCCCTCCAAAATTTTTTTTTAAAAAAAAACCAAAGTTTCATCAGCACAAGCCAAAAAAGAACTGAAGAGTCTCCCTTGGGGTCTCTACTTCCTCACTCTTTGAAGTGCAAAATCTTTCAAGAAGGAAAACAATTATATAATTTGCACCACAAAAAGTTGTAGAAAAGAGAGAAGCTATATAACAAAGTGGAAACACTTTATTCTATAGAGTATAGCCCACAAGAATTTGCCAACACTGTGCTTCATTTTATACCTTCCAACTTTCCCGTTTGTGCCAATTATCTTGGGATTGTTTGGTGTGGCCGTTAAAAGATCGTGGTAACCCAACAAATAGAGAAAAAGAAAGGAAGAAATTAAAAATTAAAAAAGAGTATTTTTTAAATGGAGTTTGAAGATGACAAGTCGGCTAGCTCCCTCTAATAGCACCACTTTGTTGTGGATGGCTAGAACACATATACAATAAAGATACAAATCATTTCAGAAAGCCATTTTTATGGGCACAACGGCCAAAAAGGAAGGGAGCATTTACGATTTAAAATTGTTCGATAATTGAAAGGTGGCTGGGAAGCCTAAATAAGAGCTGATGGAAAAATGGCCATTTTGATCTCTTTTATTTGTACTTGTTACATTTCTGGTCTCTTACGTTTCATTGATGCAAAAACAATCTTTTATGTTTGCATGTTGTAGGTTCGGTCCATATAAGCTGTTATGGTCAATTTTAAGTAGTCAAATGCAAAGTCAACCATTTCTGTGAGTCTTTTGAAATGAAAAGAAAAAGTTGGAGGTTTTTTGTGATTTTCATATTATTCACTAGCACCTGTAATAATTTTTACCCAACTAGAGAAATTGCAAAGACAATTGTTTAGAACGAGCCAACTAGTATGCAATTTAACATGGGTAAAAGTAGGTGAAAATTATTACACAGGCTACTGATGATATAAAAATCACGAGAAAACTCTAGTATTTTTTTTTTCAATTTCAAAAGACCCCATAAACGGTTGATCTCTCATTTGGCTGTTACTAGCCATAACATGTGATGTGAATTATTCGAAGAAGAGCTCACGGATGCGGAAAGTTGCCAAGAAAAGTGAATTGTTGAAGGGCACAATCTTACTTACTCAAGATTCACAAATTACAAGCAAAGCATACAGTGAGATGAATTACTTTAGCTATAACTAAGCAAGAATAAATGAATTGAAACTAGCAGAATTTAGGTGAAGAAAGAAACTTAAACCTCCTATAGTTTCGCTTGTGTTATCTTAACATTAACATGCAAATTACATAAGTGTAAAATAAGAACTCGAAGCTAAGGATTAACCTTATAAGATATATCAATCTGAATTCTATATTATTGTCTATTGTAAATTTCGGCCAGCACTTCTTTAAATAGAAAAAGTTGTGTGCATTTTACAAGCAAGGAAAGAAAAAGGAAATTGCAAAACAAAAGAAAGTGGAATCCAACTAGAGTTGGTATTCCTACAAGAAAACTAGTTTCCAAAAAGAGCATGGAAGACTTGGGAAGGAATTCGGCCGCCTCAAAGAAAGAGGAAATCCGAAGATCCCTTCTTGAAATCAAAAGGAGAAATTATTCCTATTGCAAAAAAGATTCAAGTAGTGAAACCTTTTTTGGAAACAACTAAATAAGGAGTTTGTTGGAGTTGTAACAAACTTGTAACTACCTAAACTAATCCTTAACAAACTAGGAAAAAAAAAAAAAAGGAAACATGCACAAATCCTAATCCAATTCAAGAAGTACCAAAAATCTAAAAACCTAACCCTAATAGGAATGAGAGTTTCGGCAATGGGCTTGGATGGTGATGGCCGAATTGGTGGAGCGGGTTGCTGATGGATTCGGCCCATGAGTTTGTGTAGCATCGTGATGTCGAAATTGATGATGCCACAAATCTCTTGGAACGCCGTAAATCAAGAAAATCAAGATTCTTGTAGTTCTTCAAGATTTGTACCCTATAATTCTCCCAATAAACCAAGAAGTTAAAAACCTCAAGATTTATCAAGATCCATTTCAAAAAGTTCAAGAAACCTTTCAAGAACTTCAAGAAATCCCTTGAACCTTATTCGGATAAGAGCATTGGTCGCGCGTCTCCAGTAATCTTGAAGAGGTGGACTATTTTATCCTTCTGACTATGGTTGTCCAAGGCCTTGCCTTCCGATATCTTTTGAGCTTGTGTGCGGCTTGAGAGGACAAGGGCGCGGAGTGCGTCGTTTGCTTCTTTCTGCCGTGTACGAGTAAGTGGCCAAATGATATCAATTAATGGATCCCTTTGATATGTACTTTGAGTAGCTAGGGATCCATCTTCCGGTGACTGACTTGTGGATGAATCTGTATCGTTGGGGATGCCCTCATCATACACTCTTGGTTAGGAAGGATTCGTCCTCGAGTATAGATTACTATCCTTTTTACACAGAGATAAGTCTGCCACATTAAAGGTGTTGCCGATGCCGTACTCAACGGGCAAGTCAATTTTGTAGGCATTGTCCCCTATTTTAGCTAACATCGGGAATGGCCCAATGCCCCGGGGATCGATCTTGTGCTTCCGAGCTTGAGGGAACTGTTCCTTCCACATATAGACCCATACTAAATCTCCAGGATCGAATGTGAGCTTGACTCGATGTTGATTAGCACATCGTACATTCTGTTTGTTGTGATTTTCCATGGTTCGTCGAACCTTCTCATGTAGTTTCTTAACATCTTCTGACTTTTACTCCATCAAGATTAACCTGTTCCTTTTGTTGGTAAAGGAACTAAGTCCAGAGCTGTCAGTGGGTTAAAACTATATGCGACTTCAAAGGGAGATAACTCTATGGTGGAGTGGCGAGTTCGATTGTAGGCAAACTCGGTGATAGGTAGCAACTCCTTCCATTCGCGTGGATTATTTTTTATCAAAGCCCGAAAGGATATTGCCAACTTTCCTGTTAGTTACTTTTGTCTGGCCATCGGCTTGCGGATGAGTAGTTGTTGAGAATAACAACTTAGTGTTGATTTTTCCCCATAAAGATTTCCAGAAGTAGTTTAAAAATTTGACGTCGCGATCAGAGATGCTGCTGCACAGGATGCTATGAAGCTGTACAATTCTGTGGAAGAAAAGTCCTGCTACGTGAGTGTCATCATCCATTTTCCTATAAGGCAGAAAATGCGCCATTTTAGAAAAACGATCAATGACGACAAAGAGCGAATCGTTACCTTTATGGGTTCACAGTAACCTTAGTATGGCATCCATTGCAATATTAGTCCAGGGAACCGAGAGTACTGGTAACGACGTGTATAGTCCGTGAGGCTTGACTGTAGACTTAACTTGCTTACATTCAAGACATTGGCTATAAATAGCCTCGACTGAATTGTGCATGTTAGGCCTGAAAAAATGTTCAGATAAAATATCTAAGGTTCTCATAACTCCAAAATGACCCGTCATGCTCTCACTGTGCGCCTCTCAGACTAAGAGCTCCCTACACGAGCTCTGATGGACGCATAAACTGTTTCCTTTAAAGAGGAACCCATCCTGTCTAAAGAATTTATGGAATGCTCCATCTGCACATGCTTCAAAGATGTTAGAAAAATCAGGATCATAAGCATACAAATTTTTTAGATAATCAAACTCTAGTAGTGAGTGATCAAGTACTGCAAGGGCCTCATATCATCTCAACAATGCATTCACGACTACATTGTCCTTTCCCTTCTTGTGCTTAAGGACATAAGGAAAAGATTCCAAAAAAGACACCCACTTGGTGTGTCTCTTGTTTAGCTTACCTTGTCCCTTGAGATACTTTAGGGACTCGTGATCCGTGTGGATTATGAATTCTTTCGCTATCAAGTAATGCTGCTAGTTCACTAGGGCGGGGATGTCATATATGGGGTAGTTTAAGGTAGCTTTTCGCTAAAATAGGCGATAGGCCTATTTTCCCGAAAGAGCACTGCTCCAATACCTATCCCTGATGAATCAAGTTCAAATATTTTATCAAAATCAAGTAAGGTCAAAATAGGTGCATGTGTTAAATCATGCTTAAGCTGTGCAAAAGCTTCCTCCTGGGTGGTTCCCTACTCGAATGAAACATTCTTCTTAACTAGGTCATTGAGTGGAGCGGCCTTTGTGGAAAAGTCCTTTACAAATCGTCGGTAGAAGCTCGCCAAACGTGGAAAGATCTTACTTCAGAGGCAGTCTTAGGCGTAGGCCAGTCGAGAATGGCTTTTACCTTGGCATCATCAACTTTGATACCATATTTAGGAACAACAAAACCAAGGAATACAACTTGCTCCATACAGAAAGTACACTTTTTCAGGTTAGCATACAATTTATGTTCACGTAAAGCAAGAAAGACCATTTTACCATTAGTAATATAAGTTGCTTCATCAGGACTATATATGAGTATATCATCAAAGTAAACAACCACAAATTTGCCTATGAACTTGTGTAGTAAATGGTTCATTAGGCGCATGAATGTACTACGGGCGTTAGTAAGTCCAAAGGGCATGACTATCCATTCATTTAAACCAAATTTAGTTTTAAAAGCGGTTTTCCATTCATCCCTTCCCTTACTCTAATATAATGATACCCTTGTGTTAAGTATATTTAGAAAATATGCATGCACCACATAAATCTTCTAGCATGTCATCAAGCCTAGGAATATGATGCCTATATTTAATGGTTATTTTGTTTACAGTTCGATAATCCATGCACATTCTCCAACTACTGTCTTTCTTAGGGACAAGAACCACAGCAACGGTACAAGGACTTAAAGATTCTCTTACTCTACCATCAGCGAGCAGCTTATCAACCTGTCATTGTAGTTCCTTTGTCTCTTCAAGGTTAGCTTTGTAAGACCCACCATTCGGGATCACTGCACCTGGGATCAGATCGATTTGGTGTTTAATTCCCTGGATTGGTGGAGCGCTGGCAGGGAGCTCTTTGGGAAACACATCTCCAAAATTGGTCAAGACTTGTTGTAGCTCGGGTGAGGGATCCTAAAGGATGTCGTCAGAGGGTTTATCTGCATCAACATTGATTAGTATAAAAACAAAACCCCCTTGTCCTAATACTTTTTTGACGTCTTGAGCACTAGCGTACATACTAGTGTGTTTGGCCTGTTTATCATGTACGGGGTTAACACTTACAATGGAATCCCTACCCCCCATATTTTGGAGTCCCATTGCTCAAATACGGCCATCATTCGGGTACTTTCGCCTTTGACTTCCTGAGGTGGCATCGGGTGGAGAGTAAAAGACTTGGTTGTTTGGAGGATGGTGTAAGTGTTGGCCACACAGTTGTGTTTGGGCTTCTGGTCGTAGAGCCATGGGTGCCCTAGCTGGATGTGACTGGTGCGTATAGGGACCACGTCGCAGAGAGCCTTGGCTTGGAAACGCCATATCTCTAGACTTACAGTTACGTACTATGTAATTGGAATGCCGGTGGCGTCATTGAGTCCCTTCAGTTCGTACGGCACCGGGTGATCACAGGGTTGTAGCGACAGTTTCTCTACCAGAAAAGGTGCTGATGAGATTGGTGCAGCTGTCGCCGTCGATAGTAAGGATGGCTACCTTCCCGTTGATCTTAGCTTGGGCATAGAAGGCAATCGTCCTTTGAGTAGAAGCCTAGAAGTCGCTCGAGGCCGTGTCTACTTAAATGCGAGAAGATCCTGTTCAGACAAGTTTGAATAGATGAAAATAACCTCACCCCTGTCAACCTTATGTATCCTATCCTAAGAACTACTCACTTCCTAGTGTATCGCTCTTGGGTCGGCTTACCCTTGTAATGATTTACACTCTACTTTTTACCTCTCTATAATCCCTCCTCAAGGTGATTCAAACTTTGCACGAAGTAATTAAGCAGATGTTAAAACCACACAAATAACACTTAGGCAACAACAGAAAATTCTCGAAAGTAAGGATGTTAGAACCCTACTTTCAGTTTTGAAGGTTAAAAGAAGAGATTTTTTGTAGATAAATTCAGATATGAAGTGAGAAGAAAATTTGGGGATAAGCCCTCAATTTCAGCAAATTAATGTAATGTGCACGAAGATAAAATCCAAATTATTTTAAGATCTAACGTTCAGGTAGTATAAAAGAAAATCAATTAAAGCAATTTTGCAGGGCAAATTCAAGAATGAACAGAAGCAAAGAATAATATCAGGTTTGAACAAATTAGGAAACTACCCAATATGCGATTACCTACCGAGCAATCTAAACAAACTATCCCCGGGCAAAATCTAAGCGCTACTGACGTAAAAACTTTGCAGGCAGGAAACGCCTACCCCCCTTGCCTTGCCCGAATAACAAAACAAGAATCGAAAGAAGGAAAAATAACCTGATGTCGATTTAGCTAGGGTTATTCTAGCCGCCTCCTCCCAACAAAAATTCTCCTCGGATCTGACACCAAAATTGATGTGAGTTATTCGAAGAAGAGCTCACGGATGCGGAAAGTTGCCAATAAAAGTGAATTGTTGAAGGGCACAATCTTGCTTACTCAAAGATTTGAAAATTACAAGCAAAGCATATAGTGAGATGAACTACTTTAGCTATAACTAAGCAAGAATAAATGAATTGAAACCAGCAAAATTTAGGTGAAGCAAGAAACATAAACCTCTTATAGTTTCGCTTATGTTATCTTAACATTAACATGCAAATTACATAAGTGCAAAATAAGAACTCTTAAGCTAAGGATTAACCTTAAAGATATATCAATCTGTATTCTATATTATTGTATGTTGTAAATTTTGGCCAGCCCTTTTTTAAATAGAAGAAGTTGCGTGTCTTTTACAAGCAAGAAAAGAAAAAGGAACTGCAAAACAAAAGAAATGGAATCCAACTAGAGTTGGTATTCCTACAAGAAACAAGTTTCCAAAAAGAGCACGGAAGACTTGGGAAGGAATCCGGCCACCTCAGAGAAAGAGGAAATCCGAAGATCCCTTCTTGAAATCAAAAGGAGAAATTATTCCTATTGCAAAAAGGATTCAAGAAGTGAAACCCTTTTTGGAAACAACTAAATAAGGAGTTTGTTGGAGTTGCAACAAACTTGTAACTACCTCAACTAATCATTAACAAACTAGGAAAAATAATTAGGAAACATGCACAAATCCTAATCCAGTTCATGAACTACCAAAAACCTAACCGTAATAGGAATGAGGGTTTAGGCAATGGGCTTGGATGGTGATGGCCGAATTGGTGGAGCGGGTTGCTAATGGATTCGACCCATGAGTTTGTGTAGCAATGTGATGTCAAACTTGATGATGTCACAAATCTTTTGGAATGCCGTAAATCAAAAAAAATCAAGATTCTTGTAGTTCTTCAAGATTCATACCTTGTAATTCTCCCAATAAACCAAGAAGTTAAAAACCTCAAGATTTATCAAGATCTATTTCAAGAAGTTCAAGAAACCTTTCAAGAAGTTCAAGAATCCCCTGAACCTTATTCGGATAAGAGCATTGGTCACACGTCTCTAGTAGTCTTGAAGAGGTGGACTATTTTATCCTTTTGACTATGGTTGTCCAAGGCCTTGCCTTCTGATATCTTTTGAGCTTGTGTGCGGCTTGAGAGGACAAGGGCGCGGAGTGCGTCATTTGCTTCTTTCTGCCATGTGCGAGTAAGTAACCCAATGATATCAATTAATGGATCCCTTTGATATGGACTTTGAGTAGCTGGGGATCCATCTTCCTGTGACTGACTTGTGGAATCTGTACTGTATCATTGGGGATGCCCTCATCAACATGTCACATAGACCAAAGTATAACATGCAAACGTAAAAAACTATTTTTGCAACAGTAAAACATAAGGGGCCAAAAGTGTAACATGTCCAAACAAAAGGGACTAAATTGCCATTTTTCTTACATTTATTCCCTCAAGGTCTGACGAAACTACCATTATCACTTTGTGGTTTCGAAAAAATATCATTACATCTTTGGATGTCCAAAATCTTTCTAAATAACAAAGACACCATTGAGGTTTGTATCTTTTTTTTTTTTTTTTTTGGGACTGATTGACCAAAGGGATTAATTGTTATGCAAACCTTAGAGGGGGTAATAGAGTAGTTTTTCGAAATCACAAGAGTAATGATAATTTTTCCAAATATCTAGAGAGTTAAATGAAATTTACTAACTATAGTAACAAAACAATGATAGTATTATTTGTTTGTAAATGTGAAAAAGATTGCATTTCCATACATTTCTATTCATTCTTGTTGACATATTTCTCTTAACAAGTCTATAAATCTCATGAGATATTTTAAAGACTTTGACGATAAAATAGGATATCTTGTGAATATTATATGGATTTTTTTTTAAAAGAAAAATCCTGAAAAAGAGAAGAAACTCTTTAGAGCCCAACTCGCTATATTTGGGTCTGATCCACCTCGCAATCATTAACTTTAACTACCAGTGATCCATAAGAGGAATCTTAGATCACCTAGGGTTAAGTCCTCGGCCCAAGCTTATGCATTCACAGGGCAAATAGAATTATACAAGGCAAGGACTACGAGAGTCCTCTTAGGACTCTACCTTACTTTTTAATGAAATAGGGTATAATCGTTACAGGGTTTCCCTACCTTACCAAGCAAGTGAATCAGCTATATATACATAACGATACATATGTATTCAGGTACAAAATACTCTGTAACCCTAACTCTATTACTCTTGTAAACTGTTTACTAACTTAAGTCTCAGATTATCTTAAGGGAACCAGTCCCCACACTTTTGCTGGTATATTGGTCTGAGTGCCAAGGACTGCAGGAGACTTTAATAATTCATTGGGTAAGTGAAATTGGTACTCATCAATTGACACCGTCTCTGGGAACCTTTCTGGTGAAAGAGTTTCTTGTTTCTTAAAGGTTTCTATGCTCACATAGCAAATCCGTTCACATGGTTGACAAGGACGACAACCCTAAGCCCACCAAGGAGGTTTGTTTGAACATCTCTACCGAGTATGATCAGGAGGCCTTCTCTAAGCTGTTCTAGTTTTTCATAGATCACACTGAGGAGATCTAGGGACTTGGCTGCCTAAAAAGAGAAGGCTCAAGGGAAGAAGGTGGTTGATGAGGAGGAGGATTCCTTGTCGAACACAAATCCCCACCATCGAAAACATCACTATCGGGGAACAGGGACGAGGTCCCAAATCCAGAAGAATTATGTAAGGCCTCTATGCAGAGTTGAAGAAGGATATAATGAAGAACATGGGCAAACCAGTCGAGTCCGAAGGTGCCACTTGCCCCTTTATCAAAAGGATCTGTACACCCCCATGCCTCGAAACTTCAAAGGGGTACAGGGGCTTGAGGTATACGACGAAACCAAGGGTCCATGGGATCTTGTACAACATGCCAATGGGCTCGTGAATAAGCTCCAGATGTCCAATACAATAAGTGCATGGCCTTCCCACCACTTTTGGAGAACTGGTCTGTACGTGGTACGCGTCGCTTCCCCAGGATTCGGTGACCTCCAGCGAAGAATTCACCAGGATGTTTGTTAACAATTTCTTGGGATTTTAGAACTTCAGCAAGTTGGCCATTTATTTGTCCTTAGTAAGGCAGAGGAAGGGCGAGTCCTTGTAGGCTCCTTAAACTAGAAGTTGGCGTCCAAACCGCCGAAAAAAATCTGTAGGACACCATTACCATGGTCAAACACTTTATCTGGGGTGAGGTCTCAGATCAGGCCATAGGCGCATCCTTCGCCACAGAGGCCTCCCACGCTAAAAGAGAGTGGGAAGGCCCCTGTGAGGAGCGCGGTGAGGACTGAGGGTCTCGAGGAAGGAAGTTCGAAGTTTTCGGACCCTAAATTACTTACTATGTTTCAATAATGTACCACAAAATCAAAATACACATGCATTGAAGACATTTTGGTACCATAGATCAATCCCTCAAAATTCGTTTATAACTTCACCTTTGAAGCATGTGTATAATATATGATTGATACATAGTAAATGTACATATATAAAATCTCACCTCCTCAAAAGTTTTTATTTATTTATTTTTTGAATAAAGAAAATTTGTATTTGGGAGCATCATCTAGCAGATGACTTGTTCTATGTACACAAGAGACCGACATTACAGTGATGAGAAATAGTGGTAGTGATTCGTGTTATGTTTAGATTAGTGAATTTCCATATCGACATTTCTCAGCCTTGACCTTCCCCTTTTGATTTTTTGGGTTATTCATGTCGAGTCATTTTTAGTGAATATTGTGTTTTCGTATTGCATCATTAATTACTCGTATCAAGTTTGAATTGACAGATCCACGTGTCAATATTCTCAACCACAATTTTACTCGTTTAATTATTCACGTGAACTCATTTCATCTGCCAAAACTCAACCCTAACTAGTTTATATTATGTTTTTGTGTCGTGCAAGACTTCTCCACTAAACTAAGTCTAACATGAAGCAGTAAATAATCACGCGGGTGAACCATATGATTAATGATATACAGTATATTATGACACCATGGGCGAAACAACTGCTCTATGAAGAAAATATACAGATTTTCTCAAACGATAATTCCAGGAGCTAATTTTAGTGACTGATCGATTTTCTCTAAAATGGTACCGAAGAATAACTCTATAAACCTAACGCCAAAATGCCTGTACAGAGTTGTACCAGATGGCCCTAACCTAAGCTTCAAGTAAACAGCCACCCAAGCTACTATTCTAGTTCAGTGATCTTGATCTCATTTTGTACCCCAGATGAGAGATTTTTTACAGCAACCATGCCCTTCTGCCACTCGGCCCGTCCAACCAAGATCAACCTTTCTGCATTGATCCGATCGGCTCTTTTGAACACCCTGTGAAAGTTCATGTGTCATATTGAGTGAATATAAGATACCCCTGTTAAAACGACAACTACTAAGCCTTTATTTCACTACTGCTTTTCTTACCACTTGAGCGGTTTGTTCTCCAAAACCAAGTCAACACTCTGCCCCTTCTCCCGGAGAATGCTTGCGACCGCACCAGCCTCACCTTGGAGATCCGCATCAAGTGAACAGACAATGTTCCTTACATTGGGTTTCAGTTCTGGCAGAAGTCCCTTCTCCTTGAGCAGCTAAATCACACAAAACAGTATAAAGAATACTTGACACAAAAGCAGTAATGCTTAAAACAAAGAACACAACACTGAGTATGAGACCCAAATGCATTAATGATGAAAATTTGCGATCTGAAGCCTTTTAAAATCCATTCCAAAGACTTGAGCATTACTACAAAGGTCATCCACAAGAATATCTTTAACAGCATACAAATAAATTCCAGATTAAATTTTAAATTTTACTCTAGTCAAGACAGTATATTGCTGCCTGCATCAAAGGTAAGTCTCATATCATATGAGAAAGCTCCTTATTTAGGACCAAGACTGAATGGTTAAAGAAAATAAGCATTAAATTAACAATATCTTAAGTACAGTGATGCCTTCTGCTAGTTAATAACAATCATGCCTACGAGGTAGAGAACATTTTCAGTCACTGATTGAAGCAGTAAGAGGCTGAGAGAATATTAGTAAAGGAAGCTGCTCACGATTTTATGGAAATGGATCATATCTCGCCACGGTCAGAGTTCAATAAATATTTTTTCACCTTGTATTTTCTAAGCTATCGGGAAATTAATGGATTCTCTCCCAACAACTCCTATCCAAAAAGGCAGTCTTCTCTACTTGACCCCTATTAGCATGCATTAAATTCATTTTCTCTCTGATGCTCAACCACAATATTAGCTGTTTTAATCTTCAATTTGTATCCAGAAATTCAAGATAAAGAGAAGGGCACTTGTACAGGGGGCAGAGAAAACTTAACTTACATCCATAATTACAGCATCTCCAAAGCCAAATCCACAAGCTGGAACGTCATCACCTCCGTAAGTAGATAGCAAGTGGTCATATCGACCACCTCCACAAATGGCTCTCATCTTCCCTTCCCGGAGAAATCCCTGTATAAAACCATTATGATTCAATTACATCATCATATGTCTTAAGTTTGTGCATTGTGCCTAAACACTTTTATATGCAGCCGAGCTTGCTGGCATTCATAACGTACAAGAACACGTCTTACCTACTGCTTCTCCAACAATCCCTAAAAAGATTTAGGCAACCTGATATGCCTTAGGAGCTGATTAGCATGCATATTTATTTCATGTAAAGTAATGTGTCTTCAGAACGGTGATACAAAGTCCACTAAACTGGGTTACATGACTTAAAATGGGGACTATAATTAGGTTTCTTTTTCTAAGAAAATCAGTGACAAGAAGGAGGTTAGAGAAGGGGACACGGCCCCACCATGAATCCAAAAATTATATAGTTTTAAATTATACTAGGGTTTCTACTCAGTCATGAGATAATGGAAATAAAATCCACCGAAATGAAAACAGTATGACATAAGAAGGTATATGCTTTTGGTCACTCTGCAGTGAAGCGTGCACGAAACACTCAAAATAGACACAGCAAATGATATAATCAAATTGTCACAAAGTTGCCACTTTCCTGACCTTATACCATAGATAACAACCAAGGAAGCCCAATTGCAAGAACAGCTCTTTCACTGGACAGCATTATATTATATAAAATGCTACAAGCACTCTCCATCTCACAGACAGCATCAGGATTGCAAGGCAAACACTTTCCTCAAGTACATATTATGAATCCAAAGAATTAACCAAAAATGAGACTGATAACAAAAATCTAACCTCAAATACAACTCCAGTATAGTACGATAATCCTCGAACAATGGATGCATCAAACTGAATCCAATCTGAATAACCACACTTTTCAACAAGTGAAAATAGTCGCTTCAAGTCATCAAGTGCTTCCCCCACCATACCAAGTTTCTCTACACAAACAGAATCTGACATTTAAGCCAACAACACAGCAGTATCTACTTCATCTAAACCAAAATAAGCAATTTCAACCATAACAACACAGCAGTATCTACTTCATCTAAACCAAAATAAGCAATTTCAACCATAGGCACACATTTCAGCATAATCATTATCCTCAGTAGAAATTACCATATTAGAGTATATATATTTACAGCCAGCTCAATTCCACTGCACCAGATAACAGGGAAAAACTCTTGAATCTCTAAAAATAGAAATCTCAAACAAAGTGGCTGAAAGCCAGACTCAATTTCCAGGGTAGATCACAGAACAACTTTGAATAATGTGTCATGTACAGAATCGCTCATAAATAGATTTTTAAAATTTTATATTTTACTGTTGTCTTGATGATAATTCTCCCGAACAACTCCAAAAGTTTCAAGGCCTTGTAGCTTGCCACTTTTCCTTCAGACAAGTGAAATCTGAAGCTCATCAAGTTTATCAAATTTATAGCAACAAACTCTTGAATTCAACACTCAATCTGTTAATCTGAAGTTCTCAACAGAAACTAAAGAACATCTGTTCCTAGATAAGGAAAATTTTTTAAAAGAAAAGATGATCTTCTGCATGGCAGTAATAATATCTAGCATTTACTACAAACAATTTTTCAGTAAATATCCCCCAAGACTTTAGCGTCATTAAAAATATCCAGGTCTCTAAAATAAGCTTGTGAACTAAGATGTCAGGCATTTTCACAGTTTTTTATTTTTTATTTTTTAGTGGACAGAAGAGGCAAATTTTGAAACTTAACAGGCAGAATCTTGTAAAACTGATAATCATGAGTTTCTAGTGCCACATATCAACAATCAATAGCTGTGGACGAATAGTCCATCAGAAAGAGCGCTATTCTTGATAAGAAAGCAGGGATGAAGATGTCATGGCCATACTCGCTGACTGTAACACAGGAGAGGATATAAAATACAATGTTCAAATGCTATTTAAGGTTCTTGAAGGAAAAAAAAAGTCAGTACAGCATAAATCCATCATTTCAGTCAACAAAACATTAACAAGTTTATGTCGACCAACCTTCTAGCTTTGCTAAAGACTTGACAGAAAGAACTTGCAGCAGCTCCTCAACAATCTCCTCTGATAATTCGCAAGATCTCAACTCTTTCTTCATTTCATCAATTGGAATCTTTTCTAACTGTTTCCAAACATACAGTTTAAATTTATCTAATTTATTTCATACATATGTTCTTTAGCATTCACAGCATCATATAAAACAACAGAACCCATTCACTCAATAGCATAAAAATTATCTTATACTCCTTCTGTCCCAAAAAAAGAGTCATGTTCCTAAAATATTCAATTATTGAGAGTTGTAAGATATAACACAATAAACAATTCGTTACCATTTTCTCCACTCACACCTTACTTTTTAAGAGTGGATTAATTGTAAACCACACATAATCATGTTGACAACGAGATAGGAAGGGAAAAAAAGAAAAAGAAGGAAACAAGACTTCTTGATTGGGACAAAAAGATTTTTACAAACATGGCTCTTATTTGGCCACCCCTAAATCATTGTCTCATTTAGCTACTAAATTTCAGTAGCCCAAGAACTATTGAATTGGATTTCTCAATGATCCACTCTTCAGCTAGTAGGCTATGTTCAGTACAACTCAAATTCAAAAACTGAAATCTAAAGTCGACACCCTTCAAGTTATTCTGTTCGATAAAATCTAAAAATTTGAATCTAGAGCATGGGATCCTATTGAGTTACTAAAATGAATCCACTTGAATCTTAAAACTGAATTTATTTATAAATTCTAATAAGATCGGATGCACGAAATCACAGTAATACAAATTTCATTTATTTTAGAATTTAAATTATATGAATACATACAAGTTTCCAAATGCATATTTTTGTCATTAACAACAATATGAATATTGAGAGTGCAAACATTTTGAGGAAAACAAAAATTATTGATACGAATGAAAGCACCAAGATATGTATAACAAAGTATTGATAAAGAAAAATTCATATAAGTTTCTGTTTACTCCCTCTGTTCCATTAGAAGAGTCCACTTTCAAAACTATTTTTTGTTCTAATGGTAGAGCCCACTTTAAAATTTTCTCTTTCCACCCTTATTAATAAAACAATGTGCGGTCCACAATTAACTCATACTTAAATAGTAAGGACATGCATGGAAGAAATTGTATCAAATTAACTATTTTAGGTGTTGTACCTGCATCCATAAAGAGTTATACATTTGTAAAAGTGAGCTGTTCTAGTGGAACGGAGGGAGTATATATTTATGGGATTACATAACTCATTTATAAAACATGAGAGTATGAACTTTTCAAATACTAAAATCATGAAATAGAATTAGGAAAATCATGTAAAAAATGAAAGAAACGAAAAGATTAGAAAGAAGGGAAAATTCAGTCGAGTCATAAGTGATAGGCTTATCACTTATTTACAGGCCAACAATTATACTTGCCTTTTAGACCCACTTAATCCATTAGAGATTCTATTTTTATTATCAAATACACCTAATTGAATAATTAATTAATCATCAAATCACTTAATTCACTATAGCTTTGAACTTACAACTACTGTATAGTTTGATTAAGTGCTTAATCAGTTGAGTTTAGCGCTGAATCAAGTTGTTGAACTAAGATTCTACAGAAAAAGTATATTCAATTACTTATGTAATGTTGAACTAATCAATGATTATAGAACATCTCAAACTGAAGGAAGACAGAAGAATAGCATCACATAAGATGGTTGCAACCATTGCAGTACAATTGTTGTGATAGAAGAAATAGAATAATAAGTTACTATAAGATGCATCATCTTCTGACCTTGTCTATAATGATACAGACTCTGCTAAACAAGTGATCTGGTACAGAATAACGTCTCAGTACTTCTTGCAAAACCTAGATCCCAGATCAGAAATTGTTAGTAGCAACCATTTATTAAATTTGGTCCATTGATATAGAATATAACAAAGAATTCACATAAAGGAAACAACATTATTTTTGTGCCTACTACGTTAGGAAATATTCATATCAGCTCATACCTATCTCACAAGCAATGATAATGGACAACAACACTGACGAAACAGTTGATGAAGAAACTACAAATAAGTTATGCATAAGGGGAGTACTGATGACCACTTCAATAAGAAAAGCCAACATCTGTTTATACGCAACTGAAACTAGTCCAACTTTAACATAAACTCATTGGCTCCATAGAGCACATTGCAAGTACAAGACGAGAAAATTTGACAAAAGATTTTCCATGTTGGTTTTTGGCATACTCACAAATTTCAATTTAAATACTCCAAATCTATGGAAAATGTATTCCGGCTATCACATTGCACTAGTTTATAATGTTCACTCAGCAAGAGTAAAGAAGCCTCCATAGATAGTCATAGTTCAAAGGAATCAGGCCTTAGTGACTAATGGGGATATGTGTCCCTATATTTAAAATAACGGGAAACCAATAGACAGGTATAGCAAAAGTGATACGAGAACATTAGCAATCACCGATTCTTCACATAATCTTGCTTTTTTCATCTTCTTCAACATAATTACATATTTTTAATCACAATTTAGGTAGAAAATCAGAAGCTTCTCCGGAGAAACAAAAAAAAAAAAAAACCAGAAATATGACCTCCTAGCTTTCAACTTCTTCCAATTGCAAAATCACAAACTCTAATGATTGACAAAAAATGTTTCTCAGAACCAATAAACTAAAAAGATACAGCCATTAGTTTTAGAGGATAAATATGTTACACGCCCACTATGCATAAAAGGAGATGGGGGAGGAAATCATTCCTAGATAATCAATGTTAAAGAGGGAAAGCAAGTGGCTTTTGGAGATAAACATATACTTTAATCTGAATTTAACGAAGCAGAACATGCAAAGTGCACTTACTTTGCGACTAGAAACCTTGAACCCAACATCAGATGCTGTGATCCCAATGCGTTTGAAAAAGGTGACAATGGATGTAATAAGCTCAGCCTCAGCCTATGAGTTACGGTTTAGTGAAACAGCATCAAAATGGATATAACAAAAACCATTACTCAACCACAGAAATGAAAGCCATAAACTACATCATGCATTCACAATAGCACTGCAATTGTAGCAAAAACTAGCTCCAAACAGAGAGACAGTATTGACTTGAAAACAAGACAATTTATCACAAACTTGACCAATTGTATGGAAAATTTGGGCTCAAAATTGAACAGATGTTGAAGGCAAGAATACCAGTGTAGGGTAAAAGCCATGAAGACAGCTTTGTGATTGACTCTGATTTGCAGTTTTACTAATAAACTGACCATAATAAGCAATCTCTTCATACTGCCAATTTGGATTTAGTCTTTTCTTTAATCTCATGTCCTGAAGCATCTAACAAGTCTCAGAAGTTGCATAAAAGTCATGATTTTATCTTCAACAGTCTTCTTTTGTTAGAAATGTTTCAAATTGATAATTATATCTTCGAATAATTTTTAAGCCGCTTTTGTTCATATAATCTTTTAAAACTAACAAAAGCATCAAAATACCTGTCCAGAAAATTTGTAATGGTCACGTAACATGAGAACTTTCTTCTAGTAATAATGACCAATTCACCATTAATGTATTTCAATCGGACAACCTTACTTCGTCTCCTAATTCATCTATACAAACTCCAATCTGAGTCTAAATCTCCAAAAGACACCATCTCAGCTCGATTTAGACATGAAGAGCAAATCAAGCCTGCCTAATGCCTATAAATGTTTCACCAAAAGGAACCAAAGCCATATAAGGAAGGAATTACCCATTTTTGGTGTAAACAACTAATTAACTAAATGGTATCTTCCTTTGCAACAAACCAGATGAGCCCACTCTTTCATGGCTCAGTTTTCTGTCACTACATGCTACTATCACTTGTGAGTACATCAGAACCATGACAAACCGCAGGTCGACCAGGCTATCCCTTTGACTATGTGAAATTAGATTTTAAAATATATGACTAGTTGCATCATTTTAGAATATGCATGAAAAAAGAAAGATTCTATTGTGCAATCATAAGCCATATATGCCTAGTCCAATGAAACTTTTCCAAAACAGAAAATAAAAAAATAACAGAAAATACAAATAGGTCAAAAGTATACTTTAGCAGAACTTTTTAGAGTTGTGCAAAAGCATAATTCTTGAAGCCATGTCCACAAACATGATAAGTATAATGGCACATTAGGCCAAAAAGAAATGAGACCACAACCTCAAACTAAAACCTTCCTACGAAATGAGAGGTCCCAAAAAAAAAAAAAAAAAAACCAAAACAGCATATAACAACATGTCAGAGACCTAAAACATGAGATAAAATTTCATTCCCCACTTGCTACTAATACACTAATCAAAAGTTGAAACAAGTACTACAGTGCATAAATGCTCCATTAGTCAGTAGAAAATGCATTGCATATAAAAAACAATGAGAGTTTTTTGAAAACAACCTGAAAAACTACTAGTTGTTAATTCTTGTTGTGAAAGAATCCAAAATATCTTTTGAGGCTTTTTTCAAGCCATACATCTTTCTTCTCCCGCAATTGACTCATTAGCACTTGAGCGTAGTAATTTTATCTTATTTTCCTTTTTCTTGTATCCAAACTGCTTGGTGGGGAGAGAAAACTACATATCCAGAAGATTTGCGTTTCTAGAACTTATAAAACTGAAGAGTTTAAAAAAGTCTCCCATCAACTTAAGAAGTAAAGTGGTCAGAAAGCAGTTTTTTCACAAAATCCTTCCAGGAAAAGCCTCTCAAAGAGAACTGTTTTATAAAGTTGGACCTTTATTTTTGCCTACCTGAAAAAGACTCAAATGGAATCGTATATATTGAAATTGAGAACTTCCCCATCTGTGACAAACATATTTAACAGAACCAAGTGTTACAACTAGCAACGTTTCTTTGTTGATGATATAGAGCAAAGAATATGAAGCAGCAAAAACCTTTAAACATACCTTGATGTGGAATTTTCAGCTACAAATACAACTACTCAATTTTTCTAAATCGCCTGGAATCCCAGTTTGGCTGGCCAAACACAGTATCATGTTCTGAAGAATATCGCATACCAAAGCAAACTAATCACTTGATCAAGGGCTCGATAGTTTTTGATCATTTTCAGTTGGATTGCAAACTCTTTATATTTATTTAAAAGGCTTTATGGCTTTCACTGAGAAATCTAAACTAATAAAGAGATCTCTCAATCAACAAGTTTCTTCCTTCTAACAAATTCATTAAACCCTAACAGCATCAAGCGATCACACAATAAATGCTACTTAATTTTCCTTGATATAATATATACATTCAAAGGCGTATCATTAGGCTGGAAAAAGAACAATCACCATTATCAATCAAATATTCCTGGGAACATGTAACATCAAAGACATATAAGGCATAAACAAATATCAGAGTCAGTTGATATACTGTAACATCTGGGACACCAATGATATCCATGTTCCACTGGTAGTGCTCACGACGTCTGCCTTTGGTCGGTCGCTCATAACGCCAGCACTGTTGCACAGCAAACCATTTTAAAGGGAGGGATGCAGATTTCCTAGACAGGAACAGAAAAAAATAATTAGAGATTAAAAGTTGGCCACCTTTATCTAGATAAGAGATCATTAATTAAATATAAATACAGAATAGATAATCATGTATCAAAAAAATAATTTATTTACGTCAAAATAAGTCTGAAAAGCTACAGAGAACATTTCACCTATAAACATTAAAGGGAAATTCAATTACCCTTTCTGTATCACAAGCCTTGCCAGGGAAGGAGTAAGTTCGGGCCTCAATGCAACTCTGCGCTTTCCCCGATCCTCAAAGCAGTAGAGCTGAAATATCACCCAAAGAAAAGTACGTATTACTCACTCACAGATGTGAACAAAAGCAGTTTGCATATGTCAATAATTCCATGGCTTGTGCTCCTTAACATTTTGTTTCTTCTACTTTCCTATCCCCAAGAGAGCTCCATTTGTTCCCTCATTGTAGCCCCAGGGCAACAGTCAATTTTAATATTAAAATAACAAGGGAAGCACATTCTAATCACACTGGGAAAATTGTTACCTTGCACTTATGTGAAATACCTCAACTTGAGATCATGTTCAGAGCATTTACTGCCAAAATCACATTAAATTCATTGGAATTCCTAATTGGCCATTCCAAAAGCCCATCAACAAAATACTTTCATGTCGAGGAATGTAAGAATTAAAAATCAGAACACAAGTTCAAAAGGAAAATGTTATGATACATTTGAATTTCTTCTAATTTTTGGAATACCTAAAGGATGCAAACCATCACATTACATAAAGAACAATGTGCCATGAGTAAATTTCCTGAACTGGGACATGAAATTTGCATTCCATATATACAAATGAGCTTCTTTCTGCACTGGTCTGAATTCTTGCCTCCAGCTCCATCCCTTAAACACCCTACAATCCTACCGATTGCATTTTGGTTAAAGTTAGTATTTTCATGGGTCTCCTTGCATTCGAGATTCAAAGAGAGTGCACCCTTGAAGTAATGGAGAATCTTAGAAAAAAGTATCTAGGAGAATATAATTCGCCTGAGTTTATCCAACCCACACCTTATTCAAGCCAGGTTGATTTTAGAAGCCATATTCATAAGGAAACAAACAATTCTTCCCATTCAATAGCCAGCTCAGAAGCATTGCAACTGTCTAGAAGCAACAGCATATAACTGACTAATTAATTCTGTTTTAGAATATTTCACTAATGACCAACCATCCACCACTATGCCCAATCATTTTCCAGACTAAAATTAAACGATGGCTAATATTTCAATTCATCTCACTCCTACAGGGCCAAGTTAGCCATCTCACATTTTGTGTGACATGTGTCCATCGATCTTCCTTGATTCTCAGGTCTGCAAGGACCACATAAAGATGTAGTCCTCTACTACATGGCTCACATTTAAGGATATACTTGAAAAAGTATTTTCGGATTCAATATCTGTAGCAATTGTTTTGTTAAGAACAATAATAAAAGTTTAGCTACAGCCATACAGGAGCCTTAAATTTCAGTGCCTGAGATAAATGGCTAAAATTTCAAGATGTGAACAAATTATAAGCATCCTTGACGTAAAAAGAAGGGCTAGAAAATCATCCCTTTATGCAGATTTACATGACACCTATGTTAAAATGTAAGAACATACACCTATGGGCTTAGACACACTTCGGATCCTCTTCATTAGAAATCCCTTACAGCAACATATCAAACATGAACCTCTATTGTTTAAACAGTACATATCACTAAAATAAGTACATAAAATGCGAAAAGGTAAACCATCAACCTTGCAACAGAAAAGAAAATAAATAATAAACACCAACCTGTTCCCTAATTTCCTCCCCTCCTTTTCTTATATATAGAGCCTCTGATTCTAGGATTGGAAAATCAACCTCTTCAAAGCCATACAATTGCGATACCTAAAATATCAGAAACTAATTAACACATCATTAAACAATGCATCAAAAATAAGATATCAATTCACTGTGAAAACAACTGACCAATATATATTGTTCACAACATATTCCAGTGTAATTTTGTAAATTTTCACGCTTTTCTTCTGAAAATCATAACAACAGCATGCAACATTAACTCACTTGCTTCTCTATTCACTTGAATTCCGATTCTCGGGTGATCCAAACCTTTAATTACAGTAACCTTCTACGCGAAAATCCCAATCGTCACCGAAAACTCGCGAGAGAAGAAAAATCATACCTCTTTGAAGTTATTGAAGAGCCAATTGCGAAGGCGCATGTCTTCCGGGGGGAAGTCGCGGGTACCTTTAGGCGGATTAACATCGATTTTCTGATTAAGGTAATCCGGCTGAGCGGGAGAAGGTGAGGAGATTGCACCTGTTCTCTCTGTTCCAGCATTGTCTAGTGATTGAGCCTGAGCAGAAGCAGCAGAATAAACTCTGAATGCTGGGACTGAGGAAGAGAGAGAGAGGTTGAGTCTTGGGAGAAGAGAGATAAGAGTTTGGGGAAGGGGGAAGAGGGCGGTGACCAGCCGCCCAGGGTGGTGGTGGCAGCGGTGGAGGATATGGAGGGAAGGGTTTAGAAGTGAGGGCATGGTGGTTTTTACGGAGTGGGTGAAGTGGTGGCGGAGCCAACTGAAGTGAGCTGAGCTGGGCAATGTACGAAAATTAAGGGGGGAGAAACGTGAGGCTAATTTGCAGTTGTAATCCCTCTACTACTTTTAAAAAACTCTCAAGTGTGTGCCATGCGCCCGGGCGCGGAGGGTGAGGGCGAGGGCGAGTCAGGGCCTAAGATCAAGTCGAGCAGGTAGTCGAAGGACAACATGTGCATATTTCTGTACTACCATTTGTGGGTCTTGAGGGCAGAGGGGACAAGGTTAGTCGAAAGATGGTTATCGGTTCGAAAGATGATTATCGGTTCAAGAATGTAAGGTGCCCCTGCTTTTCTCAAAAATTTTCAAGCCAAAAAAATTATGAAAATATTAAAACTAATACATAATAGACTATTTTTCTTCTGAACAAATTAAAAAATTTATCATAATTTGTAGATAATGGGTCTGTTCTTTTTGGACGTTTTGAAAACAATTTTGAAAATAAATTTTGAAAAATAATTTTATAATGTAAAAAGTGTATTGAAAATGTAAAAAGTAGATACTGAATAGTAAAAAGTTGTATTAGAAATGATGAAATATGATTAAAATATATTAAATATACTGTTGAAACCAAAATCGTTTTCAAAACGAAACAAAAAGAACAGGCCCAATATTTTACCTTATTAAAAAAAAAAGGATCTATTTTAATAATTTTGCCTTGGGCCTTTTGAAATTTAAGGACTGGGGCTGAATTCACAATACATATATTATTAATATAAGTAATCATTAGTTTAAATCAAAGTATATATAAATATAAATTAATTATTAAATTAGAATTGCTTCAATTGGAACATAACCGGATCTGTGACAAAATCAAAATCGGAACCCGTGGTTCTGGAATCGTCCCCCAAAATTGCGGTTCAGGATCCACTTTCCATGGAACTGCAAGAACCGTTGCATGTTCATGTGTATGAATATCTTTTTCTCTTGGAAATAAAGTTTTATATATATATATATATATATATACACACACACTAGGGCCTACTAGGGGGCCCACACCAAGATTTCTCCTCCCATTCATATATGGGGCTCTAGCTTGCTATTTATGCAATGGATTCGTTTGTGACTAACCACTGAACCACTTCTTGATAGAGTCAATAAAACTCAACATATCATAGAGCTTGTTTGTTTTGATGGGTGTTTCAAAACCAAAATGATTTTTAAAATATAAAAAGTGTATTGAGAATATAATAAGGTATAATTAAAAAAATAAAAATATGTATTACAAATGATAAGAAATTAGTACAATAGTTAAAACTACAAAAAAAAAAAAAAAAAACATGTTTTTTACTCTTTAGACCTTGCATGGTATTTTCTTAGGGCCTGCTCGTTGTGATGAGTTTTGATAAAAATATGTTTTCAAAATTTGGTCTTGAAAATAATTTTAAATGTGAAAATTATATTAAAAATATATAGTTAGAAAGTAAAAATGTGCAGTAATAATGATAAAACATTAATTAAAAGGGGCATGATATTTGCAGCGACGGAATCGATATTTGCAGCGACATTTTTTTGTAAAAATACTAAAATATCCTTGGAGAAAAAAAATTAAAATAAATTAAATTTTCATTCCTACTACTACTAAAAAAAAAAAAAAAAAAAAAACTGAAAGTGTCGCCGGCGACACTTTTGTCCAAAAGTGTCGCCAGAGTCCGGCGACACTAACCCATAAGTGTCGTCGGGCGACGGCGACACTTTTGCACAAAAGTGTCGCCGGACTCTGGCGACACTTTTGGCCAAAAGTGTCGCCGGCGACACTTTTGTGCAAAAGTATCGCCAGAGTCCGGCGACACTTTTGCACAAAAGTGTCGCCGGCGACAGGTGACACTTTTGCCCCCCTTCCCAACTTTCTTATTTGCAGCGACCACCGGGCGGATCTTTCTCATTCCGGTAAAAAATTGCACAATTTTGACAAAACTACTAATAAATTCGCACACAATACAAGTAAAATAATTAATAAAACTACATAAAAGAAGAAAATAAAAAAACCAAAGTGTTGGAATAATTTAAAAAAAAAAAAAAAGATTTTCCGGAACCATCGCCGGAAACCGGCGATGGTTCCGTGTAAAACCATCGCCGGCGACGGGCGATGGTTTTACACGGAACCATCGCCGAAACCGGCGATGGTTCCGTGTAAAACCATCGCCGGCGACGGGCGATGGTTTTACACGGAACCATCGCCGGAAACTTTTTTTTTTTTAAAAAAAATTATTCCAACAGATTGAAAAATTTTAAATTTTTAAATTTTTTTTTACCCCAAGGGCATTTCGGTCTTTTTACGCAAAAATGTCGCTGCAAATATCGAAACCGTCGCTGCAAATATCAATTCCGTAATATAATATTCAAACCTTTAAAAACATATTTTTAAAATAGGGCAATCAATCAGTCCTTAGTGTTTGTCATGGTGGGATGTTTCCCTTATCATTTGACTGCTATAATAGGACATTTGTTCTAGAAAAACTGGTTGTTATTGTTGTAACTATTTTAACGTGTTAACACATGAGTGAAAATATTACAAAGCCAATCATATAAGTATCATAAATTAACTATGTTGTTTTGTCCAAGTTAGATTGTCTTTCGTGCCATTATGTCTATCTTTTCTTTTTCCCGGTTTTCAGTAAAGGGTTTTCATACTCTAACCCCTTAATCGACCGTTACCCACCAAAAAAAGTTAATTCCTTTTAATACTCTTGTGATTGGTTTAGCGCACTAATTTCGTTAGTATAATGGATGCGCAAAATAATTTCTCTAAAGAAACATGATTCTAAAAATCCCTAAGTCGAGTCTTGTCATCAAATTAAAATCAGTGATAATTTTCAAGAGAATCAATGATACTTTTGTATTGCACTGGACGCCCAATACCATGCACGATTACTCTTCCTATTAGTGTTAAGCAATATAATTGAACTAATTATAGTTGGAAAATTGTCCGAAGAATCGCCACCATGGACACTTTCAAAACTCGACAAAACTGCTACTTCCCTCACTAGACAAGGCCAAATACAAAGCACGGCTTATTCAATATAGAAAATACAAATATATAGAGATGATTCACAACTGTAGAAGAAGAAAAAAGGCAAAATAATTAAGAGAGAAAATGGAAGCAAAGTTGACATTAATGCTAGCTTTCCCGGTATTATTATTATACTTGCATTATTTTCATGCGCATCCGCGAAAAGTGCCGAAGAAGTGTGCATGCAGCAAGTCTTCCGACAGCGATTATTACGTAAAATTGCTCAAACCCTAGGCCGGGAGTGTAGATTTCAGTTCACCGGAGGGGCAGACTAAGCTACGCAGTTTGGCGGCGGAAAAGGTGGTGGCGGCGGAAGAATTCCTGAAGAAGAACATGAAGAATTTGCAGAAAGGCACGGTGGTCGGAGATTACCTTTATAAATGAGGCAGTACGTACCCTTTCGGAGAGCGAGGGTACGATGAATAGTAAAAACGGTAACGTGGACTCCGTTTACCCAGCCCTTCAGAAATGCTCTTCTTCCATACGGGAGAATACCAGAGATCCCACCTTGTTGGATTTCGGCAAAAGAGTTGAGGACGCAGCTTCAGCTGCCAAGGTTGTCATGGAGATATCCGCACCCAAATAGTAATATATAGTTCGCATATTTTTAATTAATAAGAAGTCTCTTTATTAATTTGCGCGGTCTGAGCTAGCTTAAGGATAAATATGTGAAATTGTAAAACTTGGGCTATGGATGAAGGGAAAAATATGGCGCTTGAGTCTACAAACTAATGTATTAATGATACTTTCCACGCTATTGCCAAACTCATTTCGATTCATTTTATTAAACCAGACAGGCTTATGTCACAACGTAGCAGGCTGCTGTAATCAGTGGCGGAGTCAGGCCTCAAAGGTCTGAAGGGGCAAAATTATTTTTTACAAATATTACCCCTATTATTTTTAATTTTTGGTGGGACAAAATTAAAATTTTTAAACAATGCTATGGGGTAAAAAACTAAAATTAACTGCCCCACCAGCCCTTAACCTCCCTGCGCCACTGGCTGTAATGCTTGTTGAGAAGGAAAAAAATAAATCATACAATAAAATAAACTTTGCAATGAAAAAATCTTTAGTTAGAATTTTGGTGGTATATCAATTAATCACTTTTGGAGAGAAGGAAACAGATGTGTAGATGTTTTAGCTAAAGCAAGTCTAAATTTAAATTTAGGTGTTACCGTATTTCCGGATCCCCCTGATATCGTTATAATGGGTATATCCTAACCTAGATTAGTTACATTGTAATGGGCATTTTCTCTCCTCTTTGCACCCAAAAAATAAAAAGGAAAAGAAAGAGATATAATGAGAGTGTGGGATTTTCAACATAATAGACATCGACATGGTTGTTACAGGAAAGATGTAGTATCGCACCTAGAGAAAATCTTTCATCCCAAAGATTGACGGAGGTCGGTGTCTTGAAATTGATACGATCAGTGCCAAAATTTTAGGGAAGAAAAACAAGAAGGGAGCAAAGGAAAATGTTTTGTAGCATCTTTCTTGATACAATGGAGCCGAGGAGAAGAGAAAGAAGTGCATGAAGAATTTAGGAAGAAAGAAAAAGAGGCACATGTACCAGAATCATGCATTTATACCATTGATATGATTAGAATTTGAGGAAGGGAAAATGATAGAAGAAGATCAGATGGGAGAGAAAGTAATTGTTCCATATTTTCATTCATCTCTAATTTTACGTAGGATTCATCTATTTATAATTAACTTAAACACTAACTAAAAGAATAAGAGTCTTATAATTTGGGAACACAAGGCCAGTAAAATCTTAACACCCACCGACTCCCAAAAATTAAGAAGATTAACCCACACGGCGCCCAACCCCAGCCCAGTCTACTGGACGGCCAAACGTCACACGCAGACACCCCTACCACTCCAACCCTCTGTCGATTAACTCAACAAGACGGCGAGACCAAGGGCTTTGTTACTATTGCATGTAAAATACATCGTCGGGCACTGTTGTAGCTGCCCACAGTTGTTTATGATGTTGACAGCATGACAGTCGAAGAGGACAACCAGCCTGACATGGATCTGGACACTCCGCGGAAATTTCCTTTGACCCTCCGCATTCCAGGAACAGTTGACCGCACATCGGTGACCGTCCTCATTGATAGCGGCAGTACGCACAGTTTCATCGAGCGAAATCTGGTAAGTTGGTTGAACCTCCCCGATAAAATGGCAAAGAAATTGAGGGTCACAATTGCAAATGGCGACGACGAACTTGAATGCCTAGGCATCTCACCATCAATGTGCTCAAGGCCGATTTTGACATCCTCCCGGTAGGTTTTCCTCGACGTAGAGTGGTTACGCACCTTAGGCCCTGTCAAGCTCGCCGGCCAAACCCACACCTTACGGAGGCTGCGGCCTCACCCATTGAAACCTTCAACCGACAAAGACCTGCAGGAATGAGAGGATCCAAAAAGTCCTTCAACCATCTATAATTTTCAAAGATATTTTTGGAAAAACTACTCAATATATATCTATTAGATGATACGAGTTCAGTAGTATAACTAGTTGATGTGCATAAAATTGAAATCCCCATTGGGCCTAACCCAATGAATTAGAACTAAGAAACAGTAAAGGATAAAGAAGCCCAGATACATGTTTAGGTCAGAAAAATCATACAAACCAAGTCTCTATCACCAATTTAGGTCGGCTATAAAAGGCTCAGATCGGCAATATAGATTTAAATAACTCACGAAGGTTTAAGTCGAAAGTATTCTAAACCAAGTTGTGAATCTTAGATCGGTAAACTTTATAACCCAGCTCGGTAAGATTGGCCCAGGAAAAGTACTATTCTACTCAATAAGCCTAGGTCGGTGTAAGCTTAAAAGAAGTTAGATCGGTCAAAAGTGTTATGGCTCAGGTCGGTAAGTAACTAAAACACATGAGAGCTTAGGTCGGTAAAAAGTAAACCGGTCCGAGATAAGATAATATATTCAAAACAGTTACATCATGGTAGGACCATCATGTTAGTAAATGCAGGATAATAATGACCAGGAGCCAAAACTAAAGCCAGTTTTCCCGGAGCGGCTAAAGTATCATTAAAAAAGAATAAGTGGGAGCGTATGACATCATGATCCAACGGAATTATCAAGAATAAAATCTATAAATACCCAGGTACAAGCCTCCCATTCGGGTAAGTTCCTACAAGCAATTTCTGCAATTCTCACTAGCATTTCTTAAACTATTCTCTCATTTACACTTTCTCTGAGCATTCTTGTTCTATATTGTTTATCTCTTTCATCTTACTGACTTGATCGTCGGAGCCTATACAGGGGGGAAAGCCCCGCTCCTTTTCTGAATTGATCTTCAATTGGTGAACGGAGCAGTGCAAAATCATCAAGTTTCATCTTCTTTGCCAAGCTCAAGAACCTTACTTAGATCTTCCCTCAAAATTGTTCATCTCCAGTTGGGCCATTGGGTTCCTCAAAGCTTCATTTGAATTGGGCAATTTCTGTCTTCAAGAGTTCATTGGGCCGCGAAGAAGCATCGTTCCCTCATTGTAATTTTTGCGTCACATCAACTGGCGCCGTCTGTGGGGAACGTTTGATCAGATTATTTCATCAAATTTTCCTCATTTAAATAAATTTGTTGAAACCATGACGCAAACTCGTTCAGGAAAGGGTGCTTCTTCTTCTGACAACCACAATGGGCTCACCGTTACAACCGCTTTGGTCCCTACCGTTTCTGCCACCAGTTCTAATCCTCCATCTGATCCACCACCAACTACCCACCCTTGTTGAAACTCTCACCCCGGAACAGGAACAGGCAGAAAAGATAGGTTTTTCTTCCTTTATTCCCAGAACTATTTCACTTAATAAACCATGTTGCTCCTATCATCTCTACTCTTAATACAGAACCTCCCCTTACAACCACCACCACAGAAGCAGTTAACACAGAACACCCCTATGGTTTACACTGGTCCCCAACCGTTCCCCCACCCAGGGCTATCATCAACCCTGTGTCCAACCCCTCTGCTGCTTTAATGTCTAGTCTCCCCACTCCCCCCACCATCTACTACTATGTCTCCCCAACCTGGGAGAGTTAATTTTTCTTCAATCAGTCATATTGCTGGTCCTCCTAACCCTTCTGTGGCACCACCTGTTTATACCACTGTAGCTCATACTCAGGCTAATCTTACTTTTCCGGATCCCTTTATGGCCCCCAATGCTCAGTTCAATAACGGTTCTCTTATGACAGGCCTGCCCTTTCCCACTTTAGGACAACAAGTAAGCCAATTGAATCAACCTGGCCATGGCATACAATCGGCCAAATGAATCAACCCTGTTTATCCTACCCCGGATACACCACTACAGCCAACCCTGCAATGTTTCAGCAGCATGGGTTTAGGCAATAACCGAGCCATGCAGCCGCCCTTAGAAAAATTCCTTTACTTAATCCAATTATCATCCCGGGCCCGGCCTAGGAAACTATTACCTCGGCCTGGGGGACACCCCTTAGGTCAGTCTGGATATCCCCAGCTCGGCCTACCCGGGTCTGGATATACTCAGATCGGACGAACTGCCCCCACGTCTCGTGTGTCTCATCCTTTTGGATGGGAGATTCAAATGGCACAATTTCCCCCTGGATACAGAGGCCTAGGTAAGGTTGACAAGTATGACGGTACCACCGACCCCACGGCTCACTGGATGCAGTGCATGAGCGTCATGGATGCTGCCAACCTGTCCGACGCTAACCGATGCATGACATTCCATCTGACACTTAAAGGTCAGGCCATAAATTGGTATTGTACTTTGCCCCGAAATTCTATTCATTCTTTAGATCAGTTTGGTGACCTGTTTTTAGCCAATTTCATGGGTAATAAGATATTGTCTAAACCGATTTCACATTTAATGAACATAACACAAAAAATGGGAGAGGGATTACAGGCATACATAGATCGGTTCAATATAGAGTCTAGGCAATGTCATGAAAAAGATGATAGAATAATGATGGGATCATTTATTAATGGGTTACGGTCAGGACCTTTAGCTACTGAATTGGCCATCCGACCCCCACATTCTTATTTTGAAATGATGGTTACTGCTGTTAACTTTGCTGTTGTTGAAGATGCTACGGCTATAAAACAGGAAAGGGAAAGAAGTTTTTCCGATTTATATGGTAAGAGGAAAGCTCCTTCCCCAATTCTTACACCGGGAGGAAATAAGAAATTAAACTTTGCCAATACCACTAATTCCATTCCAAAGGCCGGGGTAAGTGTAAACACTGTGCAGGTATCCGAGCCCTTCTCAGTCCCCTAGCTGATATATATGCTGCCATTCAGAGTCAAGGGCTGCTGCCCCCAGCTCGACCCATGACGGGTCCCACAGATCGGCTCAATCCGGGCAGGTATTGTAATTACCATAAAAACATTGGTCACAATACTAATGACTGTCGTGATTTAGCTGCAGAAATAGCTAAATTAATTCAAGCTGGGAAACTACCACAATATACACAAGTAGCACCTCTACCTAAACCGGTGACTTCAGCAATCCGTGAACGACCTAACGGATGCTACCGATGTGGAGAGACCGGTCATTTTGCCCGCGAATGTCCCCAATCCGACTCCCGGGCCCCAAATGCTGGGGGTAACACCGACCTGAATATAGCAGGGATTGTAAACACCATAGCAGGAGGACCAACCCAAGGCGACTCTAACCGCCAAAGGAAACAGGTATACCGGCAAAGGAACTCTATTCTAGGTAAGCGTAAATCAGATACCATGACACCAGGCATTACTTTCGATGACACAGATACATTTCTGTCTTTCAATTGTGACGATCCACTAGTGATCGATTGCTACATTTCAAATTACCAAGTACGTAGGACATTGTTAGACACGGGTAGTTCTAGCAATATAATTACAACCAAGGCACTGGCTGGTTGTCAATTACACAAGGCACAGTTAAGTCCAGTTCGGACACCATTGATTGGCTTCGGCAATCACCATGTTATACCTGTGGGACACTTGAGTATTCCCGTCACGTTACTGGCTGGACAGCTAAAACGTACGGAAACCATAGACTTCGTGGTCATTGATGAGCCATCACCATACAATGTATATTTGGGACGGCCTGGACTAAATCAGTTCCAGGCCATAGCATCTACTGTACACATGCTTTTAAAGTTCCCCACTATAGGTGGGGTAGCTTCTATTCGTTGTGATGTCTTGCAGGCAAAGCAGTGCTACATGGCTTCCTTGAAGGAACCGACCCCCATAGATCTGAAATCAAAAATTACTTCTACCGTCAGGCCGACCGCCGTTAACATTACCGATCTAACAGGTGGCTCGGACCTGTCCATTGAAGCAGGGGCCGAGGTAAGAATTATTCCCCTCGCGGCCGATCCAAACAAGGTAATAAAATTGGGGCTGATTTGCCCCCTCAATTGCAATATAATTTGCTTAACCTTTTGCGTGAATTTGCGGAAGTTTTTGCTTGGGGACCGGAGGATATGCCTGGCATTTCTCGAAATATCATTGAACACAGGTTATCCATTGATCCCAATCATAGGCCGATCCGACAACGAAAGCGTAACCTCGGGGGAGAACGTAACAGATATGTGGAGATCGAAGTCAACGCCCTGTTGGAAGTACGTATCATCCGAGAAGTAGATTATCCGGAATGGTTGGCTAACCCCGTGTTAGTTTCCAAACCAGATGGTTCATGGCGCATGTGCATAGACTTCACCGACTTAAATAAAGCATGCCCCAAAGATTGGTTCCCATTGCCTTTGATCGACGTGTTGGTTGACGCTATAGCTGGATTTCGATTCCTTAATTTCTTGGATGCATATAAGGGATATCATCAAATCTTCATGGCCAAGGAAGATGAAGAAAAAACATCTTTTATTACAGACAAAGGTACATATTGCTTCATAACCATGCCTTTCGGTTTAAAGAATGCTGGAGCTACTTTTCAACGTTTAGTGAATAAAATTTTCAAAAAAGTAGTTAGGTCGAAATATGGAAGCATATATTGATGATTTACTTGTAAAAAGTAAAAATGAACTTGCTTACTTATCTGATTTACGTGAACCCTTGAAACACTAGCCCAATATAAATTAAGGTTAAATCCAAAAAAATGTGTTTTTGGAGCCACTTCAGGAAAGTTCTTAGGATACATGGTTTCTGAGGGGGGTATCTCGGTTAATCCTAAGAAAGTAGAAGCTGTATTGAAAATGCACCCTCCTAGGACAATTCGGGAAGTACAACAATTAACGGGTAGATTAGCAGCTTTGAATAGGTTTTTAGCCCGATCAGCAGAACGAGCATTACCATTTTTTAACATTTTAAAGAAAACTGATAAGTTTTTGTGGACCCCGGAATGTCAAAATGCTTTTAAACAATTAAAAAAATACTTAGCTTCTTTGCCATCTTTGACTATGCCTATTCATGGAGAACAATTGTACATTGTATAGCTACTACTACCAAATCTGTCATTAGCTCGGTTTTGCTCCGAGAAGATAACCGGGTCCAGAGACCCATCTATTTTGTTAGTAAAGTTTTGCAGGCCGCAGAGAAAAATTATTCTAGCCTAGAAAAGCTAGTCCTGGCTCTAGTTCACTCCACACGGCGTCTTAGACCTTATTTCAACTCGCATGGAGTCACCGTTTATACTGACGCACCCCTCAAAGCCATCTTACAAAAAGCAGGAGTTTCAGGTCGACTCACCAAATGGGCCATTGAATTAGGAGATTATGACATCACCTTTGCCCCACGCACAGCAGTCAAAGGACAGGTGTTGGCGGATTTCATAGCTGAAGGAGTACCAGACAGCCAAGAGAGCATATCTAGCCCGTCAGAAAAATCGATCTGCTTTTAGCTATAGCCGAGGGTGACGATGCGTGGATCCTCTATGTAGATGGGGCCTCAAGCCAGTCCGGATCGGGTGCAGGGATCGTACTCACCAGCCCGGAGGAGAAATTCACACGTATGCTTTACGATTCTGCTTCACAGCCACAAATAATGAAGCAGAATACGAAGCTGTGATAGCCGGCCTGAAGCTAGCTCGGAAATTTGGAGTCGAAAATCTAAAAATTTGTTCAGACTCTCAGCTCGTGGTTAAACAAATTTTGGGGGAGTATAAGGCTAATGATCGACAAATGGAGGAGTATTTAACATTGGTGCAACAGCAACTAAAATTCTTTCAAAAATGGGCTATAGAGCGGGTCCCGCGAAGCAAAATACAAATGCTGATGCCTTGTCCAAATTAGCTTCTTCGGTTTTTTCTCACCTGACTAAACCGTCCTAGTAGAAGAAATACATAACAGGAGTACAGCTGAACCAATAATATTGTCTATAAGTGAAGGACAGGATTGGAGATTTCCTATATGGCAATACCTACAAGATGGCACTTTACCAGAATCCCGGAAGGAAGCAACGGATACAAAAGAAGGCTGAATACTATCAAATAATTGGAGAAGACTTGTATAAAAGGGTTTCTTGATGCCTTTGCTGAAATGCTTGGGATCGGGAGAAGCAAAGGCCATGCTGAAGGAAGTACACGAAGGAGATTGCGGGTCTCACATTGGGGCTCGGAATTTGGCTAAAAAAATAATCGGGGCTGGGTTTTATTGGCCTCGGTTATTCCAAGAAGCAGTAGAGTATGTTCAACGGTGTTCCAGTTGCCAACACAACGCGACAATTCACAAATTGCCGGCCTCCAGCTTTACGGGGATAATTGCCCCATGGCCTTTCGCAGAGTGGGGGATAGATCTTATGGGCCCGTTTCCTAAGGTCGGTTCATGCCATTACCTTGTTGTGGCCATAGATTATTTCACAAAGTGGGTAGAAGCCGAGGCACTTACAATATTACGGGGCGAACCGTAGCTCGGTTTCTTTGGAGGCAAGTCATTTGTCGTTTCGGTGTGCCCAGATCGGTTATTTCGGACAATGGAACTCAGTTCGAATCTAAAGAATTCACAGCCTTGTGTTCAAAACTTGGCATTACCCAGCGTTTCGCATCGGTAGCCCATCCTCCAGCAAATGGACAAGTAGAACTCACAAACCGAACTTTGTTGCACGGGCTGAAATCCAGACTAGAAGATAAAGGAAAAAATTGGGTAGAACATTTGCCCCATGTGCTTTGGTGCCACCGAACCACGCCTAAATCAGCCACAGGAAAAACCCCTTTCGAGTTGGCCTTCGGGGTCAATGCAGTCATCCCCCCAGAAATACAAAGTGGAGCCCCACGAGTTATGCACTTTGAAAGAAATCAAAATCAGAAAAACTTGGAGCTTGGCCTGGATCTGATAGAAGAAGTTCGGGATTCGGCCTATGTACATCAACTAAATTACAAAAATTTAGTTCTACAACACTATGATGCTCGGGTCAAACATCGAGCCTTTGTACCTGGAGATTTAGTCTTACGAAACCGATCTATCAGCAAACCACAAGAACAAGGCAAGCTATTTTCTAATTGGGAAGGGCCTTATCGAGTAATCGAAGCTCGACCTACCGGAAGTTATATTTTGGAAGATTTGCAAGGACGATTGATTCCACGAACTTGGAATACAGCACACTTGAGGAAATATTATCAGTAAAGCAGTTCGAGTTAAAGAAGTAAAAATTTGAAGAAACAGAAAAGATCATTTTTTCGATAAATCAAGCTCGGTTACAAGAACGATCTGAAAAGTACAAGAGTTCTTCGTAAGGGACCAGAATCAGAAAAAATTCTACAAAGTGTAAAGCCGATTACATCACTGCAACTGCATCTAGGCATGCTACCTACATTCCTCACACAGCTGTAAGGAAGGGCAAGCCCGATCTAAAGGAAGACCGATCTCAAGAAGGAGGAGCTTGGGAAGAGGCTTCATCCGCTATCTCCTGGGGGTTGGCCACCGGATCCTCTTCGACCTTTTCTGGAATGGAACACCGATGTCTCGGCATTCTTGCTTGATTTCTTCTACTAAGTCGAAAGGATCACGTCCCTCCGGAAGCAAAGAAGACTGGGCTATGGAGTCTTCTGGAGCACCTTCTGCCGACCTGGAGCCTTTTAGCTCGTCCCAGCATATAGTGTACCCACACTGGATTAGCTCGAAAAAACGCCGGTTCATCAACTCCAGAAGGGTCCCTTCCTTAAAAAGTCTCAGCTCGGCCTGACGAGACTTCAGATGCGCCTCTTCCGAACTGACCATCGCTGCAGCCTTCTTTGTAGCCTCTTCGGCAACTTTCTCCAGGGCAGTTTTCCTCCTTCAGCCAGGAAGACTTTTCTTCTTTCAGGGCCTTTTTTCTGCTTCCAGGCCTTGGACCTTGGTCACCAGTTGGCTGGACTTAGTGCTCAGGTCTTGGTTTTGCTGCATTAGCCCGGTTTTTTCAGCTTCAAGCCCTGAGATCTTGCTTTTCTCGAGCCCCAGCTGCAACTCCAGTTCCTCCACGGCCTTGTTCGGATTCTTCGACCTCTCCAGCTCATAGCTTTGGGCTAATATATCCAAAGCTGTTGTTCGTCTGTTTGTGGCCGCATAATTAAACAAGACCTGCAAAAATCCGATAAGAGGATAGTATGAAAGTAATGTCCCAGGTAACCTTTTATTTAACCATGTTCGGAAAATCACCTTTTTTATATGCGAGGCTATACGAGCCTCCTGTTCCACCACTTCATTCAAATGATCCCGGAGCTTCTCGTTGGCTCGGATAATCTCCTCGAAAGATTGAGAAGACTCGGCCGCCAATTCCTGAAATGGCATAAGATCCTCTGGTGGTGGTTCCGGCAAATCGACCTGGTGAATAGGCCGAGCTAGGGAGATCGGTCTCACCTTTTGATCTCTTAGCACGATGACCCTCTCTTTGGTCACTGGGTCTGTGGGACCCAACAAATCATCAGGATTAGGCAGCTCGGCTCCAGCGGGGGGGCCCGACAGAATTTGTGGAGCCTTGGCAGCCTTGGCTGCCTGGATTTCTTCAGGGGTCGGCCTGTTCTTTTTTGTGACCCGGGTCGTCAATGCCGAGCTGGGTGGATCGGCAACCTCTACCTCATCTGTAAGATCGATCTCAGCCGATCTTTTTGAAGATCCAGAAGCTGCGGCAGGTTTATTGGTTTTTTTTCTTCCTTCCGAACCCACCAAGACTACCTGAAAACAAGCAACATACACAAATCAAAATTATCGAGCTATGAAGGAAGAAGATATCATAAATAAAAAGTTCAAGGGACAGGTATTTACATTCTCCTTTCACACCGGGGGCTTGGCTCAGCCCGGCCCAAACCAGAAGACCCTCTGAAGGGGACCTAGCCGAGTATTTAACCGTACAGGTATAATTTCTTAAAATTTTATAATCTGACTGCACTACAGGGTTAGATATATCTCGGGTTTGATCAGCCGGGAGTATCACTTGAGACCAACGACAAGGTAAGTTTGCTTCATTGGCCTTTACCATAATATATCTAGCCCTCCAATTTTTGTTAGTATCCGGGGAGTCAGTCAGAAGGATAGGGCTATTCCTACGTTTTTGAAAGGTTACCCACCCCTGGCCATAAGGATACGAGCGGGCAGTGTAAAATTGAAAAAACAGATCTATCGAGGGTCGGATTCCGGCCCCAACACATACACACACAAATCCTATCAAAAACCTAAAAGCATTAGGAACTAACTGGCTCAGTCCGATATGCAAAAAATCCATCATCTCATTTAGAAAATCGGGAACAGGGAATCTCAGCCCGAACTTCAAGTGATATTCATAAACGCCGACCCAGTTCTCATCAGAAATGCTATTTATCCTTTCTACGGAGGTCGGTAAGCGAATTTGGATATTTGGGGTTATATGATTGTCTGACCTAATTTTCTCTAAATCTGACCTAGTTATTTCCGAAGCTATATCTTGAGGTTTAAACTCATGGGTGACGGCCGAATCTACATAAAGCAGTACCAAAATCATGCACAAATAACAATAAAATTTTATGTATAAACTGGCAAAAACTCTAAAGAAACAATCAGGGAAAAACGCACTCACCTGCAGCCGGAACTCGATGTGACGCTCCGGTGCCGGAACTCATTTCTGAAGCCATGGCAGACAGACAGACAGGGACGAAAAGACGCCGACGGAACGATGGTAACGACAAAGTTGTAATACGAACGAGATCGAAGATCGGAAAGAGAACACTTTCGGATTCCGGCAAAATTCGAAGACTCCGGCCGTCGGAAGAAGAGTAAAGAATTTATTTCTCTTTTGTTCTTTCAGGAAAGCGGTTTAGCGAATGGTGGCAATTGGTTGTCGTTCTTACGATTTTTATAATGGAAGCCTTGGGGAAATCAAAGGAACATGGGCAGACCAAAAGCTGTGTTCATTAATGGCACTTCGGGAACATCAAAGACCTTGGAAGTTGTATCGGTTGCTACAATAAACGTAAAGGCGTGTCCAGATTAATCCGCCTCTTCGAAATCCCGATCTAGGGTAATGCAAAGGTACGTATTTATGATTACATTTATTTGTTCGAAAACCGTTCAAATTCCTTAGATCGGAATTACAATTATTACTATACAGCTGGATAATATTATTCTTCATAGGTCAGATAAATACTGAAAAAACGCCTTAGTCACATACGACTCAGTAAAAACACGGTATGTTGCTTAGTTCGGAAAATTGGCTCGAATTAATCTAGAAAATCATGTCCTTTATGATGGGTCTTAGCTTGAAAACTCAAAGAGTATTAAGTTTTAGATCGGTAAAAACTAATACTGGGGGGGCTTGTTGATGTGCATAAAATTGAAATCCCCATTGGGCCTAGCCCAATGAATTAGAACTAAGAAACAGTAAAGGATAAAGAAGCCCAGATACATGTTTAGGTCAGAAAAATCATACAAACCAAGTCTCTATCACCAATTTAGGTCGGCTATAAAAGGCTCAGATTGGCAATATAGATTTAAATAACTCACGAAGGTTTAAGTCAGAAAGTATTCTAAACCAAGTTGTGAATCTTAGATCGGCAAACTTTATAACCCAGCTCGGTAAGATTGGCCCAGGAAAAGTACTATTCTACTCAATAAGCCTAGGTCGGTGTAAGCTTAAAAGAAGTTAGATCGGTCAAAAGTGTTATGGCTCAGGTCGGTAAGTAACTAAAACACATGAGAGCTTAGGTCGGTAAAAAGTAAACCGGTCCGAGATAAGATAATATATTCAAAACAGTTACATCATGGTAGGACCATCATGTTAGTAAATGCAGGATAATAATGACCAGGAGCCAAAACTAAAGCCAGTTTTCCCGGAGCGGCTAAAGTATCATTAAAAAAGAATAAGTGGGAGCGTATGACATCATGATCCAACGGAATTATCAAGAATAAAATCTATAAATACCCAGGTACAAGCCTCCCATTCGGGCAAGTTCCTACAAACAATTTTTGCAATTCTCACTAGCATTTCTTAAACTATTCTCTCATTTACACTTTCTCTGAGCATTCTTGTTCTATATTGTTTATCTCTTTCATCTTACTGACTTGATCGTCGGAGCCTATACAGGGGGGAAAGCCCCGCTCCTTTTCTGAATTGATCTTCAATTGGTGAACGGAGCAGTGCAAAATCATCAAGTTTCATCTTCTTTGCCAAGCTCAAGAACCTTACTTAGATCTTCCCTCAAAATTGTTCATCTCCAGTTGGGCCATTGGGTTCCTCAAAGCTTCATTTGAATTGGGCAATTTCTGTCTTCAAGAGTTCATTGGGCCGCGAAGAAGCATCGTTCCCTCATTGTAATTTTTGCGTCACATCACTAGTTATAAATCACTATATATATATATATATATATATATATAAATCCAAAATAAACTTTTTTAATTGAAAAGAGAGGAAGGAGTAAACTTTTGGCTTTCATCAAGAGGTTTAGCAAGTTTCTTTCAGAGTGTAATTTTATGGTACTAAAGGCCTATCGTCTGGATATCTTTTGCTCAGAAATAGTTATATTTATTTATATATATATATATAAATTTATTTGTAATTAACCACGGTACAATTTTCGATTCTTATAAATAGAGTCAATTAATAAAGATCAACATCTCATATCCTATTACTCCTTAGAGCTTAGGCCTTGCATGGTATTTTCCCTTATCATTTGGCTGCTACTATAAGCTTATAGAACATTCATTCTAGAAGAACTGGTTGTTGTTGTAACTATTTTAACGTGTCAACACATGAATGAAAATATATATATATATATATATATGTTTTTTTGTTTTGTTTAAATTAGATTTGTTTGTATAATCAAATCAGTAATACTTCTCAAGAAAATGAGTGATACAAAAAGAATATTCGGTATAAATAATTAATAGAAAAATGGATTGCATTCTTTTTTTTTTGGATTAAACGGGGTGGGTTGATGTTGCCACATCCAACTTTTTATAGTCACATTATGCCTCACTAAATAAAATTTCTAAAATCAACAAAAGCGGTATTCCTCTCAATAGACAAAGGCCAAACAGAAAGCACGGCCAACAATTCCTCTTTCCCACAAGAATTACTAAATCAATTTAGAAAACCGTTCACCCCCTTCATCACTATAAATATACATATATATTGGAAGAAGAAAAAAAAAAAAAAAGGGGAAAAAAAAGCAAAAAATGGAAGCAAAGTTGACAATGGTAGCCTTCGTGGTCGTGCAGGTACTAGCAGCAGCGGCATTTCCCCGTGCGTCCGCCCAGAGCATTGTAGAAGCGTGCGAAAAGACTCCCGAACCGAAAGATTGTGTAGACTTCCTGAAACCATCGGGGGTCACCGACTTGAGTTCGCCGGACAGCCTGAAAAAGCTACGCAGTTGGACTGTGGCGAAGATCACGACGGCTCAAGAGTTCATGACGAATAACAAAAAGCATATGAAGATGGACACGGCCACCGAACAGCTGATCAAGAAATGCAGCAATATTCTGCAGTCCAGCGCGGATACTTTCAATAACGCTAAAGATAGTGAATTGGACTCTGTTTACCCAAATATTCAAAAATGCTCTTCTAAGATAAACGAGTCTGGTACAAAAGATCACATCTTGTTGGATTTCGCCAAAAAAGTTGAAGAAGCGGCTACAGCTGCCCAGGTTGTGGCGACCATCACATAATTCAGTTAATTTAATTATTGCACTACTACTCATGAGGAGGAGCCATGTAGCTAGAAATTCATGATTGATAAGCTGTATTTAGTAGCATTTTTACAGCTACTATCTAGTCAGCTAGCCAGTTGCTGCTGATCCAAAAAGTTATATTGTTGATTGACACTTTATAATATATTGATTTTGAGTAATAATTAATTATATCAATATTCGTGTCTACGTTATTGTATTCTACAAGGTGTTTCGTGTGATTATTTGAGAAAAAAAATTGTTCGATGCTGCTTTTGGTCTGTCGGAGTAAGACGGTGAGAAAATGAGGGGGGTAAAAAAATACTCAACACAACTATTATCCTAAGTGAATGTGCATCTAAAAGTCATAATAGTACAACACTCCATGGCCATATAATGTCAAAGCAACAACAAAAGATGCAAAAAGCCACCAAAAACAGACTTTGAAATTTCATAACAGGTTGCATTTGGCTGAAGATTCTCCCTCTAAATTCACTCAACAAAAATTTTCCTCAACATCTATTATAGATAGGTCACTCCTTCACCACTTACAACCTCACCGATGCGGTAGCACGTTGTATTTCTTCCTTCAGTGTCCCCTAGTATTCGGTTTGCAGCCTCCTTGTCAACAACTAGAACCATCCCGATGCCCATGTTAAAAGTCCGTCTCATCTCAGCCTCGTCTATTCTTCCAGCCTGTACAATTTCATATGTAAAAGAGAATGTAAAAATGACAGATAGTCTGAAAGATTGTGCACACACCAAGGAATGATAATACAGTAAAGAATCACGTATGACTACACAAAGGGGCTAGAAAAATGGAATCTGTTGAAAAGATACTATGCGACAAACAAAGTTCATCTACTGAAAAGAATAATACCTCTTGAATCCAATTGAAAACAGGAGGAACAACCCAAGAGTCATTGCGAATGACGGCCCCAAGGCCTTTTGGGAAAACTCTTGGAATATTATCGGTGAAACCACCTCCTTTTATATGAGCTATACCCTTAACTCCTCCCTTGCTTATAATGTCAAGCACCTTATAAATAAAATTCAATGCTTATTATTAGTTCAACTCTGACCAAAACAAGCACAAAATAATGCATATCAGAATAGGATTAAGGAACCACCTGCTTAACATAGATGACAGTAGGTGCCATTAAAGCTTCACCTAATGTGACAGATCCACCAGGAAGTGAGTCCTTCGTGGACAGACCACTTCGCTTGAGAACCCTGTGAATATGACGAAAAAATACAAGTCCTTTAATTTAGTATTTTGAGGATCCATATGAATCTTCCATTGATGTGCCTAAAACTTCATTACTAAAAGAAACAACAGCAACGGCGTCTAAGTTTAAGGAAGTATCAAACCTTCTAACAAGAGAAAATCCATTTGAATGAATCCCACTTGATGGAAGACCAATGAGGATATCTCCAACAACAATGTTTTTTCTATCAATTACCGAATCTTTTTTAACAATGCCAACTGCAAAACCACTAAGATCGTATTCACCATGAGCATAAAAGTCTGGCATCTCTGCGGTCTGCAAGGCACATACAATCTGTCAGTTTCAATATACAGCAAAACTTTGCACAAATTATTACTTCAGCTAGCGTTATGTCAAACATCACTGGAAGCTGAATCCCTCAGACTACTTAACAACCAGAAGCAATTTACAAGAAAATCAAATATCCAGGCAGAAGTATTTAGTTTAGTGGATCTTGTCTGTAAGTCAAGATACTTGATTACAAATCGAATTTAAATGAAAAGGATCAATTAATTCATTCCAAAAAACAACAGCTCGGAACTTACTAAATATGGGACTATCGAAATGCAGTCAATCGTCAAAAAGGAAGATTTGATTGAGTGTCAAGGAGTTAAGGAATTATCCCCAATTAGGTGGTCTAAATTGATATCAGCAAAATGGCGAGATAGAATTAAGAAAGATTATAAGGGGGGAGAAAAAAAAAAACACACCACTTTAATCACTTATGTGCCCCAGTAAAGGTATCATTCTGCAAAAATAAGAAAAAGAAGAAGGGTTGGAAGCACAGTCATTAACTTTTCTGCATTAATTACTGTAACATGAATTTATACAAATTTGTATTAACCATGATTACCACAAGCACAGACAAGGTAATTGGAATACAAACTCTTTTCTCATTTCCACTACTAAAGCCATTAAACACATACCTCTCCTCCTAAGAAAGCACAATCAGATTGTTGGCAACCACCAACAATACCTATTATGACCTGCATAAGTATCGAGCAATCATGTTTATATTGAAGACTCTCATAACTCATAACATAAAAATCAATGAGATAACTAAAGAACCATACTTTCTCTGCAAGATCAACATCAAGATGGCTGATAGCAAAGTAATCAAGGAAAAATAAAGGCTTTGCTCCAGATGTGACTATCATTAACGCTCATAGCAACCTGATTCAAAAGTCAACTATTAAGTTCAGCAATAGTTGCCACTTGCACATAGAAATTAACAGAAAAACAAATATTTACCAGGTCAATCCCATTGGTCTCATGAATTCCAGTTTCAAATGCCAGCTTGAGTTTTGTTCCTACACCATCTGTGCACTGCCAGCCACAAGATAGGAATCACCTGCTTGACACAATGAGAATACTTACCCTAAGACCACAGGAAGTGAGATAAAAGAAACAAATGATACTATATCTAATTTATACAGCCAATCAAATAAACCACGCAAAGCATATCCTCATTACTAAGATAGAATCCTTGATACCTAAATCAACACAAAGCTCATCATGCAACATTTAAGTTGCAACAAATAATTTGTCCCCACGAGTTCATATCCAAGATGAAATTCTTATGCATCAAGAAACGTACTTCCTCACTCTCAACACCCCCCCCCCCCCCCCCCCCCCCCCCCCCCTCTCATGTTCAAATGTTATTATTTCGTCTCCCATAATGGATCAGTAATAAAATAATTAGTATCGTCTAGGAGTAGCAAGCGGCCTAAGTTCTCCATAATTGAATGAAAAATGAGAACAACAGGAAGAAATCTCCTAATGACAGAAGATGGGTTGGAAAGAAGGCTTCATGAACAGAGTGGATGATGACCAAGTACACCTGTCCAAAAGCTCCCCTGGAGAATCCTAAGAAGACCAGGTAAGAGCTCAGGAATGTAATCTCCATTGAGACTAAATATAAGTGACTTTCTACAATGATATGCAAAATAATTTTTTATAAATCTGAATATAGAGTGCCATAACTGAATAATATAAAATCATTATAAATTATAAGAAAAAAGGATTTTTCTGAGACACATAGGAGACATTGGTGCAATAAGCTTCAACAGTAAGGAACTTGAAGATAAGCAAATTGCAGCTCATCAAAATTTTTAACATAATATCCTAGGTGTTACTATTAGCATAATCTAAGCAAGAAATCTTTTAGCAGATGGAATGAAGTGAATGATTACTACCAGAACCTGCTATGATTCTACAATTCCAAGATAAAAGAAAGCGAGTTCCCTTGAGAACAGATTGTCCATCTTACAACCAATGAAGAAAACTGTTAGCAAGACAGTCCAAAAGCAAATTACAGGCAGTTATGGAAATTGAACTTATCTTTCAGGTCAAGGAAATGGGTATAAGGACGAAGGAAGAGGGGGACTGAAGGTTAATTCCAATTGCTGCCTAAGGTTCAGAAAGTCTAAGACCACAAGAAAATCATCTTCAGCTAAGCTAAAATATACAGCCTTGACTCGCGGGAGATATCAAAGGATGCTTTTGATTGAAACTCTACATGAAGAGAATACATCAAAAAGTAATTCAAAACTAACCCAATCTCCAAAAAAGATGTATACATGTGAATCAAGAAAACTTTGGCTAGAATAGCCTAGCAAGAAACAGAAAGTCAGAAACACATACGAGGAAGGGAGGAGGTTTAAAAAAGGGAAGAAGCTAAAGATCTAATTTATGGTTCCATTGGTTGAATAGGCAAGCTTAAATAACTAAAATATACAGAAAAGCTATCATAATTGCATCATTGAAAGAAAATTGATCAATCACTCTCTGCAGACATTATGCACCCTTCTGATGCTTGAACTATAACTATGATTTGACAAATAAACTAAAGAACTCAGAAGCAACTCGTAAAAAATCATTGTTGAAAGTTAAAGGATAAGGATTGATTCCTGATTAGTTGCTAATTACAATAATTACCTTATTTGATTAGTAAGGAAAGTAGAATCAATCTTAATTATGATAGCCCTGATTGATAGGAGTTACTATAATTGAGATGGGTCTGTTATGGTAGGAAACTAGAATATGTTCTCTATTTAATCTAGTCTCCTCCTAGTTGAACGTAAGAAATAAAAGAATCAGTTTTTCCCTTAAAGTTCTACATGGTATCAGAGCTAGGGTCCATACATGAAATTTAAGGCAGCCATGGTGGGTTCATCAGCAGCTACTTCCGGAGACACTAGTAGCGCAAGTCAACCCACAACAACATCCACAGCCGCATGGGCTGTGAGTGGATCTGTTTCACAGACGGGTTCAGACAATACCTTACAGATCACTCCTCACAAACTGAATGGGAAGAATTACTTAGAATGGTCTCAAACAGTCCGTCTGGCAATTGACGACAAAGGGAAACTTGGCTACCTGAATGGGGAGATCCAACCGCTGAGTTCATCGGATCCAAAGTTTCAACAGTGGAGATCTGAAAATTCCATGGTCACATCATGGCTGATCAACTCCATGGATCCCTTGATCGGAAAGGCCTTCATCTTCCTGCCAACTGCACGTGACGTCTGGGAGGCAATCAGAGAATCCTACTCAGACTTGGACAACCACTCTCAGCTGTTTGAACTGAATTATAAGGTTTGAAAATTGCAGCAAGGCGATCATGATGTAACCAGTTACTACAATGAGATGATAACTCTGTGGCAGGAGCTAGATCTCTTTGAAGAAGAGACATGGGAATGTCAGAATGATAGTGCCAGATACAAGAAAAAGATAGAGAGAGGAAGAGTCTTTGTTTTCTTGGCTGGACTGAATCAGAACCTCGATGAGGTTAGAGGCAGAATTCTGGGGAAAAACCCTCTACCCTCAGTCCGAGAAGAAGTTTTTTCAGAGGTGCGTAGAGAAGAGGCAGAAAATTGGTGATGTTGAGGCATAACCATGAACCAAAAACTGAAGTAGAAAGTTCAGCACTTGTGGTTAAAAGTCCAATGTTTGAAGGAGAAAGACGAGGCAAGCAAAGGTCTTGGTGTGACTATTGCAAAAGGGCATGGCATACTCGTGACACTTGCTGGAAATTACATGGAAAACCAGCAACAGGGAATTCCAAGAAGAAACAGGGAGGTCCAAAACTTGGGGGAGATCCGCAGGCACTTGTTATTGGTGCCTCAGATTCTGGCCAGCAGATTCATGAGTCTTCCCCCTTCACTAAGGAGCAGATGGAACATCTTCAAAAGTTATTTCAATCCCAATCTATGGGAAACAACTTAGCCTCAGCCTCCTTAGCACAATCAGGTACAGTCCTTGTTGGTACAATTGCTTGTACCAAATCTAATGACTACTGGATTTTAGATTCAGGAGCCACAGACTACATGACTGGGTCTTCGAAAATATTTTCTTCTTACACACCTGTTGCAGGTAATTTCAAAGTACAAATTGCTGATGGTTCATTTGCCACTGTTGCCGGCAAAGGGCCTATACCCATGTCTTCCAACCTGACTCTGAAAGATGTTCTTCATATCCCCTCTCTCTCTTATAATTTGGTATCTATCAGCAAATTCACACATGACCACCATTGCACGGCTAATTTTTGCTCCTCTCGTTGTGTTTTTCAGGATTTAACCTCGGGGGAGATGATTGGGGATGCTGAACAAGCTGGTGGCTTATATCTCCTAAATACAAGACCTATGGGTATGCTAGATAGGAGAACATGTGTTGCTTCAACTTCAGTTTCTGAAAATAATGAAATTATGCTTTGGCATTATAGGTTAGGGCACCCTAGTTTCAGCTACTTAAAGCTACTGTTTCCTAAGTTGTTTATGAATAAACAATTTTCACTCCTGAAATGTGAGTCTTGTGAATTGGCAAAGCATCATCGTGCTACATTTTCATCTCAACCATACAAACCATCTGCACCATTTTCTATGATTCACAGTGATGTTTGGGGACCCTCTAGAGTATCCACCCTATCCGGGAAACGTTGGTTTGTCACTTTTATTGATGACCACACTAGAGTATCTTGGGTGTTCTTATTAAAAGACAAATCTGATGTTGACTAGTGTAACTTTTGTTTATATAAAATATAAAATTCTGATGGGATTAATCATTTAATTCTTCTCACTACACATGCCATGATCCTAACTCAATTCAAACTCCCATAAAGATTTTTAGAAGTGACAATGGAAAAGAATTCTTTAATCATGTGTTAACCGCCATCTTCTTGAAACAGCTCGGGCCTTAATTCTTACGACTAAGGTCCCAAAATTTTTGTGGGGGGAAGCTGTATTAACTGCAGCATATCTAATAAATAGGTTGCCTACTCGTACCTTAAAATTCAGTACTCCCATTCAACAGCTCAATACACTATTCCCCAACTCTCGGTTAACCACCGATCTCCCTTTAAAAATCTTTGGCTGTGTTGCTTTTGTCCACAACTTCCATCCCCACAAATCCAAACTTGACCCCCGCAGCACACCGTTGTATATTTGTAGGATACTCAGCCCATCAAAAGGGATACAAATGCTATGACCCTACTTCTAAGAAAATGTATGTGTCTATGGATGTTACCTTTCTTGAAGGTACATCTTCCCACAGTCCCCCTCATCTTCAGGGGGAGAATCAAAGTCAAGATGAGGTTTTCTGGCCACCAAAAATTCTGATCCCTGAACCAACCACTGTCACACAGCCTGAAAGCTTTGAACCTGAACCACAAAAAATGCCATCCCAGCAACACCAGTTAGAGGTAGAACTACCAACAACTGATCAGAACAGATTCAAAGGTCTGGTCTACTCCAGGAGAAAGAGCACCAATCCTCAGCATCATCAATCATCTCCGCCAAGGTTGGATCCTGAACTCCAAGGTCATGACATTGACTCGCAAAGTCCTGCAACTACTCCTTCAGAAAATTCAGGTTCTTCTAATCACTTGGAGCTTCCTATTGCACTTAGAAAGGAGTAAGTAAGTCATGCACAGAGCATCCACTATCTAATTTTGTGTCTTATGAGAACATTTCACCTCACCATTGCTCATTTATTTCACAATTGTCTAGTGTGTACATTCCTAACACTATTCAGGAGGCTCTACATGATAAAAATTGGAGGGAAGCTGTGTTCGAAGAGATGAGTGCTTTGGAAAAGAATTATACTTGGGAGACAGTGGACCTACCCCATGGGAAGAAGCTAGTTGGATGCAAGTGGGTATTCACTGTGAAATACCACACGGATGGATCCTTAGAAAGATACAAGGCTCGCCTTGTAGCAAAAGGATTTACTCAAACTTATGGTGTGGACTATTCTGAAACTTTCTCACCAGTAGCTAAGGTAAACTCAATTCGGGTATTACTATCTGTGGCTGCTAATCTTGATTGGCCATTGTTCCAGCTAGATGTCAAAAATGCTTTCCTAAATGGTGATTTGCAAAAAGAGGTATATATGGAACCACCGCCTAGGTTCGTTGAGAAGTTTGGGAAGAAGGTGTGCAGGCTGAAAAGGTCCATTTATGGACTGAAATAATCCCCCCGAGCTTGGTTCGACAGATTCACCAAATTTGTTAAAGGTCAAGGATATAAACAGGGGCACTCAGATGATACCTTGTTTACAAAACATTCCAAAGGGAGAGTTTCAGTCCTGATTGTTTACGTGGATGACATAATCTCAACTGGTGATGATTTTGAAGAAATGGGGAGACTAAAGCAGAATCTGGCTACAGAATTTGAGATCAAAGATCTGGGACAATTGAAATACTTCCTTGGAATGGAGGTCGCTAGGTCCAAAAAAGGTATCATAGCATCTTAAAGAAAATACATTCTAGATCTCTTGAAAGAGACTGGAATGAGTGGCTGCAAACCTTCAGACACTCCAGTTGATGTGAGTATCAAACTAGGAGATATCAAGGATGGAGTTCCCACTGAGAAGGGAAGATATCAAAGGTTGGTGGGAAAAAATTTACTTGTCCCACACTCGACCTGACATTGCATTTGCTGTGAGTTTGGTTTCACGATTCATGCATTCTCCTTATGAAGAACACCTAGAAGCTGCTTATAGGATTCTGAGATATCTGAAAGGGAGCCCCGGGAAAGGACTGTTTTTTGGTAAAGGTGAGAAGAGGGGCATTGAGGTGTTTACAGATGCTGATTGGGCTGGTTCTGTCTCAGATAGGAGATCTACCACAGGCTATTGTACCTTTCTCTGGGGCAATTTGGTGTCTTGGAAAAGTAAGAAGCAAAAAGTGGTAGCAACTAGTAGTGCAGAAGCTGAATTTCGGGCAATGAGCCATGGAATTAAAGAAGTTTTATGGCTCAAGATGTTGATGCAAGACCTGAACAGACCTGTTCTTCTACCTATGAAGTTGTATTGTGATAACCAGGCGGCTATTAGCATTGCTCAAAATCCTGTTCAACATGAGAGGACCAAGCATGTTGAAATTGATAAGCATTTCATAAGGGAGAAGCTAGAGAAGGGAATAATTTGCACCCCGTTTGTACCTTCAACTCAACAAGTGGCAGATGTCCTAACCAAGGGGCTACTACGACTACCATTTGATCGTCATATAAGCAAGTTGGGCATGTTAGACATTTTTGCTCCAACTTGAGGGGGAGTGTTGAAAGTTAAAGGATAAGGATTGATTCCTGATTAGTTGCTAATTACAATAATTACCTTATTTGATTAGTAAGGAAAGTAAAATCAATCTTAATTATGGTAGCCCTGATTGATAGGAGTTACTATAATTGAGATGGGTCTGTTATGGTAGGAAACTAGAATATGTTCTCTATTTAATCAAGTCTCCTCCTAGTTGAACGTAAGAAATAAAAGAATCAGTTTTTCCCTTAAAGTTCTACAATCATCATGTTCCATGACAGTCTTTTAATGTCCACAAGTGACATCACAACAAAGTAAACAAAATTTGACACAACAATGATTACTTTAGGTTGTAAAAGAAATTGACCCAAACCAACTACAGAAAAAACTACCCTAGTTTAAGAGGAAGCAAAGCACAGATATAGATTTCAAAGTATCAGACAGTTTGATTGAACCCATCAGTAGTTGGTGCTATCCCTGTACAATCCTTTCCATGAGTATTTCCTGTATCAACCAAAAAAGCACAAACAAAATGGAAGTTTTATCATAATCTTTGGACCTAAGCAAGCTTTAATAAGACTTACAGTAGCAGCTGGATGAGAATTTCCCAGCTATAGTTTCCATGAAGTGAACCACAAATCACAGTTTCCAGAAACAGGTGAAAGTGACATATTTGATACAAGATAATGAGCTTAACCAATGCTGCAAATCTTTAAAGCAAATCTTTAAAGCCATTGACTTGTGAAAATCATATGCAACAGACCTGAATTCATACCTTCTTCATTCCAGGTGCTCCTCAGACCACGCCTTACAAGTGTAACCTTCTTGGGTGTAAACAATGATTTCTGAGTAAGAGACTTTGTTGCTCTTTCAAAGGCATTTTGGCCAGTCAATGAAGCATTGTATCCGGACTTCTCTGACATCCTATAATTCAAACTCTTATATGTATATTGCATAATGCAATAGATAGCCTTAATGGCAATGCACAAGAACTTCCTCCCACATTTAAGTTTGATAATTTTTACTTTTATGTGTCACATTAGACCATAGACAGCCTCAAATGAATGTACAATAAAAGTGTGTTAATTCTACAAACTACAATAATTATTATACCTTCTCAACGGTTCCTTCAGAAAATTGCTTTAGTTTGTAATTGCAGACGTTATTCCATTTCTAACCAGAAAATCAAGCAATTCCATGACAGCCTTGTTTTAATCAATTAAAGAGATTCACTAGTCATAACAAAAAACTAGAAATTACTTTGGTCTTCACTGTTTGGAAATTAGATAAAACGGTGCCCAACCTTATTAGTATACACATTAAGAAAATAATACTCCTTCCATCAGAGGCAATATAATTTTAATCAGTTTGTGCATATCACAATTCACAGAGCCGCCAAGTAAATTAACAAGAAACAAAGCTTGCATCAAGAGAGATTAATACCAGTTTGGTGGAACCTTGCAAGTCTGAATTTGAGAACTCAGAGTCTTAACAGTGGCTGAACATGATGATTTGGTCCAAAACTCGAGGTTGCCTTGAAATCATCAATAGTCCATGCAGAACAAGAGCCATCTTTGAAATGGTGAAATCGAAGGTTATCCCTCACAATAATTTCTCTCTCATAAATTAATGAGATAAGCTTGACAGCCATGTGGCAATCCTCACAGATGCGAAGGTTTTTCACAATTCTAATAATGGTCCCTTTTGTGGTTTTCAATAGTCCAAAAGCTATTGCAAGCTTCTCACTGTGGTATCTAAGAGCATGTTCCTTCTCTTCTTCTTCTAACTCGTGCATTACTATTTCAGAAAATGGTACATAACCTGCTGTCTTGATCCGCTGAATCAATTCATCCAAGAACTGATATATTGCCATGCTCTCAGGGTGAGATATATCACCACGACTAAAAAGATGTGCCTTCTGATTAATCTCTATGGTGCTATAGCCAACGACCTTCTTCAATCGACTACCTATCAAAATATTCCTAATCATTTCAACTCGTTCCCATTTCCCAGCCAAAGCATACATATTAGAAAGTAAAATATAGTGCCCTGCATTTTCAGGTTCAGCAGCAAGAAGATTATCAGCAACTTGAACGCCAAGATCATAATTTTTGTGCATTTTGCAAGCACTGAGCATTGTAGTCCAGATCGCTGGTGCTAGTTGGACAGGGTATAGATCCTTGATATACTGAAATGCTTCATCAAGTAATCCTGCCCTCCCAAACATATCAACCATGCAAACATGATGCTCTGTGCTTGGGACTTTCCCATAACCCTCCATGCTAGCTAAGACATTACGCCCCTCATGGATTGGCCCCGTGTGCGCGCAAGCAGATAATACAGCAACAAAAGTTACTCCATTTGGATACACTCCACTATCAATCATCATGTGATATAGGTTGATAGCTTCTTTACCACAACCGTGCACTCCATAAGCTGAAATTATAGCAGTCCATGCTGCAACATTGTGCTTACTCATTTGATCAAGGGGCATGTAGTGCACGGTTGTGGTATAGCAGTCCATGCTGCAACACTCCACTATCAAAAGCTACCCGAGCCTTGCTTACATTCCCACACTTGGCATACATATTAATTAATGCTGTACCTATAATCACATCAAGATGAATACTACTGCTTTCTATCCATTCGTGGATCCAAATCCCCAACTCAAGGGCACCCACATGAGCGCAAGCAGACAGCACGCTCACAAGCGTAGCAGAATCAAATTGAATACTCAATTCTCGCATTTCATAAAACAGCTTGATTGCCTCCTCAGGAAACCCATTCTGATCATAACACGAAATCATAGAAGTCCATGCAACAAGATTCCTGCATGGCATACCATCAAACACTTTCCTCGCATACTCCAAGTCCCCAATTTTAGCGTATAAACTCACTAATGCAGCTTGAACGTATTCATCAAAAAGAAACCCATTAGTTAAAACACTGCAATGTACTATTTTCCCCGATTTCTTATCTTGAAGCTGTGCATAAGCTTTGATCAAAGAAGTGTAAGTGTAATTAGTCGGGGAAATATTGTGTTCTAGCATATGGCGGTGGAAGAAGATAGTGTGGAGTGTTGGAAAATAATTAATTAAACCAAACTTGTATTTACTTATTAGGAAATTATAATTGTAGTAGGATTTGTTATTTGTCTATTTCCTACTTGGTTTAGTGTTTGTTTTGGGTAACCTAATTGTTTTAGGAAATAGTTCTGAATCAGATTTAAGGAAGGATTCAGGGATAGTTTAGCCTATAAATAGAGGTATTGGGTGATCATTGTAATCACAAAGAGATCACAGAGATTTACAGAGATTGTTAGGGAGAAACTGAATAGCTTTCGGGTTGTTTCTCGACCAAGTTTCGGCTTAGGTGCGCCGCACAGATTGTATGCGTGCGGATTTGTTTATTGTTTATTATTACAAAGAAGTTTTATTTCGTTGTACGTTAATCTCTTTAATTTTATTTTGGATATATATATATATATATTGTTTTTATATCCTACAAGTGGTATCAGAGCTAGGAATCAAGTGAGAAATATTGAAGGAAAAAGAAAAAAAACCGGGAGAAGAGGTTGGAAACTTTTGTTCGCCAAATTGCAGCTCGAAGAACTGCTGCTGTTTTAGTGGGGTTGCTTCCAAATCGTAGCCCAGGTTTTGTTCGTTTAATTTGATTCTCAAAGCTTTAAGCTTTGGTTCTCTTCCTCGGTTCACGTGCAATTAGAAATTGCATTGTGTTATACGTTTGAAGTTTGACTTCGGTGCAGCAAGTCAAAAGTGATTTGGTTTAATCGGCGTGCGATTGATTAATTCCATATTAATTGCTTGCGGTGATTGATTATTTGGCATCGTATTTGGTTGGTGAATTTCCTTGCATTTTTGGACTTTGATTTCTTTTGATTGCAGCTCCTTGTTTATTTTGGGATCTACATCGATAATAGCATGTGCTAACAATTTTGAGTTATTGAAGTAGTTAAAGATGTCTTCTTTACCTATCATTCATAAGTGTCTTGTTTTTGTCTTTGATGGTAAAAATAATTATGAACTCTGGAGTCAACATATGGAAGATTTCTTTAGAGTTATTGGAATCTGGCACGTGATTGAGATAGAATTTGCAGAATGCAAAGAATTCAAGATAAATCAATATCAGGAACAATCGGCTCTGTATTATTTAAGAACGAATGTTGAATTAGACGTATACATAAATTTATTTGATGTAAAGACAGCTAAGGAGTTTTGGGAAAAGTTAAAAGTTGCCAATCGAGAAAACAAAAACATTCAAAGAATGATACTGCAAGAGTTAAGGAGACAATTCGAGTTGATAGAGATGAAGTCTGATGAGGCAGTGCTTGAAGTTGATGGTGAAAGCTTGGAGAATGGATCTTCCAGCGACAATACAAAGAGCCAAATTATCTTTGAGCAAGAATGTGTCGAGGAGGATGAAGACATTAAAAGTGTTGATTTGGTCAAAGAAGAAGAAATTGTATGTGTATCAGAACAAGAGGGAGATATTGAAGTTGACGATCACATAGATGAAATTGATCATGGGATTGTTGAAAGCTCTGTTGAATTGGAGCAGATCAATTGTAGTGAAGTCGACTCCTTATTTGAAGGAGAGTCCGACCAGGTTAAAAATGTGACAATGGAGCCTTGGGTTTGCAAGGACATTATTATGTTTGATGGCATTGATGAAATTAACAATGTCGACGGGAAGCTCTGTTCTGAAGATAAATGGGTAGATATCAGTGAATTCTTTGATCAGACTGAAAATTTTGATAAAGTTTTCTCAAAATACAAGTTTGTGTCCACATCTTATTTAAAGGTGACGTCTCGTGTTTGCGAGAATGTTTTTGGCATCTGCAAAGTTGATTGCAGGGTTGATGAGAAGTTGAACTCAAATGAAGAAGAATGGGTGGATATGAATAAATTCTTCGCTAAAGAGGAGTTTCCACAAAAGATCCACGGAATATACAAATGTGTCTCTACGATGAGTTTGAAAGTAGAGATGAAAAACTATTGCAAGTTGGTTTCGCATGTTGTCTACACTGCAAAAGAAATGACGATGGAGATTCAAGCTCGTGATGGCGATGGAGCTGCTTTGATCCAAGTTTGGTTTAAGGGAGGCTATGTTGGAAAATAATGAATTAAACTAAACTTGTATTTACTTATTAGGTAATTATAATTGTAGTAGGATTTGTTATTTGTCTATTTCCTATTTGGTTTAGTGTTTGTTTTGGGTAACTTAATTGTTTTAGGAAATAGTTCTGAATCAGATTTAAGGAAGGATTCAGGGATAGTTTAGCCTATAAATAGAGGCATTGGGTGATCATTATAATCACAAAGAGATCACAGAGATTTACAGAGATTGTTAGGGAGAAACTGAATAGCCTTCGGATTGTTTATCGACCAAGCTTCGGCTTAGGTGCGCCGCACAGATTGTGTGCGTGCGGGTTTGTTTATTGCTTATTATTACAAAGAAGTTTTATTTCGCTGTGCGTTAATCTCTTTAATTTTATTTTGAATATATATATATTGTTTTTATATCCTACATGGAGTGGAAAGCAGGACTTTGAGGAGGTGGTGATGAGAGACCAGAAGAGGAAAGAGTCAACCATTGGAGCTGAGAGGAATATTTTCTGAGCATACAGGATTTCTGATAAGACCGTCGTTAACCCTATCAAATACAGTAAAAGTACTGTATAAACCTGCAAACAATAGCTATAAGTAGCACAATGATGACAGGGTCGATCCCACAGGGAACGGACTGCTTAAAATCACAAAACCTATTAACTCCAAACTATTTTGGTTCGCAACCACCTTTATTGCTCAGAGAGACTTTGTAAAAGATTATTGAAAAATAAATAACAAATTTAAATTAAGAAAAGGAAATTAATCAATGAAATAAAGTATTCCAGCAATATGTAAATCACAATAATCACGTGCATGTTAATCATCAACGCAATAATATATTAAATAGCATGTCATCAATCAGTTATAGGTTACCGTGAATCTGCATCAGACATAACCCAATCTCCCCTTACTTTATTGACAATTACCGTGAATCCGCATCAGACATAATTGCTACTCTAATTAACAAGGAACAGGCCGTAAGGCATCGACACCTATTAACCATGTTAACAGCCTTAAGATCTAGGGAAACCCGATTTTAGTTATTCTTATTGAATTAACATCTAAAAATTACTAACCCCTTATTCTCTATTACCTGAAGGTAACCTTGCCACTAATTAATCTTGCCCAATAAATATTATGTTATTTAACTGGGAATTAATTGGCTCTACCTAATTCAACTAAGGTGATCAAGCTTAATTAAATATCAGTAATCAAAGTTATGAGCAGAGAATAAGAAGAAACACATGCAATTTAATTTAAGCACAATTCGGTTTCATAACATGCCCGGATTAATTGCTATTACATTATGCCGGAATAAATAATTTAGCTACTCATAATGAAACTAACTACGAACATAATTATTATATGAATCATACTGAAAATTAATTGAAAAGAATAAAATAATTAAGAAAGAAATACTTGAATTGCGATCTGAAAAATCTCAGAGTATGCGACCTCCCGTTTGGGCAAACGGGACCTCTGCCGACAGAAATTCTCCAAACGCCAGAAACGAAACCTACAGCTATTTTCCTTGTACTAGCTATGAAAATATGGAATATTATGCTCCTGTCCAGAACGTCCTCCCCTTAGTTCTCTCCCTTCTATCCCTATATATAGGTGTAGATGGAGAAAATAACTAATAGTAAACTACCAAAATTCTATTCCATGTAGGATACTACCAAAAAAATAATCTCCAAAATAAGAAGAGATAAATAATTAGGAAATAATTCCATGCGCAGCATCATGCTGATAAGAATTCAGATTCCATTCCAATTTCTTCCTGCGGTGGTCACTTAATTGGGCATGAGCCTATTTTCTTCATTGGGCTTTCATCAACTTCTTTGGGCTGCTTCAACTTCTTTGGGCTGCTTGTTCTTTTCTTGCTCTCTTTTTTGCATCTGCTTATCTAATTATTCTTTTTCCTAAACCCTGCATTTATCTAACAAAAACTTGCACATACCCGTGAGATTTGCCACAAATATGCTCTAAAATTCAGCAGCTAAATGACACCTATCAAATATCCCCACACTTGAATGACGCTTGTCCTCAAGCGTGAAGTGAAGAATTAAACTCAGTCCTATTTTCTTTCCCTTTCTTACGTAACAAAAACACAAAGACACAAACACAAGAATAGAAAAGACATAAAACTTGAACAGACCCAAAAGAACATAATAGAAAAACAAAAAATGACCCAAGACATGACTCACACGACACAATGACACCACACAAACACAGGATTATTCTGCCCACATTCCTCATGTCAATTGTACTTGCACCACGAGATTCACCTTTTAATCACAAACTATGCAAACTCTACCATTCCACCAAACAAACCATGCCAAGTCAGTTTAACACAGTTCATGCATAAATTCCCAAGCAGCACTCTTATGGGTAGTCAATCACACAACTCACAATTCAAAAAATTAGGACAAGTGATTCATCCCTAGTCTAATCAGAACTCAAAAGCTTGATAACTGACCATCTCCACAGTAAAGATTGAGTAATGCACAGATGTTAAGAACAACCTTTTATTCATATGGACGTAATGGGGCCAAGGGATTTTTATTTATTTGGTCGGACCCTATGGGGTTCTAAGTCGCCTGCAGAATTCAACAAATAGTGTGCATGCATATAGAACCTGCTGCTCCTTTTTAGTTGGACATTAACTCCACTTCCTGCTTTTCCTGATCTAGAGCCAAAACATTCAGCTCTTTCTTTAATTATTCAAGCAGTGACAGTCACCAAAAACTCATTCAGCACATGATCTCCAAAATCCAGTCCTTTAACTTAATCTGCAAACATATTAAAAACATAACCAGCTCTTGTTTTATTTCATCATATATTTCTTTTTTCTTTCTTTTTTTTTTTTTCAAATGTGGACTCATTTTCTTTCCACAGCAGAACTGATTTTTCATATAAATTCAGCAGATACACAAAGAAACAGAACTGGACTCCACAATTGTGCTTCATGACTTCTTCTCTGTCGCAGGATCAACACATAATACCATGCAGCATGCACACCAAGGGTAAGAAATGATTTACTCAAAACAGGCTTGACTAATTTTTTACTGACTCAGAACTGAAAGGTCAAGGCTTCAACTTGCTGACTAAGGGGTATTTTTCTGTATAGGACGGTTCAGAAATTCAAGCCAAAAGGGTTTATCCTAGAAAAGGTCCCCCATCATCCAACCATGCATTACTCAATAAACCATTTTGACAGTCAAGCAAGCAAACCAAAGAGATTCTCAAGCAAAACATCCAGTGCGGCTCAGAATTATTTAGTAGGCTTTAGAAAAGGGAATTCATGCATAACTTGTATTAAAATAACTGATCTTTCCCAAACCACATCCACAAGAATAAGCATAGTAAGTGATTAATAGGATATCTATGTTGCTTATTTCAGATTAACATTCAGATTTTGGGCAGAATCCTGGACTTCACATACACACTCAAGACTCCAAAAACATACAAGACACATGAGAAAATCGCAAAAACATCCCCACACTTAAAAGGATGCTTGCCCTCAAGCATACAAAAACAACACAACTATGGAAAATAAAAACAAAAACAGCACAAAACAAAAAACAGGAAACAACACATGAAAAAGCATTAGAGGTGAGGTAATTAACCATATCTGCATACCATGGATCACAGATCTTCCTCTCCGAAGTTCGCAGATTCAGTGACTGTTCTACCTCCCGTTTGGGCAAGCGGGACGTCGCCTGGTACAGATGTTCTTCGGGAAAGTTTTCCTGAATTGGTGGCCCTTTGAACTTCATGGGTTGGCTACTGGAACCTAACCTGTAACAAAAAATTAAATTCTAAAAAATTAAATCCTAAACGACTGAATTTACTTTTTTTTTCTTTTTTTTCTTTTTAATTAAATACAGAAAATTATAAATAATGGAAAACACAAAAAAATAAAAATAAAAATAAAAATAATAATAAAAGAAAACGCGGGTTGCCTCCCACTAGCGCCTCTCTTTAACGTCTTCAGCCAGACGCAGTGTGTCTCCTTCAATGATTCGGACAGCATAACAATTGAATTTCTTCCACCGTTTGGACCTGGGTAGCATCACAGAAAAGTTTAAGATGTTTCTTGTTGACTGTGAATTTCTTTCCAATCTTAGAATTTTGAACTTGCACAACTCCACTTGAACAGACAGACACTACATCCAGTGGTCTTACCTTCTTCTTCTTCTCACCAGGTAGACCCTTGATCTCAAAATTCACAAACTCACCTCTTTTTCCTTGACTGATCTGCTGGCCAGTATCACATTGTGGGGGATTTTGACTCACTTCCTGCAAAAAATCAGTCTCAAGATGCTCTTGGACACAAGGGTCAATCATATCAACACTATAAACATTTTCCATAGGCATTGAACTTTTTATGGCATCATCCATACTAAACGTGACCTTTTCACCACAGTAGTCCAGGCAAATAGATCCATTGTACACATCAATTAGGCTCTAGATGTTTTCAAGAAAGGTCGGCCCAACAAGACTCCGGCTGACTCTTTTGACGGATCACTACTCATCTCAACCACATAAAAATCAGCAGGGTATACAAAAGAATGAACTCTTACCAACACATTTTCCAAAAGACCCACAGGATGTACATATGATCTATCCCAATTGAATTATAACACTAGTGTCGACTAATTCAACACCAGTTAATGTTTGATACACAGAAAGGGGCATTACATTAATTGAAGCACCTAAATCACACATAGCATGCTTAATCTGTTTATCTCCAATTACACAAGGTAAAGAAAACATACCTGGGTCCTTGCACTTAGGTGGCAATTTCTTTTGAATTACGGCAGACATGTTCTCGCCCATGATTACGTTGCGTGCTCCTCTTTGCTTCCCAGCCATAAATTCTTTCAAGAACTTACCAATAGGAGGGATCTTTATTGCTTTAAGGAAAGGAATGTTAACCTCCATTTTCTCAAACGCTGCCAAATAATCTACAGGATCCTCTTTTGGTTTTTTCGCCTTCCCGATCAGTCGGTTTGGAAAAGGTGGGTCTTCATAGGGGCTTCCACCTTTTAGGCTTAGAAAAGGTTCGGGTCTCCCTCTTATTCCTGTTTCTGCAGTTTCAGGTTCAGGGTCCCGTTTGGGCAAATAGGACCTCGGAGTAGAACTCTCTTGCTCTTCTGCATGCGGAAACTTGACATATTCCCTGGATTTCAGGTTCAGGGTCTCATGCTCTCTTACTTTTTCGGTTCTTGCGATTTCAGGTTCAGGGTCCCGTTTGGGCAAATGGGACCTCGACGCAGAGTTCTTTTCTACAGCTGGCTCCAAGACCTTCCCACTCCTCAAGGTTATCTCATTCACATTCTCTTTAGACGGTACCTGAACCTGGGCAGGTTCAGGGTCGATGGCCCGTTTGGACAAATGGGACCTCAGAGTAAAACTCTCTTGCTCTTCTGGCTGCGGTAACTTCACATATTCCCTGGAATTTTCTTCGCCTTGCTCAGATTTCGCCTCCACTTTGTTCCTACTAATCAATCTATTTGGAAAAGGAAGTTCTTCGTAAGGGTTCCCACCTTTCAAACTTAAAAAGGGTTTAGGTCTCTTTGTGACCGCTGGCTTGGTTCTTTCAGCTTCAGGTTCAGGGTTGACGCCCCGTTTGGGCAAACGGGACCTCGTCGTAGAATTCTTTTGCACTTCTGGCTGCAGAACCTTCCCACATCTCAAAGTTATCGCACTAACATTCTCTTTTTGCTGTATTTGAACTTGTGAGGGCAGTCTTCCTTGGTCCCCCTTTAATTCTTTGAGTGAAGCAGCCAATTGGGACACCATATTTGCCAGACTATCAATACTGGCTTTCTGCTCTTTTTGTTGATCCATTAGAGATGCAATTAAATCACTAGAATCTCTACCATTTCGCTGTGGTTGGTATGAATTCTGGCCCTGCTGGAACCCTCTCTGCTGTGGTGGTCGGTATGCCTGATTCTGATACTGACTCTGGTACTGGTTCTGGTTACCCTGATACTGGGGCTGCTGACATTGATCCTGGCTACCTGGTTCAGTCCATCTGAAACTAGGATGATCTTTCCACCCTTGATTGTACGTGTTGGAGTACGGGTCCCTTCTTTGATGTGGGCCATTCCAGTTTCCAGCAGTATTTGCTTGAGCCAGGGGATCTGTAGGTGCAAGGTTACACTTATGGGTAAAATGTCCCATGTTTCCGCAGATTCCACACACTTCCTCTATCTGTGCCTTATTTGTTCCAGCCGCCATTTTAGTTATCAACTCAGTCATTTTTCTCATTTCGGCTACCAGTTGGGAGTTGTTCACGGGGTCCTCATGTTCACGGGGTCCTCCATCATCAATAATACGCACTTCGGCAGTCCGCTTGGCAAGACGGATACTGGGTTCAGCAAAGTCATTACGTGCTTCCAATGTCTCCTTTATTATCTTATGAGCAGATGTGGCAGTGTTATTCAGAAATGCACCACCACTGGCAGAATCCATATGCATCCTCTCGGCCTCTGTCATTCCATGGTAGAAAAACTGCAACAACTCTCCATCCGAGTACCTATGGTTTGGGCAACTGTCGCACAATCGCTTAAATCTGAGCCAGTAGGTGCGGAGGGACTCATCATAGTCTTGTTGGATCCCACTTATCTCCTTCTTCACTGCATTCGTCTTCGTGGCGGGAAAGTAATTTTTAAGGAAAGCCTCCTTCATCTCCCCCCATGTAGTGATGAAGTTTGGCTCTAGGGAAGAGAACCACATGTTGGCTTCACCGGTCAGGACAAAAGGGAATGCCACGAGTCGGAGCTGCTCCCCAGTGGCTCCTGCTGGTACCTTGCCAACCTTGCACCCCTTGACGTACTCACGCAAAAAACTGTGGGGGTCCTCTCCTGGCCTTCCATGGTACTTTGGTAGCATACTCAACCAACTAGATTTGAGTTGGAAGTGACCCGTGATTTCAGGCATTACAATTGCTGAAGGCTCATCCTCGGCGTCGTGGTTTCTTAGCTCCTTCAGAGTTGGTTCAGCAGCAGGAGCTTCCACTCGTCGCTCATCTCTTCTTTCTTCCTGTCTGTCTCCCATCTTAGAATCAGGCTTGGGAACAAAATTCTATTCAGACTCAGCTTCTGTTCTACCTTCCGTTTGGGCAAACGGGACCTTGTCCGAATCTAAAACAGTAGCTTCTCGCCTTTGACGTGCTTCTTTTGCGAGTCTTCTTGCAGTTTTTTCAATCTCTGGATCGTACTACAATTCAGGTTGCGACGATCTGCTCATAAAACACACAAAAACACAAATTAATAGGAAAAGGTGATTTAAAACATAAAACCGCTCCCCGGCAACGGCGCCAATTTGATAAGACCGTCGTTAGCCCTATCAAATACAGTAAAAGTACTGTATAAACCTGCAAACAATAGCTATAAGTAGCACAATGATGACAGTGTCGATCCCACAGGGAACGGACTGCTTAAAATCACAAAACCTATTAACTCCAAACTATTTTGGTTCGCAACCACCTTTATTGCTCAGAGAGACTTTGTAAAAGATTATTGAAAAATAAATAACAAATTTAAATTAAGAAAAGGAAATTAATCAATGAAATAAAGTATTCCAGCAATATGTAAATCACAATAATCACGTGCATGTTAATCATCAACGCAATAATATATTAAATAGCATGTCATCAATCAGTTATAGGTTACCGTGAATCTGCATCAGACATAACCCAATCTCCCCTTACTTTATTGACAATTACCGTGAATCCGCATCAGACAAATTGCTACTCTAATTAACAAGGACAGGCCGTAAGGCATCGACGCCTATTAACCATGTTAACAGCCTTAAGATCTAGGGAAACCCGATTTTAGTTATTCTTATTGAATTAACATCTAAAAATTACTAACCCCTTATTCTCTATTACCTGAAGGTAACCTTGCCACTAATTAATCTTGCCCAATAAATATTATGTTATTTAACTGGGAATTAATTGGCTCTACCTAATTCAACTAAGGTGATCAAGCTTAATTAAATATCAGTAATCAAAGTTATGAGCAGAGAATAAGAGAAACACATGCAATTTAATTTAAGCACAATTCGGTTTCATAACATGCCGGATTAATTGCTATTACATTATGCCGGAATAAATAATTTAGCTACTCATAATGAAACTAACTACGAACATAATTATTATATGAATCATACTGAAAATTAATTGAAAAGAATAAAATAATTAAGAAAAAATACTTGAATTGCGATCTGAAAAATCTCAGAGTATGCGACCTCCCGTTTGGGCAAACGGGACCTCTGCCGACAGAAATTCTCCAAACGCCAGAAACGAAACCTACAGCTATTTTCCTTGTACTAGCTATGAAAATATGGAATATTATGCTCCTGTCCAGAACGTCCTCCCCTTAGTTCTCTCCCTTCTATCCCTATATATAGGTGTAGAATGGAGAAAATAACTAATAGTAAACTACCAAAATTCTATTCCATATAGGATACTACCAAAAAAATAATCTCCAAAATAAAGAAGGATAAATAAATTAGGAAATAATTCCATGCGCAGCATCATGCTGATAAGAATTCAGATTCCATTCCAATTTCTTCCTGTGGTGGTCACTTAATTGGGCATGGGCCTATTTTCTTCATTGGGCTTTCATCAACTTCTTTGGGCTGCTTCAACTTCTTTGGGCTGCTTGTTCTTTTCTTGCTCTCTTTTTTGCATCTGCTTCTCTAATTATTCTTTTTTCTAAACCCTGCATTTATCTAACAAAAACTTGCACATACCCGTGAGATTTGCCACAAATATGCTCTAAAATTCAGCAGCTAAAGGACACCTATCAATTTCCCTAGCAACAATGGTGGAGGTAGCGAGCCTAGTGAGCAATGGGAGGTGATGATGTCGGCCAATGGTGATAAGGTGGCCATGGACTTGTTTGAGGAGTTTGAGATGGGAACCAGCTTTGAGAAGGATTTGGTATGGTGAAATCCGAATAGGCCTTCTCAGTGTTGTCTGGACCGGACCGGTCCGGCCGCGAACCGGCACCCCTGCCGGTTCAAAATATGGAAAAAACCGGACATTTAAAAAATCGGTCAAATCTCCCGAACCGGGTTTGTTAATTTTTAAAAAAAAATTGACAACTTTTACTGTCAATGGGAGTTGAATCTTAGTCACTCACATAGAAACATGAATACTTACCACTACACCATTGTTCACTTTTGTTTAATTTATTGTTTTAACTCATTTTTATATGAATCATGAACTTTCTTACAATCTATAAATTGGACCATCTAAACTAATGTTAATTTTATTATAATTTCTTATAAGATTAATACTATCATAATTTTTATTAGTTGTTTTCAGTTCAATTAAAATTTGTTTAATTTATTCATGTATTAACTTAAAATACGTTTCATTTTTTTTACATCAAATTTTATCCCTCTTTTTTGTCTAATAAAAATGTAGTAATATAATTTTATATATTTTTAATAGAAAATAAGAAATATTTTATAGTTAATTTACTTATTGGGTTTTATAATAATGAATTTTCATGTTTAACTTAGTTGTAAAATTTGCAAAAATATATAATTGTTGTGAAAAAAATATTTTAAATGTTACAAATAATAAAATTAAAGCATGTTAATCATTAAAATATTATTTATATTATATATATATATATAACGTTATCCGGTTAGACCCCGACTCAACCGGTAGAATCTCCGGTTCGAGCGAACTCTTGGCTTCACCAGTTCAACGTTCGGTCCTGCCCAGACAAGTCTGATGGGAGAGGTTACCCCTGATTTGATAATGTCAAAGTCCTCTCTCTGCACGAATCCTCAGTCATAATTTGTTATTTAGAATAAATACAAATTAACCAGTATTTGTAATTGTTACTTGTAGGATGTTATAGAATTGTTATGTATGAAATATATTTGCTAAAAAGGGCCATGGAAATGAAATGGAATGAGTCTGGTAGTTGGGCAAATTCAGAACTGCAAGGCAAGGGCTTTTTAATATGATTCGCAAGAATCTATATACTCATTGACACGGACAATGAGAATAAAAGAACTAAACATCAAGAAGCACCGGGAATTCTGGTGTGAATGAAGCCGAGAATCTTGATGTGTCACCTAAAGAAAAATAGTACTTGTAGGGCATGATGGGGGTAAAGAAACAAATAGGCATGGGGCGAGAAAAGCAGAGGACTTCTTTTAAGTTGAATCATAACTCGCTTATATCATGTATTTTTAAATTACCAATCCAAAACCAGAAGATGGGAGTTGTATAAAAAAAATTAAAAGGAGGACTTAATCAAATAAGTCATTCCTTCCCAAAATCATAAGATGGACTTATATGAAAACATTTTAAAATAAACAACATTCTTCTGAACGCCACACTTGTTTAGGTGACAGCAGAATTGATATCAACAAATGGAATGACAATTTCAAGATCAAGCCAGGAGCAGGCCAATCAGGACGATGCAAACTCTAATAATGGTTATCAAATTAATAGTTTTCTTTACCATTCAATTTACTGAACAACAATAAATGTACCCCACAAAAAAGGCCACACTTGTGGGCTCCATCACACAGTTTTGCAAAAGATCCATTAGTCAAATTGAGCGTGAAATGTGTTTAGAATCGACTGCAGACTCATTCCGTATTAGATGAGTATGAATTTTGACCCCAAATTCAGCTTGTAAAACCACACTATAAATACATGTTGACCACCAAGCTCCAACTACCAAACCAAGCAAACTAAACTAATTCTTCATTACTTATATGACAGAAGCACAGTTTTGTTTAGCAAACTAAGCGGTTGCTTTAATATTACAGCACCATATTCAAAGTTCATATTACTAAAAGCTAACACCACAACTATTTTAAGCAACATCACTTTAGGGCTGCTTTTCAAAAGAAGTTCTTCACTGTGAATAAACACAATGATTTCTTCAGCCTGAAGAGCTACATGGCAGCCTACATTCAAAATAATTACTACTGTCTTGATTTTTCTGAAAATAAAACAAGCAACTAAAGAGAAGTTCACATGACGAACAAACTTTCAATTTTAGGCTTTCTTAGCCTTTTTATCTTTCTTTTCTTCGGTGGCAATAGGAGTTTTGCTGGAACTAGCCTCATTGAAGTTGCTTAGCAAATTTTTCCTAATAGTAAAACGCCTGTGCGATTCCTTTTCTGTGTTGTAAGTTATCATTTAGCCCAAAAGAAAATTTTACCTTACCTAAAGATAAAATGAATAAATAGGGACTCTAAGGTCATGTATGGAACCAACCCCCTTTTGAAAGGCATTTTGGACTCTTTTTGGTGGGCTCAATGTGTAAATATTGTTTGGCATACAATTTAGTTCATCTCATCTTAGAATGGTCTTTGCAAAGTTGTATGGTTATGTTTGTGAGAATTGGCCCAAAAACCAACATCAATCCATTGCCATTCATCCTTCAGCCCGGAAAGGTATTAATGCTTCTTCTCCATCTGTACCCAAATTGAAAAAAAAACCTAGGCAAAAAATTAAAATTAAAATTAAAATTTTTAAAAAAAACTTGTGAACAATAATTAAGTGGTATTATCACGAGTATCGGTATTAATCAATTCAGGTTTAGAAATATATAATGACATAGAAGGAAAATAATCTCAAGTTCATATTATCACCAATGACCTTGTGTAATTTAAGTATACTTGATATGTTTTTAAAATTTTGAATATATATATATATATATATATTGTTGAATCCTCGAAAAAGACGATCTCGTTGACATCGGTCCCCCGCCGGCTGACGTCGTCTTCCACCTGCTTTTGGGATCAGTTTCCCTGTGCAACTCCGACGATCAAGTTAGAGAGAGAAATATTTGAAGTATGCCTGCCTTTAAGCGAGTGTTCAATACCTTTCAAATGAGGGAAATGTTGAGTACTTATCGTGGGAACAGGGGTGAGTGGCTATAGTTTCCAGTCAAGGTGTCACACTTACCTCGTACCACGTGTCGATGATGCCACTTGTTGAGCATCTGTGAATCTGGACTCGGAATACGTGTCAATGGTGTCACCTGTTGAGCATCTGTGAATTTGGGCTGCAGGTCGGCACCGATAGATGTCGGCTTGACTCCACGAACGGGGTCACCTTTACCTCACCTCGTCCTTGATCCCATATCCAACACCAAGTCGTCCACTGCAGAGACCGACCCCCAGGTCGTCCACTGACGAGGTCGGCACCCAGGTCGTCAACGGACGAGATCAGCCCCCAGGTCATCTCCGCATTAATTTAGTATCCAACATATATATCATGACATTAATTATGTTATACTATTCATAAGTATCTGCATTGATTAATTCAGGTTTAGAAATAAATAATCAACCTAGAAGTAAAAATTCTCAACTTCGTATAATCACCAATGATGCTAGAAATTTAAAAGTATCTTAGATACGTCCAAAAAAAAAATCTCTTGAATAGTAATTATGTGGTATTATTCACGAGTATCAAAAATTAATTCAGGTTTAGAAATAAATAATTAACCAAGAAGGAAAAAAATCTCAAGTTCATGTAATCGCAAATGATGTAAGAAATGTAAAAAAATAACTTTGAAAAAAAAAAAAAAAGTCAACAGTAATTGATGTGAACCCCTGATCTCTAATGCCGTGGAAACTAAGAACTCGATGCGAAAAGTGCCAAGGAAAGTCTGAATGTAAGACGCAGCTCTTAACTTCTAGAATCCTTACCCTTGGATTCAGTATACTACTAATTTAACTAAATAAATTAAACACGCAATTCGAACTAAGTGGAGAATAATAGAATCGAAACAAAGCTTAGTAATAGACAGAACAATTACCTATTAGCCTACAGTTTTTGTAACTTTTAGCAATTAACAAACATGCAAATTACATAAGCCCAAACTAAAGTGAGTGATTAAAGAAGTATAAAACTATAACTTAAATCATTTAATCAACTAATTAAAAGGTTGTATGCGGCTGCCCTATTTATAAGGTAGGGTGGCCGAAATTCCTAACCAAAAGTGACTAGGAAAAGAAGTGAAATTGGAAAACAATCAAGAGATTGATTTCATACAAGAACTGAATCCTAAAGGAACTAGGATTGGTTGAAAAGGGGTAATTCGGCTGCCATGTGGAAGGGCTGGCTAAATTTTACACTTAAAATTAAGGAAAAGGAAATTCCAAATCCTAATACAAAAAGGAGTTCAAGAAAGAACCCTTTTTGGAAACTACTAACAAATCAGCCCAAGTTGTAACAAATTTATAACAACCTTAACCAACTTGTAATAAACTTGGAGTAGGAATAGGAAACATGCACAAATCCTTATCCCTTAATCTAACCCTAGCCCAAAGTGACGTGTGGGCTGCTTCCTTTGGGCTGGGCCTGGCCGAATTAATGGGATGGACTCCAAGGTGGGTTTCGGCCCATTTTGAGTGGCGCATGAGGTGGATGATTTAGGGAGGTTATGGAATCTTCTGGAATCTCCCGGAATCATTTTGGAACGTCAAAAATCAAGAATTTCAAGATTCTTCAATATTTTCAAGATTCAGTAAACCGCGAAATTCAAGAACTTCAAGAAATGCCCTTTTCTTCAGCAAGATTGATAAGTATGCGCCATTTCCTTTATGATGGAGAGTAAAGTGACACTTTTAACCTTCCTTCTATTCTCTTCAGGGGCGTTTGTGTCCGTAACAAGTTGGGTTTCTGAAGTACATCTTCGGACAAGGTTTTCAAGATCTGCTCTGAGCTTCCTTGTGCCCTCCTTCAGGTCATAGGCCCATCTATGTTAACTAACGGATCATCTTTCATAGGGACTTGAATCCTGGAGCATTGGTGGCCCTCTATGGAGCACACGAACCTCTGCTGCACTTCCCGAGTCTACATCACTGTGATCCTCTGCGTCCTGACTTGTCGTAGAGCCGGGGATGCCCTCATCAGTAATTTTGTGGTACTATTCACAAATATTAGTACTAATCAATTCAGGTTAAGAAATAAATAATGACATAGAAGGAAAATAATCTCATGTTCGTATCATCACCAATGATATTGTGTAATTTAAAAGAATACTTGATGTGTTTTTAATTTTTTTTTTTATGAAAAAAATCGTGAACAGTAATTACGTTGTACTATTCATAAGTATCGACATTAATTAATTCCGGTTTAGAAATAAATAATGAACATAGAAGTCAAAAATCTCAATTTCGTATAATCACCAATGATGTTAGGAATTTAAAAGTATCTTAGATACGTCCCAAAAAAAAAACGTGAACAGTAATTATGTGGTACTATTCACGAGTATTAGAATCAATTAATTCATGATTAACCTAGAAAGAAAAAAATCTCAAATTCATGTAATCACCAATGATGTTAGCAATGTAAAAGTAACTTTGATGTGGTAAAAAATAAAAATAAAAAAATAAATAATTTCTCGTGAACAATAATTATGTGGTACTATTCACGAGGATCAGAATCAATTAATTCAGATTTAGAAATAAATGATTAACTTAGAAAGAAAAAAATCTCAAGTTCATGTAATCACCAATGATGTTAGCAATGTAAAAGTAACTTTGATGTGGTAAAATAAATAAATAAATTTCTCGTGAACAGTAATTATGTGATACTATTCACGAGTATTGGTATTAATAATTCAGGTAAAGAAATAAATCATGAACACGTAAAGAAAAAATCTCAAGTTTGTATCATCACCAATAATATTAGTAATTTAAAAGTATATTTGATTTTTTTGTTTTTTTTAAATTAATAAAAATAAAAATAAAATTAAAACTCATATACTATAATTATGTCGTTCTATTCACGAGTAACAACAATAATTTGATAGAAAAGAAAATTCAAGAAGAGGAAATGAAAATTTTGTAATGCCATACAATATCTTGAAACATATCTTAAAAAACATTCCAAAATATATTTTAAGATGAGCTTTCGAAACAATATCTCAAAACAACTTTTAAAACACATTTCAAAACACCTTTTAAAACACATTTCAAAATGTGATACCATACAGGGCCTAAAAGTTCACAGTACTGAAATAATTTAAATGGGTTAAACCTGCAGGAACATCTTGAGTGCTAATTTGGATTGCTTGTATTGGTGTTTGATCCTGATCTACCACAGCAACTTCTTCTGAGCCAGCTGGAAATTCTACAACTATGGATGAGGAAGCCAATTTGTCCACATTGCTTTGTTCCTCATAACAAGATACAGAATATTTGATGATTGTATCACCCTGCCTCATCTTGGATTGCTTCACTTGAACTAAGTAGGTTTTCTTCTCCATAACTTCATGAACTTTTCTCAAATGTTCCTAGACCAAGTAATTCCCAAATTTTTATAACAAGAATGTTAATCTTCAAAGCTTCATCAACTTTTTTCAAATTTTAACACACAGAGTCATTTTTCAAGAGTTTATACGAACAATGATAAAAACGCTACATTCAGATTTCAATCAACATAGTGACTACAACAATGTACAAAGCTCCTAACCTATCTGGGACTTTTCAAACATTCTTTTGCAGTAAGACCTAATAATTGTTCAGCTAATTCTCCAAACACTGTGGATATTATGATACTAGATTGATTTCAAAGAGACACTTGCGAAAATTGTGCCAACATAGATAGATAACTAAGAATAATTGAAGCAAAACATATGATTTTGAATAATTATAGAAGTAATGAACTTCTAATTTTTGGCTAATTTTAGGTCAAATCTAAATCATCTTGGTTGTGCTAATTGTCGTTCATTACAGCCGTTGCACGTAAACTCATACTCATATGCAGCAGAAGTTGAATGGTTGTACTTTGAACAAGCCACATAATAATACTTCTGAATGATTTCTTTGAAGCTTATCTTCACCCTGGCTAATGCAGCCTACCAAAAAAATAAAAAAAAATCTTTAATTTCGAAAATCCTAAAAAGTAATAAGCCTAAAATTAACAATTGTCACCTTAGAATCATCAAGAATGTTTGAAACATCTGTCACATCATTCTTATCTAGAATTTTGAGCTCAAGCTTGTCTCCAGATTCATGATTTCACAGGAATTCTTCAATTTAATTTTTGTTTCTCTGAGCCCTGAAATGTGTTCATTATCAAATTAAACCATACTCCAAAATATTGGCTCAAATATTATATGAATTTCAGATTGCTTAAAAACTTTCACACCATACCAGTTTCTCAGCTTCAATGCTTCATCAATAGGAGGATCAACTAGAACAGTCGAACTCAGTAATGTGGTTAATTCACAACCTGTATTTGAGTTATGCAACTACTCAGGGGTGAATAACTCATTTCTTAAAGTTAAAGAGGTTGTCTTACTACCCTATTACCATTGAAATAGTTAACACGGAGTCTACATCCAACTATGACTGGAAACTTGTTTATGTCAGAAACAAGCCCTCTTCCTTGGTTATCAAAGAATGAATTCCACAACGATATGCGAGAAGTTTGCATACTGCATGGCATAGAAAGTAGTAAGATGAAGTAATTAGTATAAAATTTAAATAACTCATAGTAGAAATATCATTTAATAGATATATAAGAACTCTGTTGACCTGTCATTGATGATCAATAATTTCTTCACAAGAAGCTGTCCATTCATGGTATTTGCAGTGGTCACAGGAAATGCTTGTACAACAACAGCAATGACATCTGTATTTTATTGTATCTTATCAGAAAATAATGAATATAATTTGATCGAAACATAAACAGTGGTGCTATATAAAGATATTGAGATTACCAATTAGCTCCTTTGGTTTCTCCACATAGAATTGGAACCTCTCGAAGGGATTGAAGGCCAGATAGTAATTAGGTCAGCCAATTCTTTGACAACTGTGTTAGTCCCAATGAACCATTGCATTGTTACCCCATCTAGCCTGAAAGCACGATTTTCAATCTTATCTGCATTGTAAATTTTTTAGGTTTTGTAGGGCCTGAGCTTCGGTTACATGACAGTCACGGCTCTACTAAACATTAACCCTTCCACCACAGCTCCCTATATCATATAATCAAATAAATATCAAAATAATAATTGGAGGGTGTAAATATTCTGAAAACAACTACATTAATATAATTGTACAAACCTTATCATCGGAGAGTATAAACTTTTGATATTGCTTCTTATTTGGTGATGTAATGACATTCATTTTCTCCCGAACAACAACTTTAGCTATCCACGGTACATCGTCATTAGTCAGCTCATCGATTCTGCGAGACTCCATTCCTGTATGTGAGATTTGAAGAAAATACAAAAAAAATTATAATTAATTTATTGAATCAAAGGAAATAAGAATAGCACATTTAATTTGTTCTTAAACATTTGATCTTTTTAACATACCCTCACCAATGTAATATGGATCAGTAGTTCAGTACTACTGCCCTGAAATTGTAAATATCTCATCATAAACCACATTGACAGTTTACCATCAATTTTTGCCTCATCTAGGGTAGGAGGAAACAACAACGCCTTTACTGCTTGTGCAGTTTTTGCTCTAGAAATAGCAACATACAATTGGCCATGAGAAAATACGGGTTCTTTCAAATATAAACCTACGAAATCTAATGTTTGTCCCCGTGACTTATTAATTGTCATTGCGAAACAAAGCCTAACTGGAAACTGAAATATTTTAAAAGGAATTCCCTGTTTTTCATTATCTGGACTAAAAATTGGAATTCTGGGAATGAATATTTTCTTTGACCGATGTTGTCTAAAGGCAATCTAAACAGTTATTGAGCATTTGCCCAACTCTTTAAAAATAATTCTGGTTCCATTACAAAGACCTTCAGTAGGATTCAAACTCCTCAGTAGCATAATTGGACAATTTTTCTTCAGATAAAGTTTATGATGAGGCGTCCCCTTGGGATTAAGGGTGTTAAAAAAATCCTCAAAATATGCCTGATGCTTTTCATTTATTGCTCTATCTGTGTTTGTATAATACACATATAACATATCACCAGGAAGTCGATGAACAAGCAACTCATTAATCTCATCAACAGCTCTGTTAGTGGATGCTGAGATACATCTATCAATTGCTTGGAAGGAATGTGATGCAAACGAATGCAAATCTAGAAAAACATATTCAATCAACCTGAAGGAAGATAGTTATTAGCACAATATTAGTCATAAAAAATATGAGGCGATAAACGAGGAAACTTGACAGTTAGAGTTTGTATTTACTTGTTCAGTGACTTTTCTTTTTCTGTATATGGTATAAGCAGTGAAGCAGGAAGACTAATTTCACCATTTTCATCTAATGGTTCAACACCCTTTTCGACTCTTAAAAGAAACTGAGCAAAAGCAGGGTCTGATAATGCACGCTGTTAGACCGGTTGGTCTTAATCCTTATTTTGATTGATGAGTTAACAAATATGAGAATTAATTTAACGGTGTTCTTCTAAGTGAAAAATGTAGAGAAATGTTTACGGAAGAACCGACGCAAAAAACGGCAATGAAAAATGAGCTAAAACGAAGAAACGGCAAGGAAATGAAGAAAGAAGAAAAATACGACCGAGCACGTCCCAATGTGGGACCCACGGTGTTTCTAAGTAAGAAAATGAATAAAAGAGTTCACGGGTGAACCAACGCAAAAAACGGCGAAGAAAACAGAGTTAAAATGAAGAAACGGCAAGCAAACGAAAAAGATGTCAAATCTGGCCGACAAGGGCTGACAGCCACGTGCGCGTGCCCACGCCGCGCGCAGACCTCGCGCAGAACAGCCACACCAGACGTGCCCACGCCGCGTGCAGAGCAGCCCCACGCCGCGCGCAGACCTCGCCTGCTGCGACAGCCGCGTGCGACAGGCGCAGACCTCGCGCAGCGCGAGGCCAGTCGCGTGCCTGCGTGTTACGGGACGCACCTCCCGTGCTTGTCCCGCAACCACATCGATGCCTAATGAGCCTATAATGACATGTTGCAGCCCTTGCCTAAAGCTGCGATCCGACGGAGCGGAATGGCACGACGAGTCGCACAACGCGTCGCATCCTATATCGGACAGCATTTGGTGTACAACACATGGTGCAGCACAACAATGCCTAAGCGCGCCCCAGGCCACAGCCTTAGCGCGCGCCCAAGTCCAGCACCATTGGCGCGCACCAGCTGAGCAGCCCAGCCATGCGCGCCAAGCCAAGCACCAGTGGCGCAGCCCAGCCTGCGCCCCAGCCATGCGCCCAGCCTGCGCGCCCCTGCGCCCAAGCGCCCAGCGCCTCTACGCGCCCGCGCCCCAGCGCCTCTGCGCGCCCCGCGCCCCAGCGCCTCTGCGAGCCCCGCTGGCCCTGCGCCCAGCGCCCCTGCGCCTCGCTGGCCCTGCGCCCAGCGCCTCTGCGCCCTGCGCGCCTCCTGCGCCCTGCGCGCCCAGCGCCTCCTGCGCGCTGCGCCCAGCGCCCCAGCACCACTGCGCCAAGCGCCCCTATGCGCCCAGCGTGCCCAGCAACAGCACCAGCGCCGCCACCGGTATGCGCGCACCGCGCCCAGCATCTCAACGACCAAGTCTAGCTGCGCCCAACCTTATAGATTTTCATTTGTATTATTTCTTTACCTTGTAATAGTTAGTAAAGTAGGGGAAAATGTTAGTCTTAGTTAGATTGGTGATCTTTTGCAAGATCACCCTTTTTACGCCCTGGTCTCCTCTCGGGGCACTTCTAATTTTTAGCCTTCCTAGTTGTTGGTGGGGTTGATGTACTGACAGCAAGAGTTGGGTTCCCACCACCCATTTATGCTCTTGGCTACTCCTTGTAATTTCCTTCTCTTATTTAATGAAAACCAAGCTTTGGCTTATCAATTTGCCTTTGTTTATTTTCATCGATTCGGGAGGCTCAGTTACAAGCACTTCGGGAAATGGCGGAAGCTTGGCTATCCGGTGATGCGGGGCCTTGCTTGCCTCACGGTGCGCTCTTTTTGGTGATTCAAATTGGCGCCCCGTGACAGTTGGTATCAGAGCTATGTTAAGAGCCCCGAGCCTTTCGTGCGTGACTACCCTGTGAACTATGGGTAGGGTGACGAAGCGTGACTCTCCGTAGGGGACGCCTATGCAGACCGAAGGACCATGGTTCTTCCACGAGGGAAGCAATCGGTGGTGAAGGTTGGTAGGTGGCAAGCTGATAGGTCTAACTTGGAGTCACCTATCGGGCGATTGTGGTCCAAGTTGAGATTAGAGTCTGGAGACGGGATTGGATGGACTGGACGGTTTGGATCGCAGTGTTGACTGGGTTCAAATGACAGTTGGTTTGAGGGACATACCCATGCTCATCTACATTTGCGGAAATGGTAACTTGAGAAGAGGCGATCTACGTATAGAGTGTGCACGCCAATCAGAGTACACCCCGGTGGACGGAAGTGGTGACCTGAGAAGGGGCAACTTATACCTAGGATGGGCCAATCAGGGGACTTGAGAAGAGGCGATCTACGTATAGAGTGTGTACGCCAATCAGAGTAAACCGCCGGTGGACGGAAGTGGTGACCTGAGAAGGGACAACTTATACCTAGGATGGGCCAATCAAGGTCTACCGCCGTGAACGTTGGATCTTAGTGTGGTGATTATTCGGATCCCAAGTTGGAGACTCTCGAGGATAGCATCCTTGAGTTGCGGTTCAGCAGTAACCCAGGGAGCGAGACCCCTGGTGTAATGATCGAGATTTTCTTTGTGGGTTCTTGGTGGACAAGTGCCCTTATCATCAGAGATCAAAATGCTTCAAGGAGTACTTGGAGTGAAGAGTTGCGGTGTCCGATTTGCTGTGGGTTCGACTTGATTGAGCAGGTGCTCCAGTTATCGGCCGTGGCGTTGTCCGTTCTGCTACGGGTTCGACTTGGTGGACAGGTGCCCTAGTGGTCGGAGGTGAAACATACTATTGCGCGTGTGTGCGCTTATTTTGCTGGTTCGACTTGATGCGTCAGAGGAGGTAGTCAAGTGTTCCAGGGTTGAATGGCATGATGTGCAGCATTGATTCCTGCGTGGTTCAAGTGGATGTGCTCATGGGACCAGGTCAACAATTGCGCGTGTTGCGCTTATTTCGCTGGTTCGACTTGATGCGTCAGAGGAGGTAGTCAAGTGTTCCAGAGTTGAATGGCATGAAGTGGATGCGCTCATGAGTCCAGGTCAACAATCGCGCGTGTTGCGCTTATATCGCCGGTTCGACTTGGTGCGTCAGAGGAGGTAGTCAAGTGTTCCGGAGTTGAATGGTATGTGTGCACGTTGAGTCCCTGTGTGGCTCAAGTTGGATGCATCGTGGTACCAGGTCAACAAACGCTAACTTGCGGGTTGGTGAAAATTCTGTGTTGATTCAAGATGCTAAGTTCAAGGACAATGTTTCTTCCGGGAGTGGAGCAAACGGTTGTAAAGGGGCTTATGCTGAGATGTGAAGCACAGTTTGTAGTCGGTAAGTTGAAGGGCAACAATTCTTCCGCGGATGGGGGTAATTTGGTTGCGAAGGCTTATCGCAGTTTATAAAGGTGTCGGAGATGGTCAACATTGGAGCTATGCACGACTATATGGGTAGGGATGCATAGTTTCGTGTTCAGAAGTTCACATACCTTCGTTGTTGATATGCAGCGGTGACAGCATGTATGTGGCAAAGAGCTTAACTAAAAATCCATCTAGCTGATGGTCAACAATGGAGCCTTGCACAACTATATGGGTAGGGATGCTTGGTTTCATGTTGAGAAGTGCTAGCAGAAAGGGAGGTGCAGAACTGCAATGTGTAACTGTTCGTGAGTTGAGGCATGGACAGAACTACAGTGGACAACTGTTCGTGAGTGTCGCTATGATGCATGGACATGTTTGTTCCGTACCGCCACCCCAGAAGCTATTGATCATGCCGTGAAGACAGAGTGGAAAAGTAACGATCCGTGGCATGAAGTTTGATCGGGATTGCTTGGAGTCTAGTGGCGCAAGCCTTGTTCTTTATTGCAGCAACCCGGTACGTGAAGCCGAGAATAATGGTCAAGCCAGCAGTCAAGCACAGAGGGTTAAAAGGTCCTAGTGCACGATTTATGGTGAAACTAAGTCGGCAAGATGGTGATTGGTCCAGTGTTCGTTTGTGGGAGATCGATAAACGACGCCCTAATCAGTTAAGCCGTTCGTCAAGCAGAGATGGTTAGAAGCCCTATTTGCAAGATGTATGGTGAGATTGAGATGGTCGATATCCAGAACATTCCACACCCGACCGGTCCAGCACACTGAAGTGGGAGATTTGAGAAGCACAGTCAATCGGTTAAGCCAATGGTTGAGCGAAGATGGGTAGAACCCAAGAATAGCAATATTGTTGGTGAAATTGAATTGGCACAGATCAGGACTTCCCACACCCAGTTCGAGATTGGTTATGAATGCTGAATTTTTGTCTCGTTCAGGGAACGCCCGTCATCAGAACAGAAGAAACCACCAACCTTGTCCCAATGGTGGTGCGCTCCAGCGGAAACAGTGATGAATTGGGTTAGAATTCACAGTGGGGGAGAAGAATATTGTGGCAAAACGAATGAAGATTGCTTAGACCGAGTCGTCACTTTGGGAAAATTTTTCTTCTCCTACACGGGACATTTTGTAGTGCAGGCAGTTGCAACACATGATGTGCGCTGAAGCCAACCAGGCAGAACTTTTGGTCTTGTTGAACATGAACTCAAACTAAAAATGAGTGAGTGGTCAATGAGCTAATCCTTTTGGATGGCACAGATGCATAAGCAGAAGCGGGCACAAGGCGAGAAACCTCGATGCTTTCCCAGTGGTGAAGTGTCAACAAAAATATTGATGGCGCCGAGGACGTCGCCAAATCAAGTGGGGGAGAATGTTACGGGACGCACCTCCCGTGCTTGTCCCGCAACCACATCGATGCCTAATGAGCCTATAATGACATGTTGAAGCCCTTGCCTAAAGCTGAGATCCGACGGAGCGGAATGGCACGACGCGTCGCACAACGCGTCGCATCCTATATCGGACAGCATTTGGTGTACAACACATGGTGCAGCACAACAATGCCTAAGCGCGCCCCAGGCCACAGCCTTAGCGCGCGCCCAAGTCCAGCACCATTGGCGCGCACCAGCTGAGCAGCCCAGCCATGCGCGCCAAGCCAAGCACCAGTGGCGCAGCCCAGCCTGCGCCCCAGCCTGCGCGCCCCTGCGCCCAAGCGCCCAGCGCCTCTGCGCCCGTACCCCAGCGCCTCTGCGCGCCCCGCGCCCCTGCGCCCAGCGCCTCTGCGCGCCCCAGCGCCCCTGCGCGCCCCGCGCCCCAGCGCCCCTGCGCGCCCCAGCGCCCCTGCGCGCCCGCGCTGGCCCTGCGCCCAGCGCCCCTGCGCCCCTGCGCCTCGTTGGCCCTGCGCCCAGCGCCCCAGCACCACTGCGCCCAGCGCCCCTATGCGCCCAGTGTTAGTGGAATTTTCCCTGCCCAAGCCGGGCCAAGACATGGCGCGGTGATGTTGGCCATGAGGACCAATGTCGAAGTTTTGTGGGGCGAACATGAGGATGCACCACGGACGTGCTGGAATGGCGCGTCATATAGACGAGGCTTGGCAGCATGGGCCAAGGAAGTCTAGGCCAAGGGAGTTATCCCTGGGCTAATTCCAAGCCATGAAGTGGCGAGGACCTGTTGGCCAGGCGGGCCAACGTGGGCGCGGACAGGAGGCCAAAGTGCGCTGCGGGCAGAAGACCAATGTGGGCACTGGCAGGAAGCTGCGCCAGGCGTGTGCAAGGCGCGCCAACATCTAGGCCATGAGGGCCGAGGTGAGGTTTTGGAGCATGAGGCACCAAAGCCCTAAGTCTTTCATGATGAGAAGCTTAGAGAAGGGTTGGGAACGTGACATGAAGGTTCGGGACCAATCTGCAAGGCGTAGGGAAATCTGGGATTTACCTACGTGCTGATAGCCCACCGGGGAACTTCGAGTTTTTACCTTGAGTCACTGGTCAGAAGGTATTCTCCTGAGGAGTTTACTAGATGGTGAATGGTAAGGCTAAAGTGGGGTCGGGAATGCGCCTGAGATGCTTACATGATGTGAGCATGTGCGTAGCTTGACGGACAGATGCCACGGACGTGTTAGAAGTGACGCGTCATGTAGACGAACTTGGAATCGATGACCAAGGGAGTCTGCGCTAAGGAGGTTGTCCCTGGGCTGAATCCAAGCCAAGGAGTGGTAAGGAGCGTTGGCTTGATGGGCCAACGTAGGCAATGTCAGGAGGCCGCGCCGAGCATGTGCGAGGTGCGCCGTGCGAGTCTTGACTATGATGGGCTGTTGGCAAGGTTTTGGGGCAAGATGCACCAAAACGTGGTGGTCTTTTATGAGGAAGGACCATGGAGATGGTTCGTGGAGTATCTAGAAGTTTATACGAAACTCTGGGTTGTTCTACGTCCAGCTAACCCACGGGGGCACTTGGAACTTTTCTCTTGGATCTGTATCAAGGGAGAATCATGGATGGTGTCAGATGGGTCGGTAAAGCCCTAGAACGTCCGGGACTATTCTAGGCAATGCTCGGAGTCATGAGGGCGTTCGAGTGTGGCGCTGCATGGGCAGGATCTGCGCAAGGCGGGTCTGGTGCGCGCTGAATGATGCTGGCCCGGGGCTAGCATTGCGGGACTTGGTGAGAAGTCGCTGGGACCCACTAGAGACTTCTAGAAGCAGCATCTGGTTGGTGCGTGGGAATATTCTGGGGCGGCTGGAATATGCGATGGTATATTCGGGCGGCTGGAATTAAATACGATTTGAACCGGACCGGCTGGGAAGGATCTAGAAAACCAGGGGATGGGTTTGTCATCCCCGCTTGCCTATAAATAGGTGGAAGGGGCTCATTCTGGAGGCATCAAGAGTTAGAGAGTCTAGCTGAAGAGTTAGAGTCAGTGCCTCCGAGAGTGTAGCCCCTTTGAGTGAGAAAGCCTTGTATAATCAGTTTTGATAATTGTGCATATAGGGGGAGCCAAGCTTGGCGACGGGTTGCGGGAGTGTACGCTTATCTCTATCTTCTGAGATTGCTAAGGGCTCGGCCCTTGATCCGGGGTAGCTAGTATTGCTGTCTCGTAAGTTATAACCTTGGGTGTGTAAATTCTGAGTGAATTGTATATAACAAGGTTGGGCCATTTGGCTAAGTGTTCCAGTGTGTTTGTCCAAGTGCTTGGTTTGTAAGTCTTCCGCTTTGCTCGTTGATTTATCCGAGTTGAGAAACCTCGGTTGCTTCGAGTGTTGGCCGAATCCTTCCGGGAAGGTTAGGCGATTATAGGAGTTATTTCCCTAGGCGGAAAAAATTTCTATAACACCCAGCGTGCCCAGCAACAGCACCAGCGCCGCCACCGGTATGCGCGCACCGCGCCTAGCATCTCAACGACCAAGTCTAGCGGCGCCCAACCTTATAGATTTTCATTTGTATTATTTCTTTACCTTGTAATAGTTAGTAAAGTAGGGGAAAATGTTAGTCTTAGTTAGATTGGTGATCTTTTGCAAGATCACCCTTTTTACGCCCTGGTCTCCCCTCGGGGCACTTCTAATTTTTAGCCTTCCTAGTTGTTGGTGGGGTTGATGTAATGACAGCAAGAGTTGGGTTCCCACCACCCATTTATGCTCTTGGCTACTCCTTGTAATTTCCTTCTCTTATTTAATGAAAACCAAGCTTTGGCTTATCAATTTGCCTTTGTTTATTTTCATCGATTCGGGAGGCTCAGTTACAAGCACTTCGGGAAATGGCGGAAGCTTGGCTATCCGGTGATGCGGGGCCTTGCTTGCCTCACGGTGCGCTCTTTTTGGTGATTCAAATTGGCGCCCCGTGACACTGCGACTGTCGCGGCTGTCGCAGAGCCTGTCGTGGGAGCTTCGGGTTTGCAAATTTTTGTCCGTTTTTTCAACCATTTCAAGAGATATCTTCTCCTATAAATACCCCCAATTGAAGAACATGAAAGGTTGCTCTCCCCAACATCTCCTACACTTTAACAACACTTTCAAGCTTCATTTCAATTATCTATATGTCAAATTAGCTTGTTAAGGTAGGATTGTCAAGAGGCACTTGTGCCCTGTTTTTGTGACGAATTGTAAACTCCATTTGTGGAGTATTTCATCCTTGTAAACACATCTAGAAAAGTCCTAACTCAAGAGTTTGAGTGTAGGCAATTTGTATTTAAGAAAAGTCCAACTCTTGAGTAAAGAGTTAGGTAAGAAGAAAGGGGGAGCAAGTAGAAAGGAGAGACCCAACCCAAGGGGTTGAGTTAGGGCAATTGTAAAGTCCTAGTTTAGAGTTAAATTAGGCAAAGGGGAGAAAGTCTTGATCAAGAGGTTGATTGAGCAAAAGTCCTAGTAGCTAGGCAATGAAGTCTTGAGTAAGACCCTAAGTCCTTGCGGAAGGAGCGGGGGCAAAAGATTCATTGTTAGCCATTAGGCACTTGTAAGGATTGGAACACTCCTTTAAGTGTTTTGGTAGGGATTGGAACACTCCCTTAAGTGTTTCATAGATAGGGAAACAAGTTGTAGAACTTGTCGAGTGGATTAGGATTCAAGAGGAATCCGAACCACTATAAATTTGGTGTGTTCTTGCTTTGGTTGTTTAATTGCTTTTATGATTTGCAAAACACTAATCACACACCTCACTTAATTTGTAAACTTTGTTTTTACACTTGCTTTGAAAATGGTTTTTCAAAGTTGTTCTTCATTGTAGAAAATATTTTTAAAAGTGTCAAGAACCTAATTCACCCCCTCCCCCTCTTAGGTTCATCTAAGGTTGCTATTGATAATTGGGTTTTCAATTGGTATCAGAGCTAGTGCTCAAATTTGTAGGTTTAAAAACCTTGAGTTTAAAGATCATTTTTGCAACCTTTAATATTTTTAAAGTCTTATTTACTTGCTTGATTATTTGTGCTTTATTTTCCGCAAGTTGCACAAAATGGCTAAAGGTAAGAAAGCCATCAAGAATGTGACCAAGCTAGCAAGGACTTGGGATGATTCCTCAAGTGAGGAAGAGAAGAAGGAAACCACAAGAAGATGCTTAGTTGGAAGTGATCTACAAGAGGTAACCAAATCTTCCAAATCTTCTTTAAGTGGTAGTATGCATGATAGTGATAATCTTGATTTTGATATGTATGAATATGTCACTAAATTGCATGACAAATGTATAGATGCCTTGAAAAAGAATGTTATGCATGAAAAGAAAATTAATTCTTTAGAAATTCATGTTGCATCTTTAAAAGATGAAAACTCTACTTTGAAACATGAAAATGAAGAGTTAAAAAACAAAGTAGATGAGATGAGTACTTTGCTAGATAATGAAGACGCAAAGTACATAGATTTGAAAATGTATTACGAAAATGCCTTAGATGAAAATGAGAAATTGCATGAAAAGGCTAGTTCATATGATTTGTTGAAAAATGAGTATGAATGCATGAAAAAGAAAATTGAAGACTTGAGTGCAAGTCTTGAAAAATTGACATTAGGAAAAAACAACTTAGAAAAGTTGTTAGGTAAACAAAAGGTAGGAAATGATAAACATGGCTTAGGTTATGAAAATAACCAAAATTGTGATATGCCTTCCACTTCTACTACTTTTGTTAATGCTTCTAAAAACAGTACTAAACTAGTATATCCTCCATTAGAAGCTAAAAAGAAGACAAATCATGCATGGTTGTATGAAAAGAAAAGAAAGTCTTCTAATTGTAAGAATGATGTAAATTCATGTCACTCATATTTTGATATGCCTAGAAAAATGCATGTTTCCCATATGCATAATGATTGTTGTCATTTTCATAAGTTTGCTTTATGTACCCCAAAGAGGGATACTTATTTGTTAAATGCTCATGCATCTCATTATGCTCCTAGATACAAAAATGTGCATAGTTCATTTGAAAATGAACCTAGGAGACATTGTCATAAGAAAAATGATTCTAGGAACTATAATGCATTGTATGCTAGTAAGAATCATTTTGTTCATATGCCATTGAATAGGCATAATGTAGTAAATTACAATAGTGTGCCATATGCTTATAGAAGAAATGTTAGGAAAGTTCCTTCATTAAATGCATCTATTGTATGTAATTATTGTGGTAGACAAGATCATATTTCTTCCAAATGCTTTGATAAGAAAAATGTGAAGAAAGGAAGAAAGGTATGGAAAGTAAAGGAACAAGCTAACCCCTTAGGACCCAATAAGTATTGGGTACCAAAATCTTGTGCTTGATTTCCTTGTAGGTCCTTAATGCTACTTTATGAACTAAATCTCAATGAAGAGATACTTGAAAAGTAGCAAGGATGGTTGATTGGAGCCAAATGGTGAAAAATGCAAAAAATGCAAAAATGGCTTCAAGATTGGTAATGAGCTCATGAATGCTCATTTGAGGAAACATGTATCATCTCTAACTCACTTTGAGTGCTCCATAATTGATTTGATGATTATATGTCAATTGAGTGGAATATGATGTACATGTGTGACTTGTGTTCAAAATGGTGGATATGTGATATGAAATGTATGTTATGCTTAAATAAAACTTGTATGTTAAATTCATATCCTTGAATCATTTTGATTGAAAGCATGTGTTAATGAAAGTCTTTATGACTTTATGAGCTTTATTTGAAAATAGCTAGAAGTTTGATTTTATGTTGACTTCTAGACTTTTGCATGCTTAAAAGATGAAAATTGATCTAATGAACTTAGAATGATATTTGAAATGTGCTAAGATCAATTTTGAAGTTAAAAGATTCAAAAAAATAAAAATAAAAAATAAAAAAATAAATTCGGCAAAATAGAGAAAATTTGAAATTTGCTTTTGATTGATAAATTTTTTAGTAATAGAATCCTAAAATGCCATGCTTCAAATTTAAAATGATGCATTAGGATCTATGTCATCTTTGGTATCTTAAAATTCTTGCATGTTTAAAAAGTTTGAAAACCTTTAATTTGAAGATAGCAAGAATTAAGCATGTTTGTATTACATGAAAACGGTTGACCAAGTGTTGACCGGTAGGTTGACTCCACACATATGCATGATCTAAAATGTTTCACTGATTTTATATGTTGCATATGTTGATTAAAACTTGCTCATGTGCTTAGTTTGGATTTACATGATGAAATGGACCAGTTTTAAGAAAATAGGCATTATTTTAGAAAAAGTTTGACTTTTTGTTAAACTTTCAAGAGTATGCATGAAAAGTGAATACATGAATTCTTGAAATACTTTATATGCCTAATGGAATTTTCTTGCACGAAGAAATGAAGTTTTTAAACTTAAGAAAAGCAAAGTTCATGAAAAGTTGAAAATTTTACATGCTTGACCAATACGTTGACTTTGACATTATGCATCCTAATGTGTGTTAGATGCATGCATGTTTATCATTAGGGTCATTTGAAGTTGCTTGCATATTTTCAACTTGTTTTGAACATGAGTTAATGCCATATTTCAAAATTCTTAAAAACTCATGTGTTTAAGAAGGGTCATTCTTTAGTGAGAATGAATCCTTTAATTGTCATAGCTTAACTTGCTCCTTAAATTGAATGAAGCTTGTATGCTTCTTAATTGATTAGTTAAGCTCTTTTAAATGTTTATGCTAGAATTTAGGGGGAGAAAAATTTTGAACTAGCATTGACATTAGATCTTAAAATTGGTTGATTGTCAAAAGATCGATGTTTGAGTTGTACATTTCTTTATTTGCATGCATCTTTCACATTTTATTATGCATGCTAAGTCCTTTTTGTGATGTCAAAAAGGGGGAGAAAATATTTATAAAGTGTTGATTTATTGTCATGAATTCCATATTTGTTTTGTCATCATCAAAAAATGGGAGATTGTTAGACCCGGTTGGTCTTAATCCTTATTTTGATTGATGAGTTAATAAATATGAGAATTAATTTAACGGTGTTCTTCTAAGTGAAAAATGTAGAGAAATGTTTACGGAAGAACCGACGCAAAAAACGGCAATGAAAAATGAGCTAAAACGAAGAAACGGCAAGGAAATGAAGAAAGAAGAAAAATACGACCGAGCACGTCCCAATGTGGGACCCACGGTGTTCTAAGTAAGAAAATGAATAAAAGAGTTCACGGGTGAACCAACGCAAAAAACGGCGAAGAAAACAGAGTTAAAATGAAGAAACGGCAAGCAAACGAAAAAGATGTCAAATCTGGCCGACAAGGGCTGACAGCCACGTGCGCGTGCCCACGCCGCGCGCAGACCTCGCGCAGAGCAGCCACGCCAGACGTGCCCACGCCGCGCGCAGAGCAGCCCCACGCCGCGCGCAGACCTCGCCTGCTGCGACAGCCAAGTGCGACAGGCGCAGACTTCGCGCAGCGCGAGGCCAGTCGCGTGCCTGCGACAAGCCTGCGACAAGCCTGCGACTGTCGCGGCTGTCGCAGAGCCTGTCGCGGGAGCTTCGGGTTTGCAAATTTTTGTCCGTTTTTTCAACCATTTCAAGAGATATCTTCTCCTATAAATACCCCCAATTGAAGAACATGAAAGGTTGCTCTCCCCAACATCTCCTACACTTTAACAACACTTTCAAGCTTCATTTCAATTATCTATATGTCAAATTAGCTTGTTAAGGTAGGATTGTCAAGAGGCACTTGTGCCCTGTTTTTGTGACGAATTGTAAACTCCATTTGTGGAGTATTTCATCCTTGTAAACACATCTAGAAAAGTCCTAACTCAAGAGTTTGAGTGTAGGCAATTTGTATTAAGAAAAGTCCAACTCTTGAGTAAAGAGTTAGGTAAGAAGAAAGGGGGAGCAAGTAGAAAGGAGAGACCCAACTCAAGGGGTTGAGTTAGGGCAATTGTAAAGTCCTAGTTTAGAGTAAATTAGGCAAAGGGGAGAAAGTCTTGATCAAGAGGTTGATTGAGCAAAAGTCCTAGTAGCTAGGCAATGAAGTCTTGAGTAAGACCCTAAGTCCTTGCGGAAGGAGCGGGGGCAAAAGATTCATTGTTAGCCATTAGGCACTTGTAAGGATTGGAACACTCCTTTAAGTGTTTTGGTAGGGATTGGAACACTCCCTTAAGTGTTTCATAGATAGGGAAACAAGTTGTAGAACTTGTCGAGTGGATTAGAATTCAAGAGGAATCCGAACCACTATAAATTTGGTGTGTTCTTGCTTTGGTTGCTTAATTGCTTTTATGATTTGCAAAACACTAATCACACACCTCACTTAATTTGTAAACTTTGTTTTTACACTTGCTTTGAAAATGGTTTTTCAAAGTTGTTCTTCATTGTAGAAAATATTTTTAAAAGTGTCAAGAACCTAATTCACCCCCTCCCCCTCTTAGGTTCATCTAAGGTTGCTATTGATAATTGGGTTTTCACACGCATATTAAAAGACAAAGAAATTTTTTTCACATAACGCCATAATTCAGAATTCACTATCGAAGCTTCCAACAAATTCTGCCTTGAAGCTTTTTCAATCACAAGTAAAGTTTACTTAAAATCTCCTTCGAACACAATTACTTTTCCACCAAATGGCTTTTCAGAGTTCATAAGATCTTTTAGCAACAAATCTAATGATTCCAAAGATTCTCTCCTAGCCATCTTGGCCTAAGCCTTTTGTTTTTTAACCAAACGCTTAGACTTTGAATTAGCAAGAAATGCATTTTTTTTTAATCTTCGGGCATCTCAGCATATTTCTTACGACGCTTTGCGTTTTTGTCCATTTCTGTGCAACAATAATGACTTAACAATCACTACTAAGCAAAGAACAATCCCAAGACCAATCAGAAAGGATGGAAACAAAAACATATAAACTGAATCAAATATCCAAGTAAAACTCCACAGCAACAACTATTGAAGATATCAATTAACCAACCCAAGTAACATTAAGATTGCTAAGATTTCAAAACATACCAGAAATACAGAAGCACTTTTTCCAACCACAGAAGCATAAGCTGATCAACAAACAACCTGAATGTCAATTTACCCACAAACAATTATCTTTATGCGAGAAATATTATTACTTAACCAAAGCATCCAAAAACAATGTAACTTTACTAAAACCATAGAATAATATGTCAAATGTACACACTACAACAATAAAGTTAAGTACATACCAGAACCCAAAAACAAGAAATAAACCACGGCAAACTAACAAGGCGAACCTGAAAAATACCAAGCTATGAACTTATTAGAAATTGATCTAACATAAAATACATCATACCATGACCATACACCTTACATACCAAAATGCAGGTCCTGAACTTGCAAACACAGCACCATAGATACAACAGCTAATCGTCTATCACTTGCAAAAAACATACATGCAATGAATGATTAAATACTATCAACGGTAAAATATTCCTTTTTAACATTAAGAAATAACCATAAACGTAAAACCAACTATCACTGACAAGAGATGGGAAAAGGGGAAAAAAAAATCAATCAACGATTGAAAGTAACTATAACTGAACTTGCAAACACAGCACCATAGATACAACAGCTAATCGTCTATCACTTGCAAAAAACATACATGCAATGAATGATTAAATACTATCAACGGTAAAATATTCCTTTTTAACATTAAGAAATAACCATAAACGTAAAACCAACTATCACTGACAAGAGATGGGAAAAGGGGAAAAAAAAATCAATCAACGATTGAAAGTAACTATAACTGAACCAAAAGATCAGAAAATATAAATATCACCCCAAAAAGACACCACACACGACTGCAACCCTCTCCATAACATCAAAGAATTCAAAAAATTTTGATGAAAAATATTTGTATCCATAAACTATAGCTAGTGCAATGAGAGACAGCAGCATATTTCTGGGTGAAAATTTTGATAGCATAAAAAGTATCACAAAACATGGACGACGATGACAACAGAAAAAACCAATGATCAAAACGGAAGCAAAAAATCATAAAAACAAATAAATAAATGACGATGAAGAGGAAGAGGTTAGAAACTCACCAGCAAGAACAGATTATCAAAGAACCAAAATTCATATTTATATGGATAGCTAATAGGTTCCTCAACCAAATGCAAACACGTGATTTCTGACGACAAAGCGACAAAGCTTGAATCACCTCATATGAGGAGATCACAACAACTGAAAGATGTTGAGTCACCAGATTTTACGATCTGAACACACGTCTTTCTGGAAAGAAAAAAAAAATTCAACTGAAGAAACAGGGAAAAAGAAATTGACCAAGGACAAGAAATCTGAAAGGAAATCATTAAATCCCATGAGAGCCCAAATTATTTGGGGCAAAAGAAATGTACAAGGCAATCGACACCCACCCCGAACAACAAAACCCAAAAACAACTACAGTCGATCAGTTCAGAAATCAATTCTCCAAGCTCGGGGCGCATATAACAAAAATTATAGTAAAAATAAAAAGAAAAAAAATCTTTGGTCATAGATTTCACGATGAGATGACACAAACGACATCCATAATCTCTCTCCGAAAGAAAAAGAAATCGACAAGGGAACAGTGACAAAATTTTCATCAAGGACAAGAACGACAACAAATCAAAGAAAAATCTATTGAACAAGCAGATGATCGGATAGAAAAAGGCTATAAGCTAATCGCCACCTATCCTCAAGTAGAAAAACAAGATGCAACAACAGTAAATCACCTCCGAAAACAAACCCAGAAGCTCAGGACACCGTATACCCCAAAATCACACCGTAAAAGTCAAAGGAAGAACAGAAAGAAGTCGTGAAAAGGAAAAACGAGAACAGTAAAAGTCAAACCTCCCAAGGCGGTATTGTTAATTTTTTTCAAAGCTCTCAAATGAGGGAGGAAACGAAAATTGCATAAAGGTAAAAAATGATCAAAACTACATCATTTTGCCTATGCTTAGAGTGGTTAGAGTGGTGATGTGAGTAAAATAAAATAAAATTCAACCGTCTCTCTCCAAAAAAATTTTATGAAAAGAATCTAAATTAGTCACAATTACAATATCTCTCCTCCAACCTAGCAATACAGCCTCACCCCACTTGCAGCTTTTTTCTCGAAATCAGTAGATGCTTCTTTCCTTCCCAAATTGACCATTCCCCACCATTCAATTTACAGAATAACCCACTAAAGTCCAGATAAAATGGACGAACAAAAGGGTAGTTTCGTAACCTGTCTTACAAAATTTCCATTATTCCCAAAATGATCCCTCCCCAATCAATATATTCACCAAAAAAACTACTAAAATCCAAAAAAATTGACTAACAAAAGGGTAAGACTTGGGTTTTTAAGCCCCTTTATAGTCTTACCCTTGATGATGGGAAAATGGAACTTTTGGTTACACTTTTTGTCTATCTTCTGTGCAAACTCGCACTTTTGTTCTCTGTTCTTTCACATATTAGCATCTTGGTCCCTCTTCTTTCACAAACCGGTTGACTAGTCATTTTGGGTTAGAATGAAATTTTTTTTAAAATTACGAAAACCTAAACCCTTTAGAAGTTTGAAAATAGTTGTCCACGCTTGTTTTTTATACAGCAACATCGACTCTTCTTGGGGGAATTTGGACCCTTCGTAGTAAATTGTGAAAGACTAAACCCTTTAAAGGTTTGAGTAATTATTATTTGACCCAAAAAAATTTATAACTGTTTCAAAACGGTCAAAATTACCGTTGACTTCATTGGTCAACCAGTAAGAGGGACCAAAAATGTGAAAGAAGAGGGAGTAAAAATGCAAGTTTGCATTTGCACAGAAAAGGGACCAAAAGGTGTAACGAGGGTAAAGAAGAGGGACCAAAAGGTGTAACGAGGGTAAAGAAGAAGGACCAAAAGTGCAATTTTCCTTAAGAATGATTGAATAATCATTTGCCAAGTGTGAAATAACATTTTTGTTTAAACCTTTAGAGTGTGATTTCAGCATTCTAGAAGGGTATTTTTGTTTGCTCAGAGATTTTTATAGTTTGACTGGTAAGAGGGGGCAAACTGTTAATTTTCAAAATATGGAAGACAAATTGTCAAAAGCTAAAAACACAGGGGTAATAGTGATTAAGCCTTTATTTATTAAACCAAAGATACCATTAATTAATGTGATCACAACTTAACATACTGCTATAATATTGTTGATAAAAAGTAAAAAATCATACAATAGAATGAATATTGCAGTGAAAAAAGTTTGTATTTTTTTTACTATAAGGTAGCTGTTTGAATTTGTATTTTAGGTATTCATTTCTCAATCTGCTCCTGCAAAACAAAATTTTGAATTTTGATGAGAAATTATATTATGAAAGAGCTAAAGTAAAAGAAAGAGAGATGATAATGAGAGTGTGGGGATATGAGGTTTTCGATATAATAGATGGTGATTTGGATGGAAATGACATATTTGGAATTTTTTTATAAACGCTGTCAATGTTTAGCTAATATATGCGCAAGTCTAAGTGAACAGAGTTCTCATGGAAAGAACGAGCTAGTGATTAAACACGTAAAGTGACACTGAGAGATTCGAGGTTCGATTCCTATTTCTACCAATTTTTGTCATATCGGTTATTAATGCCTTAATGGTTCTAATATTTCTTAGAATAGATTAGAAGTTGTGTTACTTAACACAAAAAAAAAAAAAAAAGATTAGAAGTTAGTGTTCTCTCACTCTCTTCCTTTCTTAGTTTAGCTTCTAACTAAAGAAACTTTGGGATTGCATTGAACATGTATTTTTTGGAAGAACATTTAAAACTTCACGTTGCCCGTACGGTGCATTGGGCGTGCAGGAATGGTAATAAGAATGGAGAAGATCACATATCCGAGCTCAAAATAGTCATTCTCTGTGGGAATCCTAGAATTTTGAATTATTTGAAAAATACCACAAAATGATAAAAATTGTTTGAGTTTTGCAAAATATCATGATTAGTAAAGTTTGAGGTAATTTTAGTTTTGCATAATACAATAAAATTTCTATAAATTAATAACTTTGGAATTATGAAATTATATTAATTTTGCGAGATATTAATAATTTATTAATGTAAAGAGTGTTTTCGAACTACGTAAATAAATATGTAGATAAATCAAATAATTACAAGTTAATTGTATATGCTAGTTCATTAAATTGATAGGTATTAATATAAATTTTAGATTTTCAATGTACAAATCAATTGTATCTATAAGTTTATTGTACATGAAAGTTAAAAACATCTAATATGTTCATTGTAGATTATAACTAAAACATTTAATGGGTTCATTGTACATCAAAATTTTTTGTTGCAGTTCGACAATTCAACATTGTATTCTTATTTTAATACAGTTAGAAAAGTTACAGATGAAATTTATTTAGAATTAAAATTTAAGAAAAAACAAACAACAATGTATTCTTATTTTAATAAAGTATCATAATTATATTTGTAATTTATAAGGATTATTAATTTATGATGTTGGCCGGACTATATATTTATGAAGGGATCTTTCCAAAAATTATTTTCTTATTATTTTATTAAAATTTGTAGTTTTTTGAATTGGCCTGAGTTAAGACCGGAGAAAAATTATCTTAAAGAGAGTTTTAATTTACCAAGTATTAATTTATAGAGGTTCTACTGTATCATGTTTAGTTTATCCTCCTTAATGAGTTTTGATCGCGTAAATGATCAATTTGTTTTCGTATTTACATTATCCAAACGTAGGAATTTCATTATGCGGAATCATTTAACAGTTCTCACATTAATGAAATTCAAATCCATAAAAACTTGATTTATTGACAACTTCGTAATCAATTGTACGAATTATTTTTGAGTTAATTGTAAAAAAACTACTTTAAAAACTTTACTTCTATTGTAAATTGCCTTCTGAAATTATAATTTTTGTAATCAATCCTCTAAACTATCAATTTGTTGTAATGTAGGATTTTAAATTTTTTTTATAATAAAAACACCTAATTACTCACCTAATTTTTCAACAAAATTACAAATTTTTTTTATATATTGTAATTGTTATTAGGAGGGTAATTAGGTATTATTATGAATAATTTTTAGAATTGAAACTAATATTTTTTACATTGCAACAAATTGATAATTCAAATGGTTGATTACAAAAATTAAAAATTCACGAGGCAATTTACATTAGAAGTAAAATTTGAGGTGATTTTTTACAATTAACTCTTTCTTTTTTTAATTTCTGTTAATCGTTGTTGAAAACAAACAACTTCCAACACCATTAATAGACGGAATCCTCTACATTTAAATAAAATAAAAAAAATATCTTAAAATTTGTATATTTTAATTCTGCAAATGCATAACTCTTTTTACTATATATTATTCGTATGACCAAAATTAAATTCCACTTCAGAATATGATCATTTTATTTGATTCAAGAAAAAAAAAAAAATGTCGAATCATGAAAAGGCATCAAATCAGAATTATATCACCTAACTACGCTACAAACTTTGAGTCAAGTTCTGCCCTCTCCGGGCTTCCCTTACTTAGATAAAAGGATTATACTTGCTGTAATATTCTCGTAATTTTTATACCTAGGCTTGGAGTCAAGTTCTGCCCTCTCCGGTAATGAATAAGGGCTATCGTGCTCATCAGAGCTGTTTGCTTAAAAAATGAAAAATAGAAACAGAAATAAAAAGCCTCTTCCTTTTTTTCCTTGATGGGTTCATCTATTGTAACTACTAAATTAACTAAGTGAATGTGCATCTAAAAAGTCATAATAGTACAACACTCCGTGGCCATATAATGTCAAAGCAACAACAAAAGATGCAAAAAGCCACCAAAAGCAGACTTTGAAATTCCGTAACAGGTTGCATTTGGCTGAAGATTCTCCCTCTAAATTCACTCAACAAAAATTTTCCTCAACATCTATTATAGATAGGTCACTCCTTCACCACTTACAACCTCACCGATGCGGTAGCACGTCGTATTTGTTCCTTGAGCGTCCCCTAGTATTCGGTTTGCAGCCTCCTTGTCAACAACTAGAACCATCCCGATGCCCATATTAAAAGTCCGTCTCATCTCAGCCTCGTCTATTCTTCCAGCCTGTACGATTTCATAGGTAAAAGAGAACGTAAAAAATGACAGAGTCTGAAACATTGTGCACGCACCAAGGAATGATGATACAGTAAAGAATCACGTATGACTACACAAAGGGACTAGAAAAATGTAATCTGTTGAAAAGATACTATGCGACAAAGAAAGTTCATCTAACAAAAAGAATGTTACCTCTTGAATCCAATTGAAAACAGGAGGAACTACCCAAGAGTCATTGCAAATGATGGCCCCAAGGCCTTTTGGGAAAACTCTTGGAATATTATCGGTGAAACCACCTCCTGTTATATGAGCTATACCCTTAACTCCTCCCTTGCTAATAATGTCAAGCACCTTATAAATAAAATTCAATGCTTATTACTAGTTCAACTCTGACCAAAACAAGAACAAAGAATGCATATCAGAATAGGATCAAGGAACCACCTGCTTAACATAGATGACAGTAGGTGCCATTAAAGCTTCACCTAATGTGACTGATCCACCAGGAAGTGAGTCCTTCAGAGACAGACCACTTCGCTTGAGAACCCTGTGAATATGACGGAAATATACAAGTCCTTTAATTTAGTTATATGAGGATCCGTATGAATCTTCCATTGATGTGCCTAAGACTTCATTACTAATAGAAACAACAGAACCGGCGTCTATGTTTAGGGGAGTATCAAACCTTCTAACAAGAGAAAATCCATTTGAATGAACCCCACTTGATGGAAGACCAATGAGGATATCTCCAACCGTAATGTTTTTTCCATCAATTACTGAATCTTTTTTAACAATACCAACTGCAAAGCCACTAAGATCATATTCACCATGAGCATAAAAGTCTGGCATCTCCGCGGTCTGCAAGCCACATACAATCTGTCAGTTTCAATATACAGCAAAACTTTGAAATTATTACTTCAGCTAGTGTTATCTCAAACATCACTGGAAAACTGATTCCCTCAGACTACTTAACAACCAGAAGCAATTAACAGGAAAATCAAATTATTCAAGGCAGAAGTATTTAGTTTAGTGGGTGTTGTCTGTAAGTCAAGATACTCGATTACAAATCGAATTTAAATGAAAAGGGTCAATTAATTCATTCCAAAAAACAAAAGCTCGGAAATTACTAAATATGGGACTATCGGAATGCAATCAATTGTCAAAAAGGAAGATTTGATTTGAGTATCAAGAAGTTAAGGAATTATCCCCATTTAGGTGCTCTAAATTGATATCAGCAAAATGGCGAGATAGAATTAAGTAAGACTATAAGGGGGAAGGAAAAAAAACACCACTTTAATCACCTATGTGCCCCAGTAAAGGGATCTTTCTGCAAAAATAACACAAAGAAGAAGGGTTGGAAGCACAGTCATTAACTTTTCTGTATCAATTACTGTAACATGAATTTATACAAATATGTATAACCATGATTACCACAAGCACAAACAAGGTTATTGGAATACAAACTCTTTTTTCATTTCCACTACTAAAGCCATTAAACAGATACCTCTCCACCTAAGAGAGCACAATCAGATTGTTGGCAACCATCAACAATACCTTTTATGACCTGCATAAATATCGAGCAATCATGTTTATATTGAAGAATCTCATAACTCATAATATAAAAATCAATGAGATAACTAAAGAACCATACTTTCTCTGCAAGATCAACATCAAGATGGCTGGTAGCAAAGTAATCAAGGAAAAATAAAGGCTTTGCTCCAGATGTGACTATATCATTAACGCTCATAGCAACCTGATTCAAAAGTCAACTATTAAGTTCAGCAATAGTTGCCATTTGCACATAGAAATTAACAGAAAAACAAATATTTACCAGGTCAATCCCAATGGTCTCATGAATTCCTGTTTCAAATGCCAGCTTGAGTTTTGTTCCTACACCATCTGTGCCAGCCACAAGATAGGAATCACCTGCTTCACACAATGAGCCAAAAACACAAAAGAAAGTGATCAAGGAATGATACAAACCGGAATGATCATCATACCAATGAGAATACCTACCCTAAGACCACAGAAAGTAAGATCAAAGAAACAAATGATACTATATCTAACTTATACAGCCAATCAAATAAACCACTCAAAGCATATCCTCATTACTAAAACAGAATCCTTGATACCTAAATCAACATAGGGCTCATCATGCAACATGTAAGTTGCAACAAATAATTTGTCCCCACCAGTTCATATCCAAGCTGAAATTCTTAAGCATCAAGATACCTACTTCCTCAACCCGCCCTCTCATGTTAAAATGTTATTTCGTCTCCCATGGAACGGGAGACTGATTAAATAATTAGTATCGTCTAGGAGTAGAAAGCTGGCTAAGTTCTCCATTCTCCATAATTGAATGACAAATGATCAAAGATGATTGAACAACGGGAAGGAGTCTCCTAATGACAGAAGATGAGTTGGAAAGAAGGCTTCATGAACAGAGTGGATGATGACCAAGTACACCTGTCCAAAAGCTCCCCTGGAGAATCCAAATAAGAACAGGATAGAGTTCAAGAACGCAATCTCCATTGAGACTAAATATGAGTGAATTGCTACAATGATATGCAAAATACTTTTTTTATAAATATGAATATAGAGTGCCATGACTGAATAATATAAAATCATTATAAATTATAAGAAAAAAGGATTTTTCTGAAACACATAGGAGACATTGGTGCAATAAGCTTCAACAGTAAGGAACTTGAAGATAAGCAAATTGCAGCTCATCAAAATTTTTGACATAATATCCTAGGTGTTACTATTAGCATAATCTAAGCAAGAAATCTTTTAGCAGCTGGAATGAAGTGAATTATTACTACCAGAACCTGCTATGATTCTACAATTCCAAGATAACAGTGAGCGAGTTCCCTTGAGAACAGATTGTCCATCTTAAAACCAATGAAGAACACCGTTAGCAAGACAGTCCAAAGCAAATTATAGTCTATTATGGAAATGGAACTTATCTTTCAGGTCAAGGAAGTGAGTAGAAGGATGAAGGAAGAGGGGGACTGAAGGTTAATTCCAATTGCTGCCTAAGGTTCAGAAAGTTAAAGACCACAAGAAAATCATCTTTAGGTAAGCTAAAATGTACAGCCTTGACTTGGAGCAAATATCAAAGGATGCTTTTGATTGAAACTCTACAGGAAGAGAATACATCAAAAGTAATTCATAACTAACCCAATCTCCAAAAGAGACGTATACATGCGAATCAAGAAAACTTTGGCTAGAATAGCCTTGCAAGAAACAAAAACACATACAAGGAAGGAAGAGGTAAAAAAGAGGAAGAAGAGAGAGAGAATAAAGTATTCTTATGACTCCAAAAGATCTAATTTCTGTTTCCATTTGTCAAATAGGCAAGCCTAAATAATTGAAATATACAGAAAAGCTATCATAATTGCATCATTGAAAGAAAATTGATCAATCACTCCCTGCCAGACATTATGCAACCTTCTGATGCTTGAACTAAAAGTAGTGATTGACAAATAAACTAAAGAACTCAGAAGCAACTCGTAAAAGATCATCATGTCCCAAGACAGTCTTTTAATGTCCACAAGTGACATCACAACCGGGTAAGCAAAAATTTCCACAACAATGATTACTTTTGGTTGTAAAAGAAATTGACCAAACAGACTAGAGAACAAACTACCCTAGTTTAAGAGGAAGCAAAGCACAGGTATAGATTCCAAAGTATCAAACAACTTAACTGAACCGATCAGCAGTTGGTGCTATCCTTGTACAATCCTTCCCATGACAGTGATACAGACCACAAAAACTAAAATAACAACACAAAATAGAAGATCATGTTCAAGGAAACATTTAATAACGAAAACTGTCCACGTGTTCTGGATATTCAAAACTTTGTTACAAGAGAACAGTTGGTAACTAATGCATGCCTACATATGACCATATAAAACTGGAACAAAACAGAAAGATAAAATCTACAAGAGAGAAATTGGAACAATACCTAGAGGAAATAACCCTCCAAATCCTCCAATACCAGGAGCCATCTTGGCAATCCGTCTGACAAGCTCTGATCCAGCATCAATGTCAACCCCAGCATCCTTATATGTGAGTCCCTGGGTATCATCTTCAGCAATTTCAACACGAGCGCTATTTGCCATTGAAACTATGCTTCTACTCTCTCTACCTCTGCAATCAAACTTTTTGCAGGCAAATTTCTGGAACCCGCAACCAGACTTCTCCATGGACAGACTTGAGTACTTAATATGCAATTCTTGGCGAGGAGTCCCTACATTTGCAATGGATTGCAATAGTTCCACACTCGCTGCTCTACATGATGTTGACATGGCCGTCTCGGAAGCCAAAAAATGAACTTCTGCAAATCCACACACCCGACAAAAAAAAAAAAAAAAAAAAGAGTTTCAGCGATTCAGGCACGTTTTAGTGACGATAGTGCTTAGTTATGAACTGTGAAAAATTAGCTTCAAGAGTTCAGTATTATTATATTAAAAAAAAAATAGTGCCGCAGCCTAAATTTCTGCTTTTTTGGAAGGAAAAAAAATAGTAATTCTGCTAGCAACAAATAAAGAGAAAACCACAACAAAAAAAATGGCCACTTGTACAAAAAGGCCAAAAAAAAGAGAGACGAAAATTGCACCAGTAATCTGCAGTCCCTTCTCTAGTTCCCTCCAACAGGCCGCACCAGGGTGAGGGAGGGAAAAAGGAATTTCCCGGTGGCTGGCTGAGGGCGGAGTCTAGAGGTACCGTAGCAGACTAGCAGGCGGAGGGTATGTGCTGGTGGCCGGTGGTGGCGGAGGTGATGTTGGCTTGGTGAAAAATTAGCTCTGTGAAGAACACAAGTTCCAGAGAGTGGGCACTGAACGGTCGGCTCTGTCCAAATTAGAAATTAGGTTTGCCTAAAAGAAAAGTTTGTATCATGTATGTATACATCTTACTACTTTACTTTATATAAAATGAAATCTTATTTTACCGTGAAAAAAATTTAAAAACCTGATTTTATGATGCTTTGTACATATGAAAGTGCTGTAGATGGACTCTATAACCAACTTTTATGATGCTTTTTCGATTATTTATTTTACTTTGGCTTAATCACTATTTACTTGTGTTATTGGATTTTAACTATTTGTCTTTCGTATTTTTAAAATTAACTGGTTGCCTCCTATGTTTCTAAAACTAACTGTTTGTCTCTTCTCTTATCAGTCAAACCATAAAAATTCTTAAAAAGACAAAAATACCCCTCTAGAATGCTGACATCACACTCTTAGGTTTAAGTAAAAAAATTTCAGACGAATATACCCCCAAGCATTAACTGCATAATACTTAAAATAAAAGGATAAAGGTTTCTCCGATAGCCTGTCGTTTTTCCCAATGCTTGGGGGTATATTCGTCTGAAATTTTTTTACTTAAACATGAGAGTGTGATGTCAGCATTTTAGAGGGATATTTTTGTCTTTTTAGGAATTTTTATGATTTGACTGGTAAGAAGGGGGTAAACAGTTAGTTTTAGAAAATGAGGGGCAACCAGTTAGTTTGAAAAATACGAAGGCAAATAGTTAAAAGCCAATAACACGAGGAGGGAGGGTAAATAGTGATTAAACCTTTTACTTTTACTGTGAAGATAATCCAAACGGCACAGTTTAATTGATGGGTGAAGATAATCATTAGATTAAAAATCTGTGCAAAAATTACAAAGAGTTTAAAGGCGGATTCCCAAACTCATTTTCTGGGAATTGCCCAGGCCTCCTGAAGTTAAATTGAATATTGATGGTTCAACATTGAGGTCTCCGGGACCAGCAGGATATGGTATAATAATCCGGGATCATACTGGCAGAGTGCTTCATGTAGCGACAAATTTTATTGGAGTGGCCACGAACTCTTCTGCATAATTTTTTGTCTCTGTCACGGATTATAGGCTTGTGCTCAGTTGGGATTAAGGCAAGTGCTAATCGAATCAGACTCGAAATATTTGGTGGGGGTAGTAAATGGAAGATGGGCAGTACAATGGGATTTGCAACAGATTATGCGGGCAATACAAGCTTTGTTATGTTCAATGACAGTGCGGCATATTTACAGAGAAGGGAATGCCTTGGCAGACTATTTGGCTAAACTGGCATCTACCACCGCTGCGAATGCCGTGTTCATGGCGGGGGCTCTCCCTGCTCCCTCGGCGAGGCTCATTGCCTCTGACCTCGCTCACATTCCTTTCATTCGCCTTTAAACTCTTTGTAATTTTTGCACGGATTTTTAATCTAATGAAGGCACAGCCAAACTTTATTTTTACAAAAATTGATGTGTTAAGTGCTAAATGTCGATGATTATTTTAAGTATGTTTTCTTGTTACATTTAGGTGATATGATTATGAGTATTATGTCGTTGTTAAATATATTTTGTTGTGATGATTTTGAATTTTATGTTTTTTTTTTTTAAAGAAATTTTTTATGTTATTATTATATAAGGAAAAAAAAATTCAATAGGTCAACGCCATAGAATGACCTAATAATACAGAGGTGATACTTGTGTCGTGGAGAATTATCAAGAGGTTGCACCTACGTATAGAGGAGGTGGAGATGATACCATAACAAGACAGTTTATTGAGAATATTAAAAGGATTAAATGTTCATATAGTCCTTTCCAGGAGATTGCAATGGCATTGGGTGGTAATGATATGTCTAATGATGATGAGACTAAAATGCCCATTAGAACTATGCAGCCAACAGGTGGCGGGGGGGCCTGGAAGAGGAAAATGTTTAATGGTGAGTCGATGCAATTCTGCAAATGATAGATCAAATGATTATAAGGAGTTTGATCATTCACTTGAAGGTGGCTTTAAGAACCTTGAATTACTAACAAGTTTTCTTATGCACGTTTCTTATTACATATGGCATGGAAATATAAGGGAATAATACTTTTTGTTTTTCAGTTTAAATGTGTACTTTGGTTAAGTTTTATTTATGTTAACATAGTTTTTATTTGAAATGACTGTAATGTGTTAAAATGTCATAAAGAAACGAATCGTTTATCTAAGTGCCAACTTGAAATGAGAGCAATGAAGTGTCATTCAAATAAACCATTACATGTATGATGAATTGCATGAGCCATTGATATTTGCTTTTCATGAAGATGTGACATGCGAAAACAAATTATTTCCATTTGCCATTTGTAGATGATCAATATTTTTCATGATATATATTTTGCGCATTTCTCTTGTTAGAAAAAAAAAAACTAGTATTTGGCAATCCAAAATCCAAGACATTAAAATTTGATTTTGGAAGGGTGTTGAGCTTAGATGAAATTGCAGCAAATGCTGAATATTGATTTAGCAATGGATGATTCTATTCAAGAGCGTTGTGCTAATAGACCCAGCGGTCCTGCAAATGCCGCTAAGGGTGTCTCCGTTAGTAGTGGAAAACGCCCAACCCACACGCCATTGTGGCGTTTTTCAATAGCGGCCAGAGACCCGCTATGCAAGCGGGTCACTGTAGCCTCGTGATTGCTTCCCCCTCCCCCCCCCCTTTTTTTCAAAGTTTTAATAGTTTTTTTATTTGCACATTAATCCTTGTATTTTGTTTATAGTTTGTGTTTTACTGCTTGTTATTTTACAATTTATTATTTCTATTTCATTTATTTAATCTAATTGCTATGATTTTATTTTTACAATCAATTTATTATATAAAATCAAATTCAAATATATTAATTAAAGTATCTAATTAAAATTTTAGAAAATATTATGAAAATACTTAAATAACATGACATAAATATTAAAATTTCTTATATATTTTTTAAAAACACAATATTATATAATCTTATCTCTACCTTATCTTTAACGTTATTATTATATCGACCGTTGGATGGTTCCTCGAATCATCTCAATCGGTGGTGGGATTTCGTCTTCAATCCAACCGTTGAGTGAATTTTATCTAAATCTCAACCGTCGGATGAATTTGAACATTATCCGAACATATTAAGATTGCAATCCGCATATGAACCGTTCGATGAATTTCATCCCCTTTCTCATCCGTTGATATAAATATCTACACCATCTCAACCTTATCTTCTTATCAACAAATTTTCCATATATAGCAAAACTAATGAAGACATTTATTCACAACATTGAAAGTCAACTCTTCCTCATTCTATTCTATCATCTTTTACATTTCTTGCTCAAAAAAATGAACTCCAACTTTCGGAGGTTCACCATCTTGGGTGCCGTCTTCATCATCTTCGTCTTCAGATGACATGGATGACATGAACATTCTCAATGAACTTGATGAGGAGGATGCCATTATACAAGGGGTGTTGCACACCCACGAAATGGCATTCCAGCAACACATCGCTCCACAAATGAATCGGCGTAGACATGGTGGTTATTCTCGGTCACCTCGTGGTACATCGGGATCATGAAGATGCGGCTCAAAATTTATTTCTTGATTATTTTTCAGTTACTCCACGCTACGGTGAACATTTTTTTCGTCGACGATTTCGCATGTCTCGTAGTTTATTCCTACGTATCGTCGATGCGGTCAAAAATCATGATAACTATTTTGAACAACAAATTGATGATGTGGGTAGAGTTGGATTATCAACCTTGCAGAAGATAACATCAGCATTTCGGATGTTGGTGTATCGCTTGCCGAGAGATGGTCTCGATGAGTATCTTAAACTTGCTTATTCAACTGCAATTGAAAGTTTGAAGAGGTTTTGTAGGGCAGTTGTGGAAATCTTTGCAGAAATATATCTACGAGAACCGAATGCTAATGATATTGCTCGGCTGATTCATATTAGTCAGCAACGTGGTTTTCCCAGAATGTTAGGCAGTTTAGATTGTATGCATTGGAAGTGGAATAAATGTCCGACAGCCTGGGCCGGACAATATGCAGGTCGGAGTGGTAAGCCAACAATTATTCTTGAAGTTGTGGCTGATTATGATCTTTGGATCTGGCATGCATATTTTGGTATGCCGGGGACAAATAACGACAACAACGTGTTGGAGTCGTCACACTTATTTTCCAATCTTGCTCAAGGTATTGCTCCTCTCGCTAACTATGTTATTCAGGGAAAACAATACAATATGGGTTATTATTTAGTAGATAGTATAGATCCAAAATGGGCAACTATTGTGCAAACTATCCATGAGCCCCATACTCCGAAGCTAAAACATTTGCTGCAAGACAGGAGTCTTGTAGAAAAGATGTTGAGCGTGCATTTGGAGTTCTACAATCACGTTTTGAAATTTTGGCAGGACCAAGCCGATTTTGGGCTAAAAATGTATTGCATGATATAATGACTTCATGCATCATAATGCACAATATGATAGTTGAGGATGAGCGTGATCTTAACGGACCATTCCGGGATATAAGCATACCTCCTCATACAGTAGAAATGACCGGGGATGATGATATTCAGTTCCAAAAATTTCTATCTCGGCTTAGGGAAATCAGAGATAGAGTTGCCCACTTTGCACTCCATGACGATCTTATCGAGCATCTGTGGGAGCATTATTCTAATGCAGAGGATTGATTAGTTTGGTTAAGTGTTTTTAGTTTGATATTATTATTCCATATGTATCGTTGTTTGGTTTGCATGTATTTTTTATTTTAATGTTTTTAAAATTGTATTAGTAGTTGTCTAATTTAAGTTTTATTTCTTTGTTTGTTCCGTTATTATTAAATAAAAATGTGTTAATTATATTTTTCGTAAAATCAATTAATTGTTGTGTTATTTTATTGGATTAATAAGTAACATTAGAGAAACTTTGGGGTTTGTTTTGTAATATAATGTAATAGTATACAAGTAATAAAAGATGAAAAGGAATCTAAATGGGATATTCTTTTTTAGTGTGAAAAATAGCTGGAGGGTTGGAGTGAAATTACTGTAGCTACACTAAAATGGTGAAATAGTACCCATCAAAATAGATGGAGGGTTGGAGATGCCCTAAGGAATACTTATTGTGGTTGCTAGAGTGAACTTTTTACGTGAATAAAACAAAATGTTTTGATAGTGCCTACTAAGGTTGTTAAACTTGTATTTTGAGTTAAATTAGTCTGAGGTCTAGAATCAGAATCGTAGAAACGGACCATAGACTCGGAAAATAGTTTAAAAGTGTATAATTAATTCTAATAATTTTCTCAATCACAATATATGCACATATTTAACTATACTTGTAGCATAACATTTAAACTGAATAAAAAACCACATTGAAAGTGTCAAATTATCACTCGCAGATGTTCGATGTTAATGTCGAAGTCGATCGACTCTCTCGTCGTGACAATTGACTCTCGGTCTCGGTCTCTATTTCCCGAATTAGGGTGGCCAAATATTCCCCAATTTTGTGAGAAAAATTTTGGGTGGTTAGGGCCAAATTGGCCCAATTATTTTGAAAAAAAAAAAAAAACTCATTTCAACAGCCCACCCCATAAAAATTTGCAGCCCAAGCAGGATTTTTTGAACTCGGCCCATACTCGTAGACTCGTCCGAGTCTACCGAGTACAGCCGAGTCGGCAGAGTCTAGGCCAAGTTCAGTATTGGCAGCGATCCTATGCGAGCTTTGCTCGATTAGGTGTGTTCGGATTGTAGACTCGGGCAAGTTTACGAGTCTACGACCGAGTTTAATAACCATGGTGCCTACTACTTTCCTTTATTGCATGATTTGGAGAAGGAAAAGGGTTATGCATGAGGTGCAACATACTCGCATCACCAATTCTGGAGGGTATATAGGTTTGACCATACTTAGATCGGAGTTGTTTGACACTACTATATATAGGTATTGTTACTGTATCCAAATGTAAATTATTATTATGATTTTTTTACTTAGTTCATTTTTCGAACTTTTTTTAATTTTTGTTTTTTAATGTTTTGAATTTAATTGATAAAATTAGAAACAATTGGAATAACACAATGCCTCATGCACTCAAATAGCTTCCCAGACGGAGGAGCTTGCTCATTGCTCCTCCGTGTTGTCGACCGAATCAAATGCATTGCCTAATTACAACAGCAGAGGTGCGACCTCACACCACATTCTCCGGGTGGATGGAGCGTTCAAGGAGGGATCGAGCCTAGCAGCAGCAGGTTGGCAACTGACTTCACCAGAAGGGGTACTCTGTTTCAATAATTTTTGTACGTTCTACGCAGGTTCGGCCTTTCACACGGAGGTACAGGCTGCTATCTATGGGCTTTCTCAGGTGCTAGCTCAAGGAATTTTGAACATCACAATGTATTCGGACTGCCTGCAGCTCATCAATTGCTTAGGAAAAATCATCCTGTCCCGATAGAGTTCGAGGGACTGTTTGCAGATCATGTTTTAATAGTTGTTTAGTTTTCAAAGTTTCCAGAGAGGAGCCCGTCAGACTGCAACTTCAGCTCTTGCTATGCTGTAACCTGGTTTCGCCTAAATATAGATAAATGGTTTTCAAAAAAAAAAAAAAAAAAAAAAAAGCTTCCTAGACATAGTGAAAAGCACAATATTAATTGCGTTCTTATAAACGCGTACTAGATGCTACAAAAGCTGAAGAAATTTATTATTTACACACATACATTAGTGTTTGTAAATAATCTAAGATAGTAATTCGATTAAACAACCGAATAAGTATTTTGGTAGTTTTTTTTTTTTTTTTTCATCCTCCACAATGATAGTTTGAGAATCACATTATAAGTGGAGACACAAATATCAATAGACACTTCTAATCCATTTAACCAATTGTCATTTGGATCAAAATATCTATTTTTATAAATTAAGAAGCCACAATTCAAAAAAAATAATAATAATAAATTAAACAGTCAAGGGACGAAAAGATAATCTACTAGCTATTGCACCACCCCAAAAAGAATGAATCAGTGACAAACCTAATTTTGCTAATCCGAAAATGGAACACTAATCCCCTACTGTAACTTCTTTCTTCCTAATACAACAACAATTAAGCCATTGTCCCTCTACGTGAGATCGGCTATGTAGATCATATCTCACCACCATGTACGATTGAGACACGTTGAATGTATAAAAATATATACACATACATAATAACACCATCCTTCTTGAGCTCTATTACTGTCTCATTCACAGATCTTCAGATCCATTTACGTCGCGTGCTTCGGTTAGCATCTTCTGCTCTTTCGCAGTCAACCTCATTATCTGCAGCTACCAAAGCAATTTTAGTTCTGGTGAAAGACACTAGGGCATCAAGAATTTGTGGAAAAGAACGGCTAGCATACATAGCAGAGAAGATGAATAATTTGACAAACATATGTGCATGTGTGATAATAGCTCCAAAGCAATGGCCATAACAAGGCCCTGAATCCAGTTTTGTTTAAAGGAACACGTGTGTGAATGTATAAAATGGAAAATGGAGAAAGTTAAGCACTGTTGGAGGGAAGAGCACTTACAGAATTTGTGAGTTTAATATTCATCATCGTCGGAGTAGTTCCCGTCACTATACTGTTCATATATCTGATATTCTCCGTCGCTGTTATTGGCATCAGGCATTTCATTTTCTCCAGATGTATTAAATGGAAAACTACCAAAGAGTTCCTGCAAATAACTTCTTGACATGTTCTCTTGATCTGTATCTGGAAAACGTATAGGACACCTTTGGTGTTTATCATATCAGATATCCAGGAAATTTCTTCAGCAAATAATAATGTTATGACGGCAAAATGAAGGTTTTTTTCTTGAAGGGGAGGAGGGGAGAAGAATTCAGTTTCTCAAGGATACAGGAAAGCGCTTGCGGAGAAATGTTTCCATCCTGGGGTCCAATCTGCTAATAAGGAATTGCCAATGGGAAAGTAAAAATGTAATACACTACGGAGAAATAGGAGAATGAAAACTTACAGAAATTCAAATATTTAGCGAGCTAAAATACCAATGAACCAAATTACCTGGTCTGCATCAAGATCGTCTTCAATGTTGTCATAGTCAATTTCATCTTCCTCTTCTTCCTCATTGTCTTCATCATCATTGGATTCCATTTCTTGATCTTCCACCACTTCTGCAACATAAAATATACTTTAATCGTAGTTCAGAAGTATTTCAATAGGTTCCAGTTAGTACAGGAGTCTCATGCAAAGGTCAAAATAGACAAGATTGGTAATACAAGGAAGTATAAAGCTTCCAAAATAGTCAATGATGAACCGCAGTAATTTTTTTTTTTTTTTTTTCCAATACAAGGAAATTTGACTGGAAAGAGTGGTTGGGGCAGGAATAAGGTAACCAGTAAGTTCCCTCTACAAACAACTTCTCGCAGTAACAATTGACAGAAATAGTGCGGAAGAAGAAATTCAAGAACAGAGAGAGAACCAACATAAATGAAAGTATAGAACTTTATTTAACCTCTATTGGCTTGTTCCACTTCTTCGGTCGCTTTCAAATTCTTCGGAAAGATGTGTGATGTTTTTGACCTTTCAAAGCGGGCAGACACAGCTTTCAAAAATGGCTCTGCACCAGCCTTCGGATATATTGACAGAAACCTAACAGCAACGCATAATCTCAAGCTATCAATAACATGGGATGGGAACCATCCTGTAACACACTGCATGGTAAATGTTGCCAGTTAAAATGGAGATGTCAACTGGATTACAATCTACAGAGATGCAAGTAAAAAGTAGATGAAGAGGCCCTTCCAAATCATTTATACAATGAAGGCTAAATCCACAGCAACATACATATCTTTTCAATATTTGGTAATCTCATCACTTACTAAAGCAAAAATGTATGGTTTTAAAGCTGACATATACTATTCTGAAATTCACTTGATATCCTAACGGGGATTCTTACACATGCAGTCACATATTTATACATGTCTTTTATAATTTCCATATAAGCTACCCTCACCCAAAACTTTTCTAATACCATCAAAATTACATCTTGATTAACTCTATCATATGTTTTTCAAGGTCGATAAATACCAATCTTGTTTTCTCTCATTATAATATTCACAAAAAAATTCATTAAAATATAAAACTTTCTTGGCATTAAACAAAATTGGTTTTCTAGTATTTTAGTCTACCTCAATCTTGTTTACCATAGTTTCATAATGATTCACTAGTCTAGCACTTCTTTAATTTGCACGGTTTTGTCTAGGCATCTTTTAGTTTTTATAATTACATTAAATGATTTAGGAGAACAAAAAGAGATGTAGGACATTGCCATTCAGCATGACCAGCCGAACAGTTCAACCTAGTTTCACTACATACAAGTAATACCGCAACCTATACACACAGATAATATGACAAGAACATAATCACGTGGTAACATCTAAAAATTAGTAAACACAACATACACTGCATTCTGCAAAACTTGCAGGTTTTCGTATTTCTTGTTGAATGTAGTCGTCAGCAAGTTCAAACAGCTGAAATGATGTTTGGCATTTAAGGGGAAAACATCGAAACGCACATATATCCTCCCACCTATGCTTCAATCTGAGCAGACAAAATACTGGAGAATTAACCAGATGGATATGGAATATTTATAGATCTAAATGAAACAATAAGTAAAATGGAAGTCATCAACCATCTTGTTTAACAGTCCTTTCTCAATTTTTGGAGAGCCAATTGGAATGACAACTACCAATTCAGTTTTCATCACACCACAGAAATATTAAAGCAAGAAACTGGAAGGAAAGAAGAAAGAGCAAATTATACCACAGGCCATAAAACTATTGCTCGCGCCCTCTTTTGGCCACTAAACTTTTTTCACTCACTTTTGGCCGCTGAACTAATGAAAGTGGCCACTAATGGCCATTCCACTAATAAAAACCATCAAGCGAGCCATTTGCATGCTGTTCTTGAGGAGCAAAAAACTTCAACACCAATCTCTGTTTGTTGTTGCTTTCTTTCTATCCAATTTCACCAAGTAAATCCACACAGAAATTAGGGTAGCTACGGTGCAAATTCCCAGCGCATAGAACGAAAGCAAAAACTTGAGTGTGAAATAAGTTTATCAGGCACAAATTCAAGTCATGACAAATGAAAGAATGCTAATGAACTAGAATCTGCAAATGCGGGTCTCGGAGTTGAGCAAAAACCTCATGGACAGAACAAATGGTCATTAGTGACTTTCATTAGTTTAGCCAAAAGTGGGCGCAGACAATAGTTTAGTGCCATAATTTGCCCAAGAAGAAAATATGACAAAGATAAGAGCTGTCATAGCAGAAAGGGAAGAGTAAATCACAACAATGGATCCTCAACTTAACGCAAAGAGCCGGTTTAGTCCCCTATCATAAAAATGTTTCAATTGAATTACTCAACTTTAATAATTGATCTGATTATCAAAGCAAATGATCAAAATTGGTCCTTACCTCCCAAAACATGCATTGCACATGATTTCTTTAAGGTCAAAATGGATAAAAACATTTGGCACAGATACAATTCCACTCATTGGGGGATGGTGGTCCGACTATGGCTAAGGATCATGGGTCCCATCATTGCTGACTGAAACTTTTTTGACAATTTTGGCCTTAAAGAAACAATGTGCAATACACATGTTTTGGGTGGTGAGAACCAATTCTGAATATTTGCTTCTATTGGAATAACTTAGATCAATTACAGAGATTGGGGACTAAATTTAAGACTTCTGAAGATGGGCTAAAGTGGATCTTGGCTCGAAGTTGAGAGACACTAACGTGATTTACCCAAAATGAAATGAAATTTTACAGCTCTATAAACATGGATTTGAGAATGAGTGTATTATAATTTATAAGAGAAGCTGGCCCCATTTAGAGAATAGAAGTTTATTCCAGATGATAGAAACATTTTTCTGAATTTATCTGATTATTCTTCTAATCGCTAAGTGGAGAAGGGCAAACATAGATAGGAATTTCAATATCTAGCTTCGCGTTGGTGATTCTGTTCCTTTCCCCTCTGCACCCTTAGGTTTCTGGAGATAAATCCAGATCCAATAAGTTAGTCAAGTATTTGACTATAGTTTCAGTAATTATGAATTTATTTATTCATCCCAAAGACATCACCTTGTTTGCCACCATTACACTTCTATATTGATAACGCTACTACCATCATTAGCAAGATATCACCTCCTTAATTAGTGCAAATTAAGGAATATACACAATTTCAATGAAGGAACAGTTTCATAATCTGCCAATGATACACTTAGGTCCTGGTGAAGTAGGACTTCATGACAAGTACATGGTATGCCATGCTTATTCTTTTTCAAATAGCAAAACACTCAGGGGAAAAAAAAAAAACCCAAAACATAAGAAAAACAGAAAAGGAATTAGGAAATATCTCTATCATGAGGACATAGCAATTTTTTTAATTTTATTTTTGCCACTAACAAAAAGCATTATTCGAATGCAAAAAAAATGTTCTTTAAAGAAAAAAAAAAAACAAAAAAAACTTGGTTAGAGAAACAGAAAGGAACACTAACCCTGATGCAGCACTTGCTTCACAATAGCCTCTCAAAGATGGATGAACGCGGAAGTCAGTTCTTTGATATCTGTTACAAGTAAACCTCAATGAAGACAGTGTTGAAGAACATGAAAAAGTAAAAAAAAGCGAAGGCTAAAACCCGAAATTCTGAAGTTGAAATGAAGATGTTGTCCAAGAATGTGAAAAGGTAGAAAAATCAGTAATTCTTCTCAACAAAATAGCAACTTCTAAATGGATTTAAGAATCTATTAATTTAGATAAAGGAAAATATATTTTCTTTTAAAAATAAACAAGAAAACAGGAACTAGTTCCATTTCTTCCACCTTATAAATATGAATAAACTGCTGTAGCACATCAAAACTAAGCTTTATGCTGCTAAATGGTATCTCCTACATCACCATCATACTACATGAAAACTAATGTACAGTTAGCGAAAATGTGTAACTAATTTTACCTTCTCCCTATAGCATCTCATCTTTCAAGGAAGTCAATTTTAGTTTTATTACATATGGACATATATAGAAGCTGTGACCCCACATAGCGGGATAAAGGCTTAGTTGTAGTAGTTGTTGAATATATGAACATATATGCACATTGAGCTCCTGCAATCTCTTCATTTCTTTTCGTACACAAAGAAGAGGCACTGAGGAATTTTGCTCTAGAGGAGTGATGTAAAAATGTTAAGAAAAAGAGACAAGTATTGAAGCTATAAGGCCAAAACACAGATTTTTATGAAACAAAAGCAGACTCCAGAAAAAAAAAATGAAGTTAACCAATGTTATCAAGATATCATGCTACGCCAAAACAGTGACCAAATTATAGAGTCCACTATATGTCAGGCTCTTACATGGTTGGTCAGGTTATTTGGTCATCGTGACTTCTTTCGGCCCTTTCCAACTTCATTTTAATGTATTAGCTCTTCTGAGGCCCATTTTTCTATGACCACTTAAATTGGCTTAAACAGACAAAAAGTTCAAACTTATGAAATAGAAGAAAGTAGCATCAATAATTAACTAAGCTCAGTGACCAAGTTTCCTTGGACTTTCTTTGAATAGGAATAACCAACTGCGTTAGGCTCTTAATGGAAACACGTCCCCACCACTTGCCCATGGAAAACCAAGCAAAGCTCTCTGGTCACCCAAGACATGCTTTTCAGTAAAGCTTGTTGGCTAAAACATAAGAAGCTGTACTTTCAATAGTATGCCTTCGCAACCTTCAATTCAGATGAACTGTCCAATTTGATTTTTAATGAAAGAGATTTTTCCAGAATTAAAATATCATGTTAGAGAATATTTTTAATTGCATGAAACTGCCTAGAGGTCCAGCAGATTCGTGAGTGACAGGAAGATATCAAGAATCAAACATATTTCAACACAATTTCAGGATAAAGAAGGATAGCATTTCTCCCACTAGATAGTAGCATAAATAATATGCATGCCAAAAAAGATCTAACAATGTCATTAAATCACCTTCCACGCTAATATCCTTGATAAGATGCAGTAGTGGGAAGACTCAGAATCAGCTGACTGACAAGAAGCTATCACACAGAATCATAACCTTAAATTTAAAGGCAATAACTATGGCTACTTCATTAATCAAAATCTGGCCTAATCATATATAGGAGTCAACTACACAACCAAACAACCATGCAAATCAATTTGACAAAGAACTGTAATAATTTCAGCCCCAATGAAATAGAACTAGGGTCTGAATTTGATAACTTCCCACGAAAGATGAAATTTTTTCAATAAGATTACCCAGTAGATAGCATAGAACACATTGAAATGACACACAAAAAAGCTTCAACCAAGATAGATTGTACAAAAATAATGGGAAAACATGTTAACAAAATTATATCAAAGGTACAGAAATAGTATACCCAAAAAACATAGTGAAGAAAGATGCCATTTTATGATGACTGCAATCAGCTAGTGAAAAAGATAAAGGGAAGCAAAGCTGGACAAAAAATATAGTAAAGACAACTCTGTTCTTTTCACGGGACACTCACATGCGAGACTCAGGATCTTTGCGAGGATCATATCCTTTCCTGATCCAGAACCTAAGAAATGGACCATTTGAGAAATAGTATGCCGCCCTGAAGAGAAGCCTGTATGACAGAATTGACCAAAGGCAAAAGTTACAGAAAAATATATACATGACAGTAGGTATTGATTCCAATAACTCCTAACTGAAGAACATATATACAATACAGTAAGAAAATGTAGGACCACCTCCTTAGCATGTTTCCTCCAAATTCCAGACCTTTGTCATGCAACCGTTCAGACAATGAATCTTTAACCCATATAGGCCGTTCTTCAAACAACTCACACACAGCTTTCTGCCATTGCCACTGTTCTGAATCTTCAGGAACATATTTCTCCCAGTTTACTTTCTTTGGAACCTGTATGAATGTTAAGGTAACAGAGTAAAATGGAACGCAAGCAAATCTAACGAAACTACTTTCAGTTTTTAGCCAAAAGTAAATATAGCAAAAATGTGCAACATGAAGTAATTTATAAGTTGCTCAGGATCAGAAATGCATTATAGCTTTCAAAAAATAAGAGACAATCACCAAGGCACCTCCAAAGTTATATGATGTGAAAGCACCAGAGGGGAATACATGTTTCGACCATATCCAGAGGTTTCTACCAGTTGCAGTAGTCAGTACAAACTTCAATACTTCTATTTCATGGAACACATTTTTCACCACTAGTTTACTTAAGGACCAACAAGTTCAAACAACATTTGGTTTTATTAAGCTAACCACAGACAAGAAAAGACCAAGTTACAAGTTCAGAAATAATGTTGGACAAATTAAACTTAGACTTGCACCAGCTATTTGATCAATCTCTCCAAAAGTTGCCAAATGTTAATCGATCTCACAATCAAAATTCAACCATGTAACAATCTCCAATGCTAACTGGTTGATGAAATCATTGCTTCACCAGATTTAGAATACATAGATGATACCATACATATCATGAACTTCAAGCTCAGTTTATAATCATAATCATCATAACATATAGCCTACATTAATTAAGTCAAAATAGATGGTCATGAGTAGGATATCTTTGATGTTAAAATCAAGTGCAAGACTTGGGTCTATAGCCATCTGCATCAAACAAATAGAAGACAGCGGTTAATTGAAGTGCGAAAACTAATCTCAGATACCAGAAAGCTGCAAAAAATAATTACTGTAAATCATCATTACAAGTGAAGCATAACTCTTGAATACAATAGACAGCCACTGAAATTATAAGGGAAACAAGGAACTGCTCCGATAATCATTCAACAAAAGAAGGAAGCATTGTAGGATGAACTGTTTTCAGGTAATACCTTAGGGAAGGTCATTTTAATTAACAAAACAAACCCTTTTTTTTGTTGTTGTTGGTATTTTTAAACTAGCAGCTTCTTAATGTAAGACGTAATCTAATATAGACTAGTGTCCAAAACATAATTGAAACAAACATGCACTTGATATGCACGCAAAGTAAGAGTCAACATCAAAGATATACTTCTATTTTCAGGCAATAGCCAACAAGATACCCACAAAGATCCTGCCTGGTTGGATAGACATAACTGCAATCAAAAAAATAAAAAAGGAAAGGAAAGGATCAACAGTCCAGGAGCCTAAACACCCCCGGGGAGGGGGGGGTTTTGTTGTGTTGCTCCCACAAAACTTCTCATGACATCACTGCCCCCATCCGCAATGAGTTCATCACAGATATCTTCCAGAAATAAGGGAATAGCCCTCACCAACTACCACATTAACTCAGTTGACAGAAAGACTACAAAGCCTCATAAAGAGAATCCAGATGATGAAAGGGGATTAACCCTGAAGAGAAATTTATATAATCTGATGGTTAGGCCTATCTTCTCTAATAAAGAAAATAGCATCTTAGCTGAGCTCTTCTATTAATGAATAAGAAAATGGTCTGAAATAGCTCCTACAAACAAAGACTTGACCAAGAGCCAGAGAAACAGCAATTAACCCATGCCAAAGACAAGCCACGTCCGCTGGCTTGCACTCCGACATCAACCAACTCAAGCTAAAAAGCACACTAACTGAGGGACGCATTGAAAGCAACAATGATCATCTTATGAATGTCTTCATGTATTGGGCGCACAAAAAAAATAGTTAACAGATTTATTGTGTGAATTATATGTAAAGATGTCTGTGGGGGTCCTCTAACATCTGTGTTCATTGCAGTCTGCATGCTTCTTAGCTCTTTGGCAAATTTTTGACTACTAATACACCATCTCCATATGCACGTGGATTTACATACACAGCATAATCTAGCCAGCAAAAGTGAATATTAGGTGAAGTATCAACTTGCAAATTAATTGATATTGATGAAAGAAAGCCTCAAAAGAAACATACAAATCAACATACCTACTTAAGCAAACATCAGTTTGTTATTATTATCACTCAATTTCCATAATTTGGTAACTTTAATGAGTTAATCACAGTCTTTTCCATTTCCAAACTAAGCACTTCTGGAAGTTCACCATCTCCAAGACTCAGTACGACAGATAAACTGAGAGAAATATGAGATTTATTGAAAAGATCCCTTCAACAGAAAAAGGTACCTCCCAATGGTACTGGACGACTCCCTCTGGTTTCTTTTTTAGGCTATTACTTGTACTTGGTTTTAACCTGCAAGTAACAGTAATTAAAATCTATGCCAATAAATATCATTATTTCAATATCACATCTACACTAAATAATGACAGTATTGAATCCAATGCCCTTGGACATACTAACAATTTCAAATTCACAATCCATTGAGAAATGAAGGAAAGTAAAGGTACAGTTCCACAAAAGCTGAACATCAAGAACACAAGGATATAAAGAAAGAAAAGTTAGTAGCTTTCTGAAAGAGATCTCAGAGCGTACTCCTTCGCCATATGAGTACAATAAAGCTATGAGAAAGGAGCATGGCAAATAATCAAAACCATCCAACTTCAAAGAGAAGTGGAGCCAGATAAAGCAAGGAGAGAGTCATGGAAATCAAGTGAGCTTGGAAAAGTGTGAACCGTGCTTTTTAGGATATTACGAGTTGTAATGGGACCCCAACAAAACAAGAAAAATGCCATAAATCCTAAAAAAATTAATATGCTATTGCTCACAACAATTGTTAACGAGACTCAACATTCTAGTGACAAAAGTTGGTTACAATGAATACAACCCAACTAATTGCAGGTCTGGCTCCACTACTAAATCATAAGGCTTCTCTACTGCCATGCTATCTGCTCTTTTCAACAAAGTCTTTCCATGACCAAGTTGAAATGAAAAATTAAAAGCAAGTTGACACTTAATACTGATAAAGTCCCATGAATGCTACAAAAGACACTTACACTACTTTTTCTGGTTTATCCTTCAGCGAGAACAATGGTGGAACTAGAATCATCAAATCGTCCTGATCAACATCCATAAGACCGCCTTTCTCTACAACCAACACATAAGAAGAATATTATACAAATATGAAAGATAATGTCTCCAATTACATTCATTTCTGTAAAATTAATGTAAGACGAACCAAAATCAGCCCAATTTCTCTTCTTTCGTCCGGCAACATTAGCATGAACAGCAACAACATGCTGGTAGTCTATCATTCCTGAAGAAACACAAGCACATTCAAAAAGATCAATCAAAAAGCACCTAGGAAAAATCCCATGGCAACCCCTGCCAGAGGGTGAAAGAGAAAGGCAAACGAGAAGTCATGAACTTGAGTGACAACGATAATGAATGATTACCATCAAAATAATAAGCTTCACGGATTTGAGCAACAAGATCAGCAACAAGGTGTTGTTGATCTTCCACTGGGGCCTGGGATTCAACTTTCTTTGGCGAAGTAATGTTCTCCAGCTCAGCTCCAATAATGGGTTGAGTGTTTCCTTCTATATGAGAACAGGCATCCTTCTGATTAATAGTAGCAGGATCCGCAGAAGAACTGTTTAACACCCCATTTCCCAGCTCAGTAACATAGGCATTTCCTAGTTTCGTTTTGGATATTTTTAACAAGAAATGATTGCATGCACAAAGTTTTCCAAAGGCAGGGTGTGAATATGGATCTTCAGGACGAAATCGGAGTTCCAACTTGTTCAACTCAGAACTACGAGCCTGCAAATGAGCCGATGATGTGTCACAGAGCAGAACATGCCATAGCATGGCTCAAACTTTGTAGTGAAAACACTAATAATTTTCTATAGGGTGTCACTCTCAAATTAGAGAAAAATCAACAAGATAAACAAAATTTTCTATCACAAAGAAAAAGAAAAGGCATTTACACATTTAGACCTACTGACTGGCACATAAACAAAGCCCTGTTCTCAGCGGGCGAGGGAATATTCAGAAATCAAAACCCAAAAGAGGGATTTCATCAACTAGGACAAACAACACAAAAAAGATCAAATTTTGAACACATTCAAAGTGCGTGAGCGTTGTGCTGCCCGAACATTATTAGAGTGAAAGAAGTAACGATTGAGGCAGACCTTTGCAATGCCTTCAGTGCCGCCGAGAGTCTCGACAGCTCGGTCCAGGGAAGAGGGGTAAGCCGGGTAGTGAATCGCGAAGGCCTCATTGCTGGGAAGGTTGCCGGAAATTGTACCGCCCTTTATGATTCCCATGGTTTTGCTTTACTTCGCCGGCGGCCAGAATTTTTTGTGCTGAGACTGGTGCTGTGCATGCTTCACTGCTTCTAATACTACTCAATCAAAAGAGGGATGTTAGAATTTGGGTAAATTATTTTGAATTCCCGAAGGTTTGGAATTTTATCAATCGCCCCTTATAGTTTTGCATAATTACGGTCTCCCCTTCACGGTCTAAACATTACCCTTTTATTAATTGACACGAAATGGCAAAATTGTTTATTTCAATCATAAATTACATGAAATCCGTTGTGCAACCAGGTCTCGTTTTCGTTTTAACACTAAATTTAATATATTATAATTATTTTTTATCATTTTTAATACAATTTTTTGGACCTTTTTTAAATTTTTAATACACTTTTTATATTGTAAAACTATTTTTCAAAAACATGTTTTCAAAATCGTTTTCAAAACAATCAAAATGAACGGGGCCCTAGGAGGTGAATTAATTCGTTGGCAAATTAAAAAATTTCTTGACACTTTGAAACCAATGCCTAGTATGGTAACATGCAAAGCAAATAATCAAAGACGACAAGGCATCGCAAATTTATAGTTGTTCAAATTTTACTTGATTCTCAATTTAGTATCTAAGTTCAATTATTTGGTATTTCCCTAATCCAAACTATGAAATATTTTAGGTGTGTTTCAAATTCTTATACTTGCTTAAGCACCCTTATAAGTGTTTTTTTTTTTTTTCTCTTTTCCTCATTTGTCTAACTCCTATAACTTTTCCCAATCTACCTCTAAATTAGAATTTCCACATTTGCCTATCTCTTGAATTTAGGATTTTTCACAAATGTCTTCTCTCTAAGTTAGGACTTATTCAGTTGTCTAATCCAAACTCTTGGGCTTAAAAACTTTTTTCTTTTCTCCTTTTGCTTCTTCTTTCACCTTGTCTAACTCTTAATCAAAAATTAAAAACTTTTACAATTTGTCTAACATCCCTCTAGGTATTTAATGTGACACCCCAGATTCACTACCCCGGATGCAAGCAGTTGGCTTCACCGGATGTCTGTCTGGTTCACACTAGGACTCAGTACGTGTAGAACATAATCATTCTACCATTTATGATAACAAAATCAAACTTACATCGCCTTAAAGTACATGATCATCAGAGTATTAACCTATCTAAATCAGCATTGCCTTCTAGTCGTACTCCCTTATTCCAATACTTCAGGATGTCCTAGCGAACATAGTCATCTTCGCACCAAAAATCTATAGCAATTATTTTGAAAACAGAAAACAAAACAGGAAAATGGAATAAGCCCTTGCTCAGTGAGAGTTACCCGTTTTTGCAAACAATTACCGAGTTGCATAAATTATTCATGCATATAATTCAATTCAATCATAGCATATAGCATTCATGACTCATGCAGGATTCAAAAACATATAACGATGATCAGGGGCGTTCGTCAAAGTTCTATATCAACGATGAGCGGCGGGCCAACTCACCTCGGCGTAATCATATTCATAATTATAATCATAATCATAATCATAATCATAATCATCAATATATCGTCAGCCAACTCCCAATTATACATGCATAGTTAAGGCCCCCGTGGTCAGAACATATTTCAAAATCAGGAACGTAGATGATCCAGACGACCAAGCTTTATGCTGACTCGTGGGATCAAATCGAATTTCATATAATGGATCCAACACAACTCATGAACATATAACAGTTCCAGTGCACAAAAAAAGTACAACTGAAGCATAACAAGTATATATGTAGTTCAGCCGGTATATAAGCACAACTGGCAGTTTAAAAGCAAAAAGCATTTCAAATATTTTTCGAAACCGTATAAAACATGTCACACAATTCAATTCAATGCAGATTTAATTATTAATTGCACTAAAACGGTATCTATTTTCAGTGATAAACTCACCTCAGTCCGAAGATACTAGCTCACAATTTATCTGCCCGATCTGCATATATTTCATGTTCCGAGATTTCAGTATTTATTTCCACTACGAATGATATTCTATGATTCTTAAACTTCTTATGTACTCTAGAAGCTATCTAAGTAACAACAAAACACTAGCCTACCTATTTTCCTTTTAAAAGAGTCTATAACAATTAAATAGAAATTTAAACTCTATTTCTATTTAATTTTGGAAATATATAAATAAATAAGGCTTAAATATATTAATTACTAACTTAAGGAAAATATAAGTTAAAGGCCTTTAAATAATCGTTAAAATACTTAGATTAGAAAAGAATTATAAAAGGAATTTTAAAGGAATAAACAAAGGAAATAAAAATATTCAAGAATTCATTTTTCAAAGTTGGATCAGTTTTTTTACCCACTCTGAGATCAGTTAAAACCACTCCAAAATTATTTAAAAAATCATGAATCGGTTTTTCCCGCTTTGAAGTCGGTAAAAATAGATCGAGGATTTTCCAAAAAATCAAATATCGGTTTTTCCTGATCTAAAGGCGGTTATAACCGATTTTCTTGAGAAAAATTCATTTAAAATACCAAGGCCGGTTTTACCTGATTGTTCCCAGAAATCGCTTTTTCAACTTTGGCTTCAGGTTTCAATTAAAAAGTGCCCAAAACTCATTTTCTTTTGGTTCTTTTTTTTATCAAAATCATGCATACAACATTCCTATAACATTCCTGTCATTTCATAACACAACAACAACATCCAAAAATCCATAAATTAATCTAATTATAAAGAAAACTCAAAACTTAACTCTTTCATAACTTTTGCATTATAATTCCAAAAACTAACGTTATAGTAAGCTAAAATCGCTTACCCTTAGATTCCTAAAGTTGCCTAGACCAAAATCCACGGATTAGAAGTCCAAGCTCCAAGTTCAAGTCCTCATTTTCTAATTTCTTCATAATTTCTCAACTTTCTCTATTATCAACATCCTCTCAATTTTTACTTCTTGATTCTGCAAAAAATATGTTTATGGACGATCAAGGGGGTATTTATAGACCCTGGGCACCGTATAGAACAAATTTTGTAGGGCTACAAGCCCTTTACTGTCGTAGCTCGACGTTGGAACTTGGAGAAGATTTTTTTTTCAATTTTCGGTGCAGATCGATTTTACCTGCTCCTAATGATGGGTAAACCGGTCTTCATTTTTGTCATCTTCCTAATGCCATTTTTTACTAGTCTAATGGTGGGTAAAACTGTTATTGAAACGGTCAGATATTTTTTTTTTCTACTGGTCAAGGTCGGTGAGATCGGTTTTACCCACTCCCAATGGTGGGAAAAATCGTTCTTTGGATTTTTCCGTATTTTTATTTTATTTTGTAATTTTCTTATTTTATATTTTCTATTTTCCAAAATTAATGAATCCTTAATTAATTCGGCACTTAACAACATATCTTAAAATCATAATCATAAATTGAAACAATTAGATATAAACACATAAATCATATGATGTGACACAAAACGCCCTTGGATCCTAGTACTTTGGACTCTTGAAGGTATAGCTCGGACGGATGATGATGAACCTCGTATTATTGATGTTGTAGCTCGGTCCCTGTGATAAGATCTGAACACTAAGAAAGACAGCAAGCGGGGCTATCCTCCCTGTTTCACTCCGACGCTCAAGTTAGTAAAGTGTATAAGATAATGATATTGACAAAGTGCTTGTAATCGTAAAGAGTTGTGTATCTTTGATAAGAAATGCTACTAACCTTATATAGACCTTGCTTTGTGATCTATCCGTTAGACCATTTATTATCATTAAGGGCCTCCATGATTCCAGCTCCATTAATAGAAATTAATTCAGGTGTAACTGACATTGACCTAAATGCTCTTGTAATGGACACTGACCTAATTGCGCTTGTAACGGCCACCGACTTAAATGATCTTGTAACGGACATTGACCTAAATGTTCTTAAATATCTTGCCAAACTCCTATCACATTAATAGCCTAAACTCCCACCCCCTCATTACTACTTCACACCCTTGCTATACGCCTTTATCCTGGCCTATAGCTTTTTAGCCCGACCTATAGCTTTTTAGCCTAGCCTATAGCTTTTTAGCCCAGCCTATAGCCTTTTAGCTCGACTACACACTTTTCTGCTACGTTTTAGCTCGGCCAAGTGACTCTTTACCTACCTAACTTCTTTAACTTACTTCTTTTCTCTTTGGAGCTTTACGTTTTTATTCTTTTTGGGCTTACAATTAATCTAGGAGTGGACATGGTTTGCTCCAATTCGAAAATCGAACCGAATTCGAATTTATCGAATTCAAATAACCCAATTAGAATTCAGTATTCGAATTAGGTTTGGTTTGAAACCGAATTCGAATTATGAATTCGGTTTTTGAATTTGGTACCCAACTCGAAAACCGATTCGAAAACCGTATTAGGATATATGATTTATATTTTTTAATTTTATACTTCTCATCTTTTTAATTCCTCTACCCCACTACATCTCTCTCTCTCTTCCCCCCCCCCCCCCCCCCTTCCTTTTTCTTTCTTTTCTTTCTCCCTGCGAACCCACCTCTGTTCCCTCTTCTTCTCTTGATTGTCTTTCTTTATTTACTCTTCCTATTTCCTTCTCCCATGTCTCTTTCCTTTTCTTCTGTTAGCCATCAAGTTTTAGGAGAAGGTTATGGTGGTGTTGATTGTTGTTGTTGAATGGTGGAGGTTGTGGATCTGGGAAGGGAAGGCGATGGTGGACCTGGAACTAGATGGTGCTTCTTTCTCTTCATTATCTTTCTTTCTTTACTCATCCTATTTCCTTCTCCCATCTCTCTTTCATTTTCTTCAAAGCCTTACTGTGTTAAACTATTAATTCTGGAAACAAATTTGTGAATTTGGTTTCCACGGTCCAAACCGAATTCGAACCGAATTAGAATTATGAATTCGATTTGGTTTCTTCAGTTTTAAAACGAATTAGGTTTGATTTTTGAATTGGCCAAAAAAATTTAAAATTTGAGAAAACCGATTTGTGGAAACCGATTCGTGCCCACCCCTAAATTAATCTATTGGGTCAGACCCAATACCTTGCTCACTTTTAGGCACACTAACAACCCCCCCCCCCCCCCCCCCCAAGTATTGTATTTTTTGTATTTTTAATATGATTAAAACATAATATTTAACCATTTTTCCCCCCCTTGAAATTAGGCTGGTATTCAAAAAAAATTTTGTCCCTGCAAAAATGTCATTTGACCCAATACCATGCTTATATGCCCTTTAACCCCCCAACAATGAATAATGTTCACTTTATTTATTCTATCCGCCCACCTGTTTTTACTCATAGCCCCCCCTCCCCTCCCCCGGTCCCCTGGAATAAATAATGCATACTTTATTTATTTTACCAGGCTAACAGTTTAACTTAGCCCCTGAGAAACTTAAGAATGCCGGCCTATATGGACACTAAGCTCCTGATTTTTTTTTTTCAAGTATAGCTCCCCAAGAAATAATCACCCAGATTTACTCTCATAACGCTGGCCTAATGTTTGACCCATACGCTGGCCTATGCATGTTGTATACCCTATTTCCGGCTCAAAAAGACAAGTTAACCTAGAAATAAGCTTTCAAAAAGTACTAAGAGTGAATAAAAGATCGAATTGTACCTGATTTTGCTGGGCAAAGAAGTCATGCCCCTTAAATGCCTTCCATAAAGCCCACCCTTCGCTTTTACTCCTTTTACTGACCTAGCCATAAATGCTTCCATGATACTAGCTCTGCCCTTAATTCTTTTTGTAACCTCTTCTCATAATAATTACCTGGTTTCTCTCTCATACTTAACTTTCCTCTTAACTCTTCCCATGGTTCCAGTCCTTCATTAACTATTCTAACACTTGTCTTTCTCTCTTTGAGCCATACACTGAACTTGGTATCTGATCCGGCCCATCCGCTTGACCCTTTAGTGACAGACTCTAGCTTCCTGTAAAACCCGACCAACTAGCTTGTCCCGGTACCCTTCGAGACCCGGTTAATGACTTGTCCTGGCCAATTTCTTGGCTCAGCTAATGTTTTATCCCGACCAACTTCTTGGCTCCGCCAATGTCTGTCTCAGCCAACCTCTTGGCCCAGCCAATGTCTGTCCCAGCCAACTACTTGGCCCTGCCAATGTCTGTCCCAGCCAACTGTTTGGCCTTGCCAATGTCTGTCCTTGCCAATGTTTGTCCAAGCCGACGTATTGGCCCTGCCCCTAGTTTATCCTAGCCAACGTATTGGCCCTGCCCCTAGTTTGTCCTAGCCAACGTATTGGCCCTGCCCATGTAACATTGCCTCGCCTGTTTAACATTACAACGAAGAGAAGGCCCCCTATGCATGGTAGGAAATTTTAAAAGCATATGCATAATTGAAGCTATGGCCTGAGAGCAATTTAAGTCGAGCCTGTCAAGATAGATATTGTAAGGTGATGCCTCGTTGATCACCATAAAGTCTATGGTCTCTGTCCGTTTTAGCTGGCCAGCTATCAAGGTGATTGGTATGCTCAAATGTCTTGTATGTATAACATGGTGGTGGCCAAATCTGATCAAAGGTTTATGCACCAGGTCTACCAGAGCCTTATGGAAATTGACAGCCCTCTAATGCTTTGACAGTAATAATGTTACTAGAACTACAGAATCACTAATGTCCTTTTAACTTGGAAATTAGAAATTTAGCAATCTATGACAAGGGGATCATCACTAGTATATGACAAAAAGTGATATTTCTCCTCGAAAGAAATAATAGAGGTGGTAGGGTATACCTTGCACTTACCCACAATAATGTCAAAGTGCCGGTAGGCCTGTTTTCATTGGCGGTTTGAGTCTCCTAAAGTGGGTCCACCAGCAATAGTGTTCACTACCCCGGCAATGACGGGGTCTGAACCTGACCTTACCTGAGGCCTGCATGTGTCGGGTTGAGAACACTCACATGCAAAATGGCCGGGCTCCCCGCATCGGTAACATCCTGCTGGCCTCTCCTAGTTCGCTGGGACTGGAGGCTTTGGAAGCGTTTCAACTTGAGTATATTGAGTCAACTTATTGGCTTAGATTAATCTGGCTATCTCTGAAACTGGATCTCTGCAATCATTAGTATTATGATTAATATGTTTATGGTATTGTAAATACCTATTAGGATTTAACTGATCTTTAGGGTCGTTAGGGCCCGTGATAGGCCAAATCGAGGGAAGCAATCTCTGTCCTTGAATAGTAGTATAAATATCTATCCTAGATGTCGAGAAAAGGCTCCATAACCTACAAAGAGTTAACATCATTCTCGGGTCTTGTCCCAGCATTAGTAGTACCTACAAATTTTGTCTCTTCCCCCCCCCCCCCCCCCCCTTGATGTGGGATGGGAGAAACAGCCTTTATTTTGCCATACCCATCCCCAATCCCGATTTCTCGCTCATTTTTTATGGTCTCCACCGCCTCATTTACAGCAAAATTCATAGCAGTAGTCATCATATCTAGATATGTCAATGGAGGCATAATAGCTACCTCGGTATCTAAAGGTCCTGATCTTAACCTATTTATAAAGGACCCATTATAGTCATTTCATCTTTTTCATGACATTGCCTAGATTCTATATTAAAACGATCAGTAAAAGCTTGTAACCCCTCTCCTACCCATTGAGTGATATTCATAAGATGCCAACTAGGTTTGGATAAAATTTTATTCCCTATGAAGTTAGCCAAAAATAAATCACCAAATTGATCCAATAAATGAATTGAATTTCGAGGTAAGGAGCAGTACCAGTTTATTGCATGGCCTTCAACGTGAGATGAAACGTCATGCACCGATTGGCATCAGACAAATTTGCAGTATCCATAACACTCATGCAATGCATCCAATGAGCCGTGGGGTCAGTTGTGCCATTGTACTTGTCAATCTTACCTTTACCTTTATAGCCCAACGGAAATGGTGTAATCTGGATCTCCCAGCAAATGGATGTGATACAAGAGAAGTATGCCCCATTCGTCCCTGATGCACATAGCCAGACCCGGGGAATGTTAACCCCCCGTATTACGGATACTCTGGAGCATTCAACTGTGATCCCCTATAACCCAGATGACCTATGCCCCCTGTATAATACCTCAGGTTCATCAAAGGTGGATAGCTTACCGGTGGCTTCATCACTCTACTTGTTCCTACCCTATAGTGCTGAAACTGGTCTACGCCACTTATCCCTCCCTCGAAAAGGAATATGATGAGTAGGTGCTTGTGGATAATACCCAAGATATGTCCCCATTAACCCCTATTGACCCAGTCAATATAGTTGTGTCTGGCCATATGAAATGGTAGTATAAACTGGTGGAGCCTCAGATAGATTGGGAATTTGACTAGCTAAAGATTGATTGACCCCTAAAAATCCTCCTGGTCCTCCCAAAGTTCCTAACAACACGGTAAATGGCACTCCCCACCATGGATAACCCGAGAACAGTTCTCCCGCCGAAGATGGCCCAATGAATGGTATGGTTGTACCCAATGTTAGCTCAGATTGAAACATACTTGTAACTGGATCCTATTTGGCCCCTGTAACCTATAGAAAAGATGTTAATGGCACATTTAAATAATTAACTACCTATGAGGTAGGGGGATCCTCAATAATGGTAATGATCTCAGGGTCGAATGGCACGGCAGCGGAACTGGGAAGGCCAAAAGAAGGCATGGTTTTCAGTGGTGAACCCAGGAGGGTTATGAGTGCAAGAAATGAGAACAGTCGATAAAACTTGGCACGTTCGTCCTGCTCCTGCTGGGTGGTCATAATTACAGAAGAAGAAATTGCAGAAACCATAGTGGTAGGAGCGACAATAATAGTTGGAGCCACTGTAGTGGTTGGAACAACGTTGGTGGTTGGACTGGTGGCGACGGTACTGACGACGGTAGCACCTTCGGGTACCTTGACTGAAAGATTAGAAGTACCAGATCCTAGAGCACCTTGCGTTATGGTTTCAACAAATTTCTTTGATTGTGACGAAAATTTAATGAAGAGATCGATCAAATCGTCCCCGCAAATGACACAAGTTGATGTGACACAAAATGCCCTTGGATCCTGGTACCTTGGACTCTTGAAGGTATAGCTCAGACGGATGATGATGAACCTCGTATTGTTGATGTTGTAGCTTAGTCCCAGTGCTTCAAGATGAGATCTGAACACTAAGAAGACAATAAGCGGGGCTATCCCCTCTGTTTCACTCCGACGCTCAAGTTAGTAAAGTGTATAAGATAATAATATTGACAAAGTGCTTGAAATTGTAAAGAGTTGCGTACCTTTGATAAGAAATGCTACTAACCTTATATAAACCTTGCTTTATGATCTGTCCGTTGGACCGTCATCATGACCATTTATTATCATTAAGGGCCTGCATGATTTCAACTCCATTAATAGGAATTAATTCAGGTATAACGGACACTGGCCTAAATGCTCTTGTAACGGACACTGATCTAAATGCTCTTGTAACGGACACTGGCCTAAATGCTCTTGTAACGGACACTAACCTAAATGCTCTTGTAATGAACACCGACTTAAATGCTCTTGTAACGGACACCGATCTAAATGCTCTTAAATGTTTTGTCTAACTCCTGCCACATTAATAGCCTAAACTCCCGCCCCGTCATTACTACGTACTTCACACCCTTGCTATACGCCTTTATCCCGGCCTATATCTTTTTAGCCCGACCTATAGCCTTTTAGCCGTCCTATAGCCTTTTAGCTCCACTACATACTTTTCTGCTACGTTTTAGCCCAGCCAAGTAACTCTTTACCTACCTTACTTCTTTTCCCTTTATACCTTTACGTTTTTATTCTTTTTGGGCTTACAATACCTTGCTCACTTTTAGGCCTACCATCATAATAGAAATTGAAATCATAGAAATTAAAAATCTTTGAAGAAAATATTTTATAATTTTTAAAATATTCATCAGAAAATACTATGTTATAATTTAAATTAAAAATATTCTTAAAGAATTCTATAACTAAGTAAATATTTGTAAAGAAATACTTTTAAAAATACATATAGATATTTTAGGGGTTAATTTTAGTGTTAAAAATTGCGGGACCTCACATTTAAGATTTCTCTCTTTCGTGTGAGCAAAAATGAATTCCTCTTGAAGTGTGAGGTTTACGATTATACACAAAAATTTTGACACAAAGGCGTCTTTCTCAAAGGTTAGGCATTATGACTCATTTCTCAATTTGAAGACTAAATTACTCTACAAAATGTCTCTAAGTGTATAGCAATTTAAAAGGAGTTTGAACTTAAATGAATACATCGTTATAACTCATGTGTTTCCATAACTTAATTTGCTCTTTGACTTGAATGAAGCTTGGGTGTTTCATGGTTGATTAGTTAAACTCCTTTTCATGTGTATGCTATAATTAAGGGGGAGAAAAATTAAAACTAGCATAGACATAGTTTTATGTTAGTATACACATCCCATAGGATTTTAGAAAGTATAATAGACTTTGAGTGCATTAATAAAGTGGGAGAAATATGTTAAAATGAATGCTTAATTGTTAAGATGATAACAAACTGGGGAAGAAAATGTGACTATATGATTAACTTTATCATTATGTATTCCAAAAGGGAGATAGTGAATTAGAGAAATGAGTGTTTCTATGCTTTATTTTTTTAAAATATATAATCACATATTTATTTTGACATCATAAAAAGGGGAGAGAATGTTAGACCGAGAGTTTTAATATTGGTTTTAATTATGAGTTACAAATGTATGTGATGTGAACCCTTGATTTCAACTTGTGAAAACAAGAACTCAATGAAGAAAATTGCCAAGGAAAGTCTGTAAGCAAGACGCAGCTCTCAAAAATCTAGAATCCTTACCTTTGATTCGGCAGACTACTAATTTAACAAATTAAATTAAACACGCAATTCGAACCAAGTAGAGAATAATAGAGGCGAAACAAAGAATGCAATTAGATAGAGCAATTATCTAATTAGACTATAGTTCCTGTACTTTTAGCAATTAGCAATCATGCAAATTACTTAAGCCAAAATAAAGATGAGTGAATTAATAAAGTATAAACTTATCAATTAATTAATCACTCAATAATAATGAAGTCATGCACCCCTATTTATAGGACATAGAGAGCACGAAATTTACACAAGAAAAATAAGGAAAGAAAACACAAAATTGGAACTTAATCAAGAGATTAAGTAACTCACAAAAATCAGCAAGAAAAATGAACTTACTTGCTGAAAAAGTAAAAGAAAAGAAAGAGAAATTTCATCTTCCATAAGGAAAGGTTATGGATGAAATTCTCAAGGAAAAACAAAGAGGAAATTTCGAAAATAAAGAGGAAAAAAGAAAAGAGGAAACTTAACCAAGAGATTAAGTAACTTTGACAAGAATTGGAAACAAGGAGAAAAGAAGTATCTCTTTATTTTTGGAAATAATAAAGATGGAAACTATGAAGAGAATTAGGTAACATGCACAATACATTAATTTCTCTTAAACCCTATAACACTTAAGTAAAACCCTAATTCGCATATGGGCTTCCTTGTGAGTTTGTTGGGCTTGACCAAATTTGAAGTAGATGGACTTGAGGGAATTCGGCCCAATTGATGTAGCATGATGTAGATGTAGGAAGCTTCTGGAAGCTTCGGGAATCATTTTGGAAACTCAAAAACATTTCATTCCCAAAATTCCTCAAAATTGTGAAATCTCTATTTCTTCACTGGGAAGACTGCTAGTTACCATTTCCACCATTTCCTTAACTTGTAAATACCATTTCCACAATTTCCAGAACATGGACATACCATTTCCACCATTTCCTTAACTGGGATGATTAGTATTCACCATTTCCACCATTTCCACTTTAATGGAGAGTAGGTTAACCCTTGTAATCTTCATTTCCTTCTCATTAAGGTCATTGGAGCTTTCCTTTGTCTTCGTGGATTCTGACTCATAACTTGTGTTATTTTAGCCTTGGATTTCCTCATTAGTATGATTATGTTCTAATGCTTTACAATTTTAGTGTTAAAGTGCAGAAAAAGAAAAACCATGTCAACTCGAAAAGAGAAGTGGTCGATTCAACATTTATCAAGTGGCCTATACAAAGATATCTATGCTCAATAAAGAGATCCTAAGAGCTCCACTTTTGGACAAGCCTCAAATTTTAAGTGTTGGAAGCATTGAAGAGTGTCGACTCCCATTGCAGGGAAATTGAGTTGCACTAGCATGATCTAGAAAGTTGACTTTTTGTATAAGCTTTCAAAAAAAGTTCGGCAAGCAAGCTCACTGAAATTGGAGGTTCGTTAACCAGTTAGAATTCCTGACTGGTATCAAAATGTGACTTCCAATATTAGAATTATCGTTAGATATTGAAACCTAGTATGAAGCTGCCAAATTTCATAATCATTGCACGAAGTCGATGCGCACATAAAGAGAATTCGAGTCCCACTAAAACCAAGTCAAATCGATATCAACTCAAATGAAGGATTGCCAATAGACATATATTGAAAAAATAAGAGAAAAGGCTAAACAACGGCTAGGTATAGCGACTCGTTCGGATTCAGAACTGGTATCGAAAGCTGACTTCTGATATCATAAGTGGTACCTTAGATATCGGAACCTCCCAATGGGAACAATTTTAAGGGGATGTTTCTAGCTGTTAAATGTAACTCCAGAGCCACTATCAAACCCCTAAGACTATATCTGAATGCCTATGATCCTAAGAAACAATACCCTACCCCAAAAATACATTTTAGAGCTTAAATTCATATCAAAGTATTTGATTTTTTGATAATAAATGTCGTATTTCATTATTCAAGGGAGAATTAGTGATACAACCTGATCTAATAATAATCATATACAAACATTTGAAAATAAACTAAATCAAACCTATACAGATCTAAACAAGTAGTAATTTGTATAAATCTAACTAGTAGAATAAAAAAATGCCATCGCGCTGGACAAATCACGTACCGAAATATGAACTTGATCTCGAATCTGCCACTAATCTTCTGATTAAAACCCCCAACCGACTGAATCTCAACTTGATAATAATGAAATTCCTATTTATTTATATGGGGGAAGAAACTCCCGTTTATTTTGGGAGACGAGATATCTGACTATGAGAGAACAAAAAAGTCTCATCATAGAAGAAGACAAAAATAAACTAAATAGAAAATAATAAAAAATATATATATATTTACCCCATCTCCTATGGGAGGAGACGGGGAAAGGAAATTAGAGAAGATGAAAGCTATGGTTTGAGAGGAAGAGAGAGGAGTGAGATGGATAGAAAGTCTTCGTATTTGATTCATAAAGGAGATTTGAGAGTAAGGGAATTTATTTCAAGAAAGAGCCTTTTGTGCCCATTTGTGCCAATTTGTGTGAATTTTATGTTGTCAAGTCCAGTTTCGTGGAGGATTCTACCTTTTTAAAGCAAAAGGAAAATTTTCTTAACACTTAGAAGTGTGTTAAACAAATTACAAAATAAGAGAAAGTTATAAGAGAAGTGTGCTAAGCAATTTAATTTTAAGAAGGATATTGAAGAAATTATATTCAAGAGTTTGAGTTAGAAATTGGGGAAAGTTCTAAATCCAAGAGTTTGAATGAGGCAATTGCAGTGACAGATATAGAAAATTAGTTCAGAGCCGGCTTGAGTTTTTTTTTTAAAAGTGTTTAAATAAACATATTTAGCAACTAAAATTAAAAGCTCGCAACAATAAAACGATAAAAATGAATGAGTGAATTGTTCAGTTCATCACAAACATTTGGCCATGTTACCCGAATCGACACGAACCTTCAAAATTTGGTTTTTTTAAGCACAAACCTTTCGAAAACGTTATAAAACATGACATTTTATCTACCCCCTCCGTTAACCCACTAACGGCAGCTGCTTTTTGAGGGTAAAATTACAATTTTTATGTCTTACCTTTCCCCTTATTTTACTTTTATTACAAAAAGCCCCAATATTTCTGTTATTACATATTAATCCAAAATTAGTTTTATTGTATAATAATATTGTTAAATAGTAATTATTATTATTTCTAATATTAGTGTTTTTTATAATTTTAATATTTCATTTTTCATATTAAACTTTTTAAAGAATAGATTTAATTTATTTAGTGTTAAAAAACTATTTAGTTTACTAATTTATTATTAATTAGTTTTTTCTTTATATATAATTTAATTATCATTCTATTACACACACACACACCTCCACCCCCCTCCCCCCCGGCACCGACACCATCGCCGCCCCTCTCCTCCCGCACCAACACCATCGCCGCCCCTCTCCTTCCGCACCAACACCATTGCCACCCCCACCCCAGCCCAGCAACAACGCCACCCCACCCCAGCAACAACACCATTGCCATCCCAACCCAACAACAAAACCATCGCTACCCTAGCCTCAACACCAACATCATCACCACCCCTAGCCTACCACCACCACCACAACTGCCGCCGTCTCTGTCACCCTTAAAAATAGCACTACAGTGCTCATATTTTTTTAAAAACCAAGGGCCAAGAATCACTGTTTGTAGCAATCGCCCTCAAATTTATAGGAAAAAAAAAAACCAAAATCCAATTTCGCACAACAACCACAATAACAAAATTAGATCGCAAGAGTAGAAAATTTACAATACATCAGCGCGAACATGATACAACAACAAAATCCAGAATCTAAATACCAAAAAAAAAAATTCGTAAAGATGACTTCTAGTTGCATAGCTCGACGGCTGTGACCAGAAAGTCTGGTCAGAAGCGGCAACAACGCACAACAGACAGATTTTTTTAGTTGCAACCAGCCATTCTAACCGCGGGGCGGGGGGGGGGGGGGGGGGGGGGGGGTGGAGGGGTGGGGAACCGCAGGCTTAGAAGCCCCGTGAAAAAGAAGAAATTTTTTTTTAGGGATGATGATGAACAGTGTCGGCACGCTGTTCATCAAATTTATAGATTGGTACATGTAATTTTATTTTTCTTAAATTTTTGCCCCAACTTATTTTGAAAAAGGATAAAAATATTTATGCTTTAATGTTATATCATAATATTAAGAATAATTAAGGGGCGTTTGGTTAATCGGTAAGAATGGCAATGACAGTGGGTTTGATTGCAAGGTGGAATGGGTTTGGGAATGGAAATGAAACCCAACACAAGGGTGGGTTTCACTCAAGTCTAATTATTTAGGTATAATTTCCAAAAACTGATTCCCAAACCCACCAACCAAACAGCCAGATTTTCTGTGATTCCATTACTTCATTGCCAAACCCACCAACTAAACGCCCCCTAAGTATTTTAGTATTATTATTATTATATAGTAAATTTAAATTAAATGCAGAATAAACTAAGAATCTGAAAATGAAAGTTTGGGGGTTTATTTAGCAATAGATTTTAGGAAAAATTTTCATAAGGGGCAGTGAAACTTTTAAAATTGATAAATGGGGTGTAATTTTTACATAATATCTAATAGGGACAATAGATTATTAGTTAAAAAGTAAAAAATTAAAATATATTTATATAGACATGAATACCCTCCAACTAAAAGTAAAAAAAAAAAAAAAAAAAAACCTCCATAATCATTCTTATCATAAAACAAAATCATCAAATTATGTACTCGCTCAAGGGCTATTTTATCATTGATCAAAGATTCAAAATCTTTGTTTTAACCATTATCACTTCAGATTTCCTGATCAAATGATCAAGCCTCACTGTTTGGAGCAGTATTTATAATATATGTTTTTTGCTCAATAGCAATTACGGCTTCTGTTATCTGATTAATTTTCCTCTATATTCATGTTCTTCCACTGCTTTTATTTTATAATTTTCTCCAAATAAGCTTTTAGCTTTTGCAAATCTTGTCCTCTTGTTCAAGCTCACCGCCATTCACATATCCGGCAACAAAACATACCTTCTCTTGAAATATGTACCAAAATATCTCATAATGGGGAGAAAAAGATACCAAAAAAAAAAAAAAACACTAATAAGGAACTGCAGCAGAAAGAGTAATGGTGGAAAATTCATGTTTCTCGAAGAGATTGCCTTACTTGGCTTTTACCATTCCACATGCGTTGCGTAATGAAGCCAATGTCATAAAATTTACAATCCTTGGGGAGACCCAAAAAAGGGAAAATTTCTCATAACTCATAAGAATCAAAATTCACTACATCAAGGCATCCACAGTAGTTTCTTCAAAAGATTCAAAGTTCACTACAGTACAATTATATGCTTTCTCCTCTTCCATGTACTTTGAAGACCTTTTTGGCAATTGCAATTGATCAACTTTCTTGTTTGTTCTTGATTTTCAATTACACATGATATCATATCATAATAATAGAGCCTTCTCAGAGTTCCCTGAACTATGCATAATGTATTACAAAACAATAATTGGGCTAAGTGCCAACTACAATAATTACTTTACCACTTAAATGGTTTGGCCTATTGAATGAATAAGATTCACTATTTTAATTTTTACCACCATTTTCCCTCACGCACCTAAAAGGTACTGAACCCTTGTAAGGCCAATTGAAGAGTTTGCATCCGATTGAAATTGTGGTGATTCCATATTTGATGGTTCCTGGCCGATACTATAAATAATGAAGCAAGACAACTATATAGCTTTCCTTGAACTCTGCAGTCACTTGATTCAGAAGGACATTGGATATGTCTCACATCAAAATTGAAACTGGTTAGGCGATACCAATTTCACTGCAATACACACTGCGAAACTGCGGCAGTGGAAAGTCAACGACGACTACTCTTTATATTAAAGATATCCTTAAACGATGGAGTGATGATGATTAAAATAAAACTTACAACGACTATTATAAGATAATCATGAATTTGGAGTTTTTATTTAAGGATATATTATTGATGATAAGAGAATGATCGTTGACATGATTTGTTTTCCGTTTATAAATTTGAGGGTATTTATGTCTGCATAAGTACATTTTAATTTTTTAACTAATAATTTACTGCCCTTATTAGATATTATGTAAAATTACACCCCCACTTATTAATTTTAAAAGTTCTAATGCCCTTTACAAAAATTTTCCCTAGATTTTAGATGAGGAAAATGTAATACGAAAGAATTGATAGTCAGAGGATTTTACCCCTGAAATAGTGGAGACGCTAGTGAGTTAACGGAGAGGGTAGACAGAATGTCATGTTTTGTAACGATTTCGAAAGGTTTGTGAAATTGCAACTAAACTAACCAACCAAAGAGGGGAGGGGTGAATTGGGTTGATAATAAAAATTTTCTTTCAAACAAGTAAAACAATTTTGGTGAAATGTGTGAAATGTGAAAGTTTGAAAATTAAAAGGAAAGAACAAGACTTTAATGTGGTTCAACTTTCTTTTCTCAAGAAAAGCCTACATCCACCTTCCCAAGCAACAACTTGGTTTCCAAACCTTACAAAATTATCCCAAAAGATCTCCCACCAGCTTACTCAAACTAAGGTTGATTTTTATGATAATTCCCCAATGCTTGAACTCTTTCAACCACCTTGAAAGAGTCCAAGACTTGATCCCAACAATTCAGCAAGAAAATATTGCTAGAAACTAGCTAACTATTACAAACTTGACAAGATGACTTGAAAGTAAGAGTTCACATTTGCTTTGACACTTAGAGAGATTGAGATAAAAAGAGGTGTTTTGAAAGTCTTCAAAAGCTTGTATTTATAGAGGAGAGTTGATCTTTTGAAAGAGGCTCTGTTTTCCCGTTGAGAAACTGACAAACCCGTCACTTTCTCTGTTTCAACTTTTTAGGTTCGAGACCGGGTTCGAGCTCGAAGTTTCAACTTCGAAACTTCACAATATTTGAATTCTTGGATGCAACGGCTACTTCATTTGGCACGACTTGTGATTAATGCGCTTGGCGCATTCTTCATTTCCACTATCTTCGACGTCGAGAGCCTGTCAACGTTCGAGACTTTAATTTTATTTTGGGATTTTCAATCCGAGAGTTTGACTGTTGTTGGCTGCCTGTCGACTAGCTCGACATCGAAACTTTCTGGGCAACCTTCGAGTTAGAGGAGCTGTCGATACCAAGACTCGACAGTTTCTGGGTTTCAGTTCGAGTTCGTACACTTGTCGATTGCTTGAACTCGAGACGTTCCGAATTTAGTGTCGACTTTGAGGGCCTGTCGAGCTTGGTTTAGAAACCTTTATTTCCTGCACTTTTAACTCAAGCAAACCATAAATCACTTTCTCATATTTGTTTGATCATCACTCAAAACTTAGGAATTGAGACCAAAGGTCTAACAGTTTGTGCTAAAACAATTAATTTTTGAAGGTTCATGTCGATTCGGGTAACATGGCCAAAGGTTTGTGATGACTGAGCAATTCACTCAAAATGAATAAATATTCAAAATTACACTATTCGTTAACACTTGATAATAGATTTATTTTGATTTTGTTCGTACAACTAGTTAAGAGGTGACACTTGTATTCGATGCCCTGCATCCGTTGAAAATGTTGTAAGATTTGAAATAATATCTTTCTCGATGTATATAATTAGTCTGTCATCCATTTCACTTGTTTCCAATTCTATTTCGCAAACCAGTTTTGACCATTTTCATTGCAGAAAATACTATTTCAATAGAAACAGTCACAACTGGTATAACTAATGTCAACTACATCTTATGATAAACTAAAGAAATAAGCTTTGTTTTGCCTGTCTAAACTATTTTCTGAGCAAGAGCTCCCAAATCTCCAATTGTAAAAAATTGAGGATCATTTTAAACATTAAAAATGTAATTATTAAGATGCTGCATAAGAAATAAACAATCAATAGTTAATAAGTTCTCACGATATGAAGCAACAAGACATATGAGTTTATCAACATTGAATTGAGAGGGAAAAAAAATCTTGGATCAAGACATGCAATACAACTAAGAAATTCTATGCTAACTTCTGAAAAATGATTATTAGTCTCTTGTATAATTAAATCAACAACCTGACATTGCAATCATGATAATAACTGATAGAGTATCTCAAAGCAATAATGATGATGATTTGTGATAAGTTGCCCTTTATGCCTTCTATGACCACATGCTATCATATTATCTTCCATATTTATCAATGAGATCGTGTTCAACCCATAAAACCTGTTGGTATCATTCATTCTCCCTAAAGTTTTGTAACTGACTTTTCACATTGCCAGTTAAGTTCATGGCTTAGACAATATTTTGATCTCTTTGTTGTAAGGAAAGAGACAATTCGTTTGTGATTTTTAATAAATATTTCATCAAATGCTACACATAAACAAACTCATAATTCCCTATTTTATCAATCAAAACCATTGAAGTAACTCCATTGTCAAAACTGGTATCAACACTTATATTCTTCCCAACGGGAATCTCTGGCCTTTCCAGACAAGTTACTTGATTTTTCCTCTCCCACGAAATCTATCTCCACTCTTTAATTTAACAATTATTCTTTCATGTCCTACTTGCTTAAGGTGATCTCTCCTTTACAAGATGCTGTAAGTCATACTCAAGATCATAGTGATATAGCTGAAAAATTTACTGACAAATAAATTACCCTGAAAAACATCAAGAATAACCAATTGGAGTTAGTGAAAGAAGCAGTGAATATGTTAGACCGTACCTATGATCTAAATCTTGTTTTTATGATTGTTAACAAATATATGTATTAGTTTATTTTTATTTTTCATTCATACAATTTAATTTTTGTAAACAATTACAATTTTATTGTAAATAATATTTCAGAATGAAAACTTTATAGGTGGCAATTTGTGACTCAACATGAAAATCTGATAAGAATTTAGTAAGTCAAGTACACCATTCGCAATTTAGGTAAACAAATTGGGCTGAGCACAAACAACACAATAGTAAAACAAGTAGGGTCTAATCGACTAGAATAATCTTTTTGACATATTTAACAAATTACTAAACTTTTACGGAGGGGCTCCAAAGACACAAAAGTTTTGAAAATTATTATTAATTACTTTTCAAAATTTTTTAGTACATATAAACAAAAGTTTAATTTTAAATATAACAATTTTTATAGGTTAGATGTGTTTTTATAGTTCTATTTTGAATCGAATTTCAAATGTTGGATTTTAAAAAATAAATAGGTCAGTTCGGGTCAAAATCAGATCGACAAACATGACACAAAAATAAATAGGTGAGATTAAAATTGACATGACAATAAACATGTTAAAATTAGGATTGACACCCCTCGGAAATTAGTTCTTTAAAATTAATCTTACTTGAAGAGAGATATGCATTTTTTTTTTTGAGGAAAGGTAAATGATTTTATTCCACCAAGAATTTCGGCTAAAAAATCGGTAAGATCAAACTACAAAAGCACACGTACGTGAGTTCATAATTTTTTTTTAAAAAATTGGGGCATACCCCAAATTGGCCTACGACATCAAACATCAATGAACAAAGCATAAAAAGCATCGTTTCTAGCTATTACAACTGAAAGTGAATCATACAGTATAACCATAATTCACTCTTAATCATCTACAATCACATAGAGGTTCATAGCATTCCAGTCGGATACGTGAGTACATCCAAAACCACATATCAAAATGTAGAGCTCCCAATCATCCGAATGCTATCTTCACAATGCTAGGCAGCATCATCTCCCTTCGCCATCCACACATAAACCAATGACCGACATATGTATGAAGTAAGGACACCAAGGTCAGACAGAGTAGACCACAAAAAGAAGAAGTAACATCAAATCCAAACTACTTTTGGTAAGTTGCCAACCATCATCAGATTTGATTTGCCTTTACTGGACACCGGTCAGCCAGGCTAGGATGACTTTACCATAGCCATCTACGTAGTGGTCTGTACCACCATTCCCTTTTTGAGCAAAAGAGTAGCTTTTTGGATCTAGCCAAGGCAACTTCCGGATGGGTTTTGTGTCTTTACTGTAGACACCCACGTGGTGGTCTCTAACACTCTTCCAATTTTTAACAAAATAGTAGCTATCAACGGAATTGATTTGCCTTTACCACCTACCAGTTTAGGTGGGCTAGGTAGTTGCTTGACCGCCAACTACTTCGCTATTCCGTGTAATCCCTTGAGTAGGGTACATATCATTCATAATTCTCTAAGTATTAGTCTTAACAAGTAGCACCAGAGATTCAAGTGTCATAGACACAGAATAAAAAATTAGACTATTCCTACACTTTCAAATGTGATAAACGGTTAGCGCAAATGCAGCCAAAGAGGCTGTAAACCGTTTCTTATCTTTTCTTACCTCCTTAGTCACTTATTTGATGGTGCTGCGAATGGTAGTTATTGTTCTTGGAATACTTAACCACTGTTTAATCCTGTGTCAAACAAGGTTAGTAAAATCATAAGAGAAGAAAATGTGTCGAATACTTTCTCTTTTCTTACCACACAGAGAGCATGTAGCATCTATATTCAAAAATGATAAGTTGTTCTTGGTAGACAAGCTACCTTTAAAGCATAACTATAATATAATCGAGCACTTAGGGGGTATAAATTTTTTTTAAATAGTCTCCGCCCAAAATGAACAATTACCATTAGTTATTAACAAATATAAATTTGACTAGTTAGAGATCTACCCGTTGCAGACCACTGGGTTAAGGTATTGATGCATGCATCCTTACCACCTAGTTTTTGAACGATTAGATCCTGAACATTTGTCAAATTCTTAAACATAGGGGAATCATTTTTATGAGGAACCCACCCCCAAACCGATTTTCCTTTGAGGTATACCTCATGTACCTATTTAATCCACAAATTACATCTTTTCAAATGGATATCCCACTGGTTTTTAAACATCGGAGCTTTATTTCAGAAAGTGAGATTCCGAATACCCAACCCACCCTCACTTTGTGGTAGACAAACTTTGTCCCAAGCCACTAGCGCACGACCTCCCCCCTAAAAGAACTTCTTACACAAGCTATTAATTTTATCTATGATGCTTGCAGGTAGTGGTAAGCTCTAAAGCCAAAAACATTCAACTCCTTGAACAACGTATCTAATTAATTCAAACCTACCCGCGTTTGACAACGTCATGGTTTTCCAGGCATTGAAAAAGCTATAAACTTTATCCAATAAAGCATCATAATGTACATCATTTGGCAGCCCCAAATATCGCACTGAGAGTGTGGCTATCGGAAACCCACAATATCAAGACAACTCTGAAGATCCATACCTGCCAAGCCTGTCGTGAAGATCTCAGATTTTTTTGGGTTAAATGCCAAACCCGAAACAAGTCGGAATTGTTCCAAGCACTCCTTGAGGATAGATACTGATCGCTCATCCCCCCTCGAGAAGAGGAGCATGTCATCTGCAAAGGCCATATGTGAAATCTGCAATTTCCCACACTTAGGATGGAAGTTAAAATCCTGCACAATACACTTTTTCAATAGCCTTGAGAAATACTCCATAACTATCGTGAAAAGAGCCAGTGACATCGGGTCTCCCTGTCTCAAACCCCTTTTCCCCTTGAAATGACCATGTAAGTTGCCATTAATCGAGAGTGAGAAAGAGGTTGTCATCACATACTCAGAGATCCACTGTACAACAACTGTTGGAAATCCAAGAGTCCTCATCAGGTTGAATAAGAAATCCCAAGACACCGTATCATAAGCCTTTCGAATATCAATCTTCAACATACATCTCGGTGGTATCATTTTCCTTGTATAACCTCTGATAATCTCATACATAAGGAAAAAATTGTCTGACATATGCCTATCTCCAACAAAATGCTGCCTAGGCTTCATCTATTAGTTGAGGTAGTACCATCTTAATCCGACTCGCCACTATCTTAGTGATGACCTTATACATTGTATTGCAGCATGAAATTGGTCTAGAATCAGAAACCTTTGACGCATGAGTCTTTTTGGGGATAAGAGCGACCACAGTATGGTTGAGTTGTTTAAGCAACCTACCACACCACTTTGGAAGAACTCCATCACCGCTTCTTGCACTTCTATCCCAACTACATCCCAATTTTTCTTAAAAAAGCCAGCTGGATATCTATCAGGCCCTGGAGCTTTATCATCACTCAAAGAGAAAACAACTGACTTTATCTCCTCAAATGTCACCGGAATTGTCAAGTTAGCATTTTCCTCATCCGTAGCACAAGTCCCCATTCGGATCATCTCTACATCAATACTTTGTACCACATCCGACTAACCCAGCAAGTTGCTGAAAAAGTGTACAAATTCCTCACCCACTTCTTGTGGGGGAAGTAGTGATTCCACCATTCTACTTTTTAACAGACACAATAGTATTCCTTTGATTATTTCTCTTGACCAAACCATGGAAATACTTGTTACATCTGTCTGAAAGCCGCAGGTGCATCGCCTTAGCCTTTTGTGCTAAAAATAATCTCTCCGCTTCCATTAGAAATTCAACACTTTTACGAAGTTGAGCCACCCTCTCAACACCGTCATCATTCCGATTAGCTACCAAAGCTTCCCTCTCCGCGATATATGCATTTTTCTTTATACTTGAGGGGAACTTTTTTAATTGTTTCAAAACTCAAGGAAGCATATGAAATTATTCCAAAAAGAAAAAAGAAAAAGCAAAGCATAAAAATTAAAAAAAAAAAAAGAAAAAGAAAAATACAAACCCTCGAGAATTCTTTTTCCCTCCTTCTCCCTCTCTTTACCAACAACGATAGCCAAATCACAACGGCCTTGCCTCAGCAGCCATTCTACTGCTTGTTTTCTAGTGTCTAACGAAATCCCTATTTTCTCCACTCAAACTCAAATTCCTTCACTGAAATCATAGGGATTTTTAGCTCTGAATTGCCCCTTTTCTGCCCACACCTTCAAGTGATTATTTGTTGTGATTTTAGGACCTTGGAATTTTTTTTTTTTTTTTCTCGCAAAACCCCAAGTTATCTTTGTACAACGTTTTACCTTGGTAGGCGATTATCTCGCTGGAGTGTTTGATTTCCTCTAAAATCCAGGATTTGTTTCTTGTTATTTCATCTGGGATTCTGGGTCAACCTCGAAATTTGGAATTTTTTTGTTTTGATTTTTGGTGGGTTCTTAGGTTGGGACATTTTGAAGATATTTATCTCCAATATCTATTAGCTCGTTTATCACTTGGGTTTCCGTTGATTCTCGTGATTTTTGTTTGGTTTTCCATAATTGATTTATGTGGAATTGTGTTGGGACCTAGAATCTCCCAGCGGAGTGTTTTTTTGGAGAGGAATTCTTTTATGATTCTTGTATGGCAATGGTGAATAATCAAGAAGATGGGGAGAGAAACCCATCAGCACTGTCTAGAGGTGGGAATGGAGGAGGAGGGGGTGGGGCTACCAGGTCGTGGGGGACAACAGTTTCTGGTCAATCAGTGTCAACTAGTGGCAGTGTTGGCTCTCCCTCCAGCAGGAGTGAGGCAGCAATGGCAACTCCAGCCAGTGAAAACACGTTCCTTAGGTTAAATAATCTTGATATCCATGGTGATGACGCTGGATCTCAGGGGGCTGCTGGGTGAGCCTTTTGGCCCTATTATAAATTTCTGTTTGTAGTTCGTTAGATTGCTATTTTTTCTTAATGGTATCTTGTACAATAGATTGATCACTTGAGTTTTTGTTGAGCTGGAGTTATTGAGGATAGTGATCAACTATTGTTGATGAAATTCTTGATTAAATTGAATGATTGTGTTCCTTGAAATGTCTCTCCGTTATTATTATTGTGAGACTACTGATGCACTTTTTAAGTGATTCTATGATTGATTGTGGCTTTGATTCACCCAGTTGTTCTTCTGTTTCTATCAAAACAGGGAGAAGTAAACTGAATGGTGAATAAATGTTTAACTAGGACTTAAGTTTAATTTTGTGGAAGCTTGATGCAAACTTTCTCTTGCACAGAAAATATCTTTTGGTCGTTTGTCTGGCTATTTTTTGTTAGTTTTGGATGTGAGCCATGCCTCATACTTAGTTTATGAATCAGTAACAGGAAGAAGAAAAGAGGTCAGCGTGCAGTTCCTGGGGATAAGACTGGTAGAGGGCTTCGGCAGTTTAGCATGAAAGGTTTCTGTTATTTTATTTTAATGTTTTTATTTACTTCCTCTATATTCTCTTAAAATGGTGTTGATATCTTTTGCTATGGCTAGATCTACAGATAAACATTTTCCATCACATTTTTATTTTTTTTTGTAAATAGTTTGTGAGAAAGTAGAAAGCAAAGGGAGAACTACTTACAATGAGGTGAGTATCCTCTTCCTAAGTTTTAGTCAATTTACTGAATTAACCTGTTAAGCATTGATGTGCTTGTTTCGTTAACAAGCTGTTCAGATATTTTTTGCTATGATCCAAATGGCACTATGGTTGATGACTTTATGACTATTGTATTGTTTAGGTAATATTACATCTATTTCTTCCTTTAAATCTGGATTGGTGGTTTCACACATGTTTGCCTGCATCTGCGAATCTTCAAAAGGACATAGAAAAAATTCATATGGCTAATTAATTTGTGATTTGGCTGCTTGTTTCTTTGTTTAATACTATGAAAGTGTAGTTATTACTGCTGTTCCGCTGCTCATCAACGTGGGTACCTAAGTTTTTACTTAATTATTCATTTTTATCTGTCACATGGGCATGCAAATGTTCATATGAGTGATTTAGGTGTGATTTTCAGCCACAAACACACACATAAACAATACACAGACTCTCATTCCCCACAGCCACAGGGTAGCCTCCATTAATTTTCCAGTCTATTTCTATTCCACAATGAAATTTCTTGTTGTCTCCTTTCATATCTGTTCCAGAAGCCAATGTTTATATTTGTGCTTGTGTATTGCTCTTCCTCAACTTTTCCATCAATTTGTTCAGTTTGGCTCATTTTTCATTCATTCCCTTTACTGACTTTTGGCCCTTTCAGTAAGAAATTAGGATTATCCATTATGTGAGCGACCTTCTTTTCAATAAAAAATGCAAATATAATAAATAATCCTACAAAATTTGGATGATGCGAAATGAAAAGCTTGCATGTAACACTTATGTAAAACCAGCTTGGACTCTGGGTTTATTTTATGTTCTGGTTCCTAGATTCCCTGATGTTTAACTTCATCGGAATTGTGTGTTTTCTCATACCTAGAAGCTCTAGTTTCATGCTTATGCGAAGTTTTGTACTGCAGACCTATGGGTTCCTCATCTTCAGCTGTTTAAATGTTTCCACTTGGTTATTTATGTCTCGGTTATTTGGAAAATAGTAATGCAAGAGCTCATCTTGATAACTTCGACTATTTTGCATGAAGAATACCTCAATTTTTTTGCTCAAACTTGAATGAACATTCAATTGAGATCATGATGTAGGCAGAGGCATGAGTAGAAATATTTGATTATGATGAAAGAAAAGGTCTTAGAAGAAGAGAGGGTGAACGTTGAATAGGGGGTTTTCATAGTTGTTTTTGAGAAAAACTTATTGTTGATAGCTCCCAAGATCTAGAATTGAAAAGCAGCGGTCTTGAAAATCAACCTATAATGTTGTTTGTCAGAATTTTATTATTTTACTGTGATAGAATTATCGTTTGGTTTTCATCTATGCTTAGAAAACAAGCTCAAGTAGATGTCAGAAATAAAATAGAATAGCCTAAATTGGCTTTTGCTTGAGAAAAGCTAGAATCAACTGATTTTGCAACTGAGTCTTACAGTGCAAATGTTGATTGTCGCTCTCAAACATATAAAATCTCACCTCCTGGTAATCATTCAGGCATGTTTGTCGGTATAAATATTTTCTGGTTGGTTGGCTTGGAATGTTTTTTATGGTCCTGTGACCTTTGCCTGAGCTATTTTTATGTGTCTTTCTTTCCTTAGCTAATTGACAAACATGAAATATTAAAGTCTGATAGTTTAGTATTCTTTATCAGGTTGCGGATGAACTAGTTGCTGAATTTGCAGATCCTGGCAATAGTATTACATCTCCCGATCAGGTTTGTAAGATTTTTCGTTGTACATTAATTGAGTTGACATTCAAAAGTGTAGCCATTTTTTGAAAACACCCCAAAAAATAAAAATTTCTAATATGTCTTTGCTTGTGCGGCAGCAACAATATGATGAAAAAAACATTCGACGCAGAGTTTATGATGCTTTGAATGTTCTTATGGCAATGGATATAATTTCCAAAGATAAAAAGGAAATACAGTGGAAGGGTCTCCCGCGTACTAGTTTGAATGATATAGAAGAGTTAAAGGTTCGATATGATTATTCTTCTTTTCATTTTACTCATTTTTTTGTTACTAACTTTGTCACATGTGGTATGGTGATATGCTATATCTATTCATGGTAATATAACTCCATCAACATGTAATTGCAGAACGAGCGACTTGGGCTAAGGAATAGGATTGATAAGAAAGCAGCTTACTTGGAAGAACTGGAAGAGCAGGTATAAAATTTTCTTAGATTATTCAAGTAGTTGTTTCATTCTTCGTATTTTATCACAGTTTTAACATTTTTGTGTACTTAATTGTGCTGCTTTCTCTTTTCCCTTTGTAAAGTACTTAGGTCTTCAGAAACTCGTACAGCGGAATGAGCGATTGTATGGATCAGGAAATGCTCCCAGTGGCGGTGTAGCTTTACCTTTTATTTTAGTGCAGGTTGGCTTCCTTGACAATCTGTATGACAATCTAGTTTTGCCATTGTTTGTTCGGGTATCTGTGTGCATGAATGCTCAAACAACCACCTCCCATCTTCCTTTAGCCTTTGTAGGAGAACCATTGTTGTTAACTCATTCCTTTGGTGTTTGTGAAGTCTGTTTATGCCTGGTAAATCTTAAAATGTAAAAACTTCGCCTTCCATTCTTCCCTCAAGTAATTTCCAATGGAATAGTGTACAAATATTATGATAAAAGAAGCTGTTTGGTGTCTGCCAACGGAAAAAGAAAAATGAAAAATCAGACTATGAAATTACTTTTGAAGTATAGTTGATTTGGTATAGTGAAATTATATAGCAGAGTAGCTGTTTTAAGATTTTGTGAAATTATTGGTGTTTCATGTGAATTTCTTTAGCTGAGACCATCACAGTGACTTTTTAGGCGTTACCAACTCTCTTGGAAAGATAAATATTTGAACATGAATACAGACTTCTGATTGCTTTTGTGTAGTAGATGTTTTGTGAGTGTACCAAGGCATAGCAAACCATGTCAATATAACCAGCAACTTGGAAAGCATATTTGTAGAAAAGAAGGGCTTTCCAATCTTTTGATTAAAGTGGGTTGCATTTAATAATTTCGAATCTGATAACTATATGGGAAAAAATTCTCATCCTTTCAGTTTTAAACGCAAATTTCTTTCTTGACAGATCTTAAAAAAGGCAAAAATGATTTCTGACACTATAAGTATTCCATTTGTGGATTTGGCAACTAAGTGATTTCTAGTTGGATTGCCTATTGAAGTTTCGAGATGCCAAACATTTGTTCCTAACTTTTATCTACTCAATGCAGCCAAGAAATATGTATGTCCATTCAAAGCTTCCCTTATAAATTTAAATAATCAAACAAAACTTTTTCTGGTTTTCTTTCCTTCTCTGCTTCCCAAACTCATGGATGTTTTTTCTCTTCCCACCTCCTGTACCCATACTCTGGCTTTCACTACTGCCAACATCCTGTATCACCAAGGATTAATGTTTCACTGTGATGAATTAGTTAAATGCAGTAAACAAAACCTCAGACTGAAAACTCCCCATCGTTTGAGAGAAATGGAAGGTTTGTGGGCTGAGGCTGGTCTTGGAAAGTACAGGCTTGGTGGGATAGTGGTGGGAGGTGGGGTATTGGTGATCTTGTAGTAGGGGCTTTGATTGGTTTATGAGGGGGGTCTGGAGTGATGGGCAAATGATATTAAGCTAAAGAGCTTGGATGGAGAATCTGTAGGTCTTCAGCTTCAGAATGGTTGGATATTGTGAAATAATTGGTTGGGCTATGGATGATAGCAGTGGGTGGTTCTGGAGAAAGAGGTTGTGAGTTACAATAAGTGTATGCAGTATTTTCCCTTTTGAAACTCTCTTCTTAGGATGTTTTCTGATCCCTCTGGTTAAGCAAAGAATGCCACTTCTTCTGGTGGAACTGGTTTATTTCTTTGCCTTTTCATAGATAAGATGCCAGTCTTCTCTCTTATTTCTGACAGATTTATCTACCTTTTATTTGTCTTTCTCCTATGGAAAGCCCCATTACTTGGTTGTGTACTGCAAAAGCAAAAGCCACACTTTCCTGACATATATGCCTGAGTCCTAATCCAGCAAATGGACCTGATTTTACCAATCTTTCCTCAACAAGAGCAGCATAGAAAAGGTGTACAATATCCATAATTGCATTGATTCTATTTATTTTGAACCCCTCAGTAAGGCTTCCCACTCTAAAATTATATAGAATGCTGTTTAGCATGACATATTATATAACAAAGGATATTTAGAAAACTGTCCACTCACCCAGTTAGGGGAAAAATAGGGAACCCCATTTTCTCAATAAGGCAACAAATTATGCTCAGTTTGCCTGATTATTAGGATTCTGTTTGTGTTTCTTGTTTTTCTCTTTCAATCGCCATATCTTATATTCTTGTCCTTGTTAATATTGTAACGAGGGCGGACAGCAATTAGAACCTTTGTTCACATTCTGATTTGAATCACAAACAAATCTTTTTAATCTCACAGCTAAGCCATAAGAAATATTCCGTGCCATATTCATACCAGACTTATGGATCTGCAATTTAAACCTTTCTACGTTCATCACTTGTCTGACTTTAGAGATGATATTGAAACACTTGGCAAGCATTTTTTTGGAGGGACAGTTTTAAATTTACATCCCTGGCCTCTTCCTTTTTGATTTCATAGCATTTCTTCCTGATGATTGTCTTCTAACAATCTTCTCAGTTGCTTCAACACAATGTGATTCGTTGACGTCAATGACCTATCCACTTAAAAAGGTTTTTCAGACCAAAATAGGCCTTCGAGGTAGAAGGCATCCAATGAGCTTGGAGGTTTGACCTTGTGAGATTCTTTCTCTTGGCACAAACTTGGAGCATTATGAACTGGGAAATTAAGTAGATTGACTTAATTATCCCCTTCTCATGCTGACATGGAACCATACTTTCAGCAATGTTTTCATCTAGAAATTGATCATTCTAACAGTAAATAGTCTTTGCATAGGTCTTTCATAGTTACTATAGTTGGAGATTAGTTCAGGGCAGAGCATGTGAGCTGACACCTCTTTAGCTTTGTGATACCTGAGTAAAGAAAAATATCTGGTAGCAGATTTTGTGCTGGCTTTAGGTTTGAAGTTAATTTCACCTGAGTACTGCTGTTGTGTGAAAAAAATATATTATGACTGAAGTGAATGGGTAATTGGGATACAACAACAACTAAGCCTTTATCCTGCACTAGTGGGTTAGTTATATGGATCATATCTCGCCTTGCTATTGAGTCGACTAACTTTTAAAACTCAATGAAGTAACCGTGTAGATTAGTGAACGCGATGACTGTTATGATTGGTAAATCAGTGAATTGAATTTATTGTGTGATCAAATTCTATTCCTTTTTTTTTTAGCCTGGGGCTCCTAGTGGGCCCCACCCCAACTGTACACACTTTGTGAAACCTCCCTCCCCATGGGTTTTGAGCCCACACCCTTGCTGATGGCCACTTGCGGATGTTACCTCTAGGCTAAACACTCGAACCCAATCGGAATTATACGCTTAGCAATTTAAGGCATGCACTGGTTTTGAAGTGTTAAACCAGATCTTACCTCGTCTGCTTGTCTGAAATATTTCTATTGTGATTGCGTTTGACGCATCTAATTGTTTGTGATGATTTGTTCCTCTGGTCTGTAGTATCCTTCTTCAGACTTTCTGTCTGTGTTTGTTATCAAAGTCTCTACTCCTGAGTCAGTGGATCAGTTTGGGTGACTTTAATATTGAAGAGGGGTGACATATCAACTCAATAGTTAGTTGGTTTGCTTTGTAAACTAGATAACATTTGTATCAGAGCAAATATCTGCAATGCCACCTCTGGAACGTTGCAACTTTTACTGGAGCATGGCGGTAGCACTTTTAACATTTGAGAATTTGTAGTGGGCATTTTTTCTAGTATGCTTATGTAGTTCTGCCCCTTTTTGGGGGTGATTGCAGACTCGTCCTCATGCCACAGTTGAGGTGGAAATATCAGAAGATATGCAGCTGGTGCACTTTGATTTCAATAGGTAAGTTGCTTATTCTCATTGAGCATTTCAGCTTCTAACTATGAACTGCTGTATTTTCTTGGCCTCGATGATAAATTCATGTCTAATTAGGAACTGACAAGCTTGACTATGCTGCTAATGATTTAATTTGAATAAGAAGAATAATAGCCGAATGGGTCTCTAAATAATACTTTGTTCAGTACCGCTGGCTATAAAGTCCTTAACCTCTTTGTTTTCTGTGACTTGGCTTGGAAATTGCAGTACTCCTTTTGAGCTACATGATGATAATTATGTTCTCAAGGCAATGAAATTTTGTGAGAGGCCACAGACGGACACCCTGGTGCAAAATGTTTCATCTGATGGAGGTGAAAGTTCCATGGCCAACATGTTCCAACCCCAGCTCTCTCTCCCTCAACCATCTAGGTCGAATGTTTCATCTAGGCAGCCCACTTCACCTCCTCTTCCTGGAATAATCAAGGCACGTATCAAACACGAGCATCAGTAGAGAAGTTTGGGGCTCTCACATCTCTCTTCCAATCTGTATATTGTGTAGCATATTTAGCCAGAAGCAGGTGGGTTTTTTGTAACCTATGTCATCGTTATAGTGTTTTTGGCTCCACAAGAAGAAGGGAATGTAGAGAAAGGTGTTTTTTTTCTTGACTGATAAATATGTTCAGGGTAAGTTCTAGTTCTAGTTCTAGTTCTGGCTCGGGAATCAGTTCTATTGGCAATTGTTTTGTCAAATCTACAGCTCATTAGCATCTATTGTAGTAAAAAATACCAAATGTGGATCCTTTATAGTTGACTTTCGAGCCGCTTCAGATTTGTTGAATTTAACTTTGGATAGACAAAAGTCATCTTGCCATTTTCTTCTTTTCCTTGTGCTATTATCCTAGAGTTGTAACAAACTGAGTTACAGTGTGCACAGGTATAATGTACGATTGGTAGTTGCTAATTTGAAAGGGGTCGAGTTGGGGAGGAGATCTTTTGTATCGGAGAGTACAATGTGACTTTTCATATTCACTGGGAAAATTACATTTTTAATCCCTCTTGGATATGAGAGGGCTAGTGTTCCCTCCTATCTAGAGGTTGTCAGAAGTAGTTGAGTGAGATGGAGTTGTGCCCTAGGACTCCAATGCACTCCCAACCGTAATTGCCATCTTTCTATGACTTATTATGTACTCCTTTTTCATATAGAGTTATGTTTTGATTTGTATCTTGTGACGAATAAATAGTTGTTTCCTTGGACTCTTTTAATGAGAAAAAAAGAGTATGCTACGATAAAACAATGTTGTTTGGTTACCTCGGATCAACCTCTATAAGAATCAAGCATTTGCAGCATCTCTTTTTCTTCGATATCCATAAAGTATTTTAACATTATTAAACTATTAATATATTATAATTAATATATTAAATATAATTGTGTTTAAATATATTATAATAATAACTATGATTAATTAATTTTTAAAAAATTTATGTTTAGACAACCTCATAATAACAACCAAAATAGCTTCCTACCGAGGAGACAAATTGTGGACAATGTTATGCTAGCACATGAAGTGGTAGAGGCAAGTTGGAAGAGGAAGTCAGGGAAGGAGGGTTGGGTGGCTTTGAAATTAGAAATGAGCAAAGCTTACGATGTGAACATCCAAAGTAACTCTTGAAGTTCAAGAAGGAAAGCAGTTAACAAGTGGTTATAAGGTTCAAAATCAACATCTGGCTTCTCACATATCAAACGGAAAGAACTTTGATCCTCAAAAAGGGAAATGAGTCTTTAAAAAAGGATGAAAGAAGAACAACGATGAAGATCCATTACTAAAGCTGAAACCTAGAAAGGGAAAATCAAGAACAATTTACAAATGGGTTCCTCAGCTTAAAGAGCAAGATTCTTGAATATTTAATTAAATCACGAAGATATTTACATATTTTGATTTTTATTAACTATTGTTGAGTTTTTTTTTGTTCCAGAGGATACTAGAAGGTTTGAAAAGACTAGCAGATTCCAAACGGAGAAGAAAAGAATACACAGATGAGAACACTTACTAGATCACAAAAGATGCGGCTAGGGTTTGCAACTTGAAGGCCGAATTCTCGAGTGGGTGATAGTTTTCCTTCCTTGTTTCGGATAATTTGTTAGCTTGTTTCCTAAAATGAACTCTTGCATGTTTTTCTTTAAGATTAGGATTTGTTTATCTTATTTTGATTGGCTGTTTGGTTTCTTTACTACAAAAGAATATCTAAAGCCAAAAATTAATAGGATCAATCTTCTTAGTAGTTTCTCAAAAGGGATCCCTTCTTGATCTCTATTTTAGACTAGGTTTGTTATTTCCTTTTTAATATTTTTTAGCTAAGAATTTCGGCCAACTCAAAGCCTTATGGCTGCTAAAGTCTTATCTTCCAAATATATAGTTCCTTTAGGATTTGGTTTGCAAGAAATCAACCTCTTGATTAGTTTCCAATTTAGTTGCTTTCCTAATAGTTTTAGGAGTTGTAATTTTTGAGCATACCTCTCCTATAAATCTAGGGTATGACTGAAATTATGGGAGAGAATTAATATACAGATTATTACACATTGTCGAATCTATCTGTGTTGTTAACCTTTGGGTTTTTGGGTAATGTCCTGTGAGGACTTGTAATTGTTCATAGTGAACTTTTAAAGATTCATTAGTGAGTTGTCCTTCTTTTATATTTAGCTATGAGTAGCTTAGTTTAAGGAGGGCTTCGAAAATATCAATTTAAATTAGGTGTTCAAGTTAGATTGTGCAGTGTTTTCAATTAAGTCATTAGATTCTTCGCTCATTGGTGGATTCAAGAAGGTGATTTTAAATCAAGGACATCAAACTAATCTCTGACTTAGTTAATTTTGGGATTCCGCAACGGGATTAGTGAATCGGATCCTTTTCAACTTATGATAGAGTGTCATTAATTTCTTAATACAAGTAATGAAAGGTATGGGTTTCTCGTAGAATTGGATAAGCGTAGTGGACAAATGTGTCAACACAATATCCTTTAGGTTGACATGTAATGGGTGGACATCCTCATATTTCATCCTGTGTGAGAGGCATACAATAAGGATGTCATTTATCTCTATTCTTATTTATTATATGGCAACATGTTTTGTTAGAAATGTTAAGACAGGTGGAAGGAGCTCATCATGGACTTACGGTTGAGAGGAATAGTCCTAAAATTTCTACTTGATGTTCGCAGATGATAGTTTGTTATTCTTCCGAACTGACACACAAAGTTTTTACAATATGGAAAGAGTTGTAAATGAATATGCAACATCAACGGGTCAGAGAATTAATTTTGAAAAGTGTTTGCTAATTTTTAGCTCTAACATAAGCGACGCCCCTGCAGAGTTGATACGGTCCATTCTTAGAGTTGAGAAAGTGTTTATGGAAGGAAGGTATCTAGGATTTAAGATGCATTTCTCCCAAAACAAGAGACAACTTCTTGCTGAGCTTGAAAATAAAGTTTATAGTCGAATAAAGTCCCGGAGAGTAGAATCATTATTAGTTATGGGAAGAGTCTTATTGGCAAAGTCGATTCTAAATTCTCTAGCAACTTATACAATGGGTGTTTTCAGAATCCAGAAGGCTATTACAGAGGAGGTGGATAAAGTTATATGTAGATTTATATGGAAAGGCGACCAAGAGGGAAGGGGGACAAACTAGAGGTCAAGGAGGTACTTACGCAACCATATTGTTATAAAGGTCTTGGAGTGATTAATCATTGAACATTGCAATGTTGGCAAAATTGCGCGGAAGATCATTAATGGGGAAGACTCGTTACTGGTTAAATTATTAAAAGGAAGGTAATATGAAGGCATGGATTTCCTCGCAATATCCCACAGAAACAAGGGTACATGGGGATGGAAAGGTATATTATGGGGGCAAGGATCTTATAAAAAGGGATCTGAAGTGGAAAGTGGTGAGAGGGGACAAGATCCATCTGCTAGACAAAGAATCAATTTGGAGGATATACGAGAGTTACAAGTGCTGCAACAAACGAGCTGGTGGAGCACCTCACTGACAATAATAGGCAGTGGAAGGAGCCCTTAATCTAAACCTTATTACCTAAAAATGTGCAATGCAACATTAAGACCATCTACCTTTCTCCATGGCCAGAGGCGAGGACAAGTTATGGTACGAGTCAGAGAACACAATAAAATACTCGGACAAGACCGGACATAAAAAGAAGAGAACTTCTAAGAGGTGGACAGGGGAGTTGGGAAACAATGTCGGGGACAAAAGAACACAGTCTTTATGGAAACGGTTGTGGAAAATGAACATCTGTACGAATATGTAGTTGGATCTAGCGAGTAACTCAGCACGCCTGCTCTTCAGCAATGAACTTAAGGAAGTGAGGATTACAGGTACCCCCGATATGTCAAGATGCGGGGAGGAGGAGGAGATGGTGGATCACATATTCCTCAATCACCCTCACTCAAAAAGAGTCTAGGAGAACATCTCTGGGGCTTAATTTTGACATAGGAAACCCGATTCCAATAAAAGAATGGTTATGGAGATGGATGGAGGAAGCTCTAGATAATGATGTAATAAACCTATCGTGTCATATAATAACGAAATTTGGCAAGGAATCAAATGGAATGGGTGAGGAAACTCATTCCAGTTGATAAGATTTGACAGTAGATATGTCAAGATTACAGAACGTGAGGAAAAGGAAGGGGGACAACCACGAAAACAGAGGGATAATCCAGTGTACACAAGCAATTCAATCGGAAGCCACAGTGGTGAGAGGATGGGCTCTGGAAATCCTACCAGCTTTGGGCTTGTCTTAGGGTATTACAATACATAGTGGTGAGATAATGGGTGCTGGAAAACCAGATGGACAACCAAGAGGTAATTAATCAACTCAGTACTAAAAAGAATGCTTACAAAAAAGTACACAAGATATTAGTATATATCAAAAGATATGTGGTTGCATATGGAAGCATAGTAATTAGGAAGGTGGAAAGGCAAGTTGTGCATGAAGCATACTTATTGGCAACGAATGCCCTCAAGCGGCGTATAAATGTATCCCTCACATTATATTAATAATAGAAGTATGTTCCTTTAAATAAATTTAAAAAATCCCTACCCCAAAGGTCCCAACCTACCCACCTAGCCCTAGTCCTATCATTATTATGAGGTTCAGGTTTATTCTTTTCAAAATTTTGCCTGTAAATGGTGCTTGTATGTTACCACTTCCAAAATGTATTTTGGAATGAAAATGGTAGGTACTATCTTAAAATGTTGTTTGGTATCACATTTATCAATTTGCACTTCTTAGAATGTATTTTGAAAGCGAATTGAAAACAAAAACCTAAAATTCAGTCGAAATCTAATTTCAAACTTCAACATTTTCATTTCAAATCGTAGATGAAAAATCTTGCTGATCACTCTACTCTACTCTCTTCCTTAGCTGCTTTCCTCTTAGTTAAAAATTTGACCGGTTTCTGCAAAAATTAGGGCATATATGGTTCTGCAACAAAATTTTCAGCGGTAGTTCTGCAGTTTCCAACGGCGGCTATAGTTACAATCGGATCAAAACATTTAATGCTAGTGGTTATGCAATCGGAACTGAAGGTGAGTTTTTTTTTTCTTGGGCAATCAACGGAAGCAAACCTCTACCACTGCCTGGCGTAGGTTTTCTAAAACCTACACCATAGGCCGGGCGAGGTTTTAGAAAACCTATGCCCAACGGCGGCGTGGGTTGCGGATGGAGGAAAACCTCCGTAGAAACACACAAAAAAAGGAAAGAAAAAAAAAAAAAAAAAAAGAGGAGGAACCCTCCGCCGGCCTGTGGTGGAAGTGGGTTGAATTAAACATCCACATGCGGAAGTTTTAGAAACCTTCGCCGAAGGCCGGCAGAGGTTTGAACCCCAAAAAAGAAAAAGAAAAGAAAAGGGCAACGTGAGTGTGAGAACAGAAGGAAAACCGCGTATATGGATGTGATGAAATTTTTTTTGCGTGCTCCCGCTGACAAGTTTTCATTCGATGGGGGTGGATATGAGTGAAAAGGGAGAACCTTCAAGCTTCCCAAGTGTTCACTCGATGTGGTGAATGTGAGTGAAAATGGAGGTTTGATCGTGTGAGACCAAAATTAGAAGAGGATTCATTTTGTCATTTCAAAACTATAATTTTTTCAGTGATATCTTCAAATCGTAAAACCGTCCCTGCAAATAACACTACAACCTTCAAAATGTTAAACCTAATTTGTTATTTTTAAAAGTTCAAGGTCCATTTTATTTTTTCTCCAAACCTCGGGGTTAATTTGTATTTGAGTGGAGTGCATAACTAGTCACGTAATTTTGCAGAAATTACAAAAATAATCACGCAACTTTGAAAAGTCGATTTTTAATCACGTATAATCTTTTATTTTTTTATATATTCGACCAAAAATAAATTTTACTGTATAATAATATTACTAAAATAATAATTATTCTTAATATTAGGATATGCGTGACTAAAAATTCAGTTTTGAAATTGCGTAATATTTTTGCACTTCCCCAGAATTGCATGATGAGTTATATACTTCACTCTTTCTTTGTATTTCGCCCTATTCTTTCTCCAAAACCCCCGGCTCATCATCTATAAACCTCGCTACCGCCATGGCTCCATGATCCTCTGCATCAATGAACCATGCTTTCTTCACTCTCCTCTCGATTTCATTACCTAAATTTCTCGCAATATGTACTATCCCACCTCCAAAATGTCCTTCACTACCATAATTATTCACCTTCTTCAGCTGAAGCTCGAAATCCCACCCCATACTCAGCATCAAAATCCAATCTTTCCTCCCATGGTTCCCTTGATTTTAACTCCTCCACCGTTCTTGAGACGCTTTCCTGTTACAGCAATGACTGGAAAAAGGCATTGGAATTCTTCAATTGGGCTGAACTGCAGCCTGGGTTCCGACACACAACTGAAACTTACAACCGTGTCATCGACATTCTTGGTAAGTTTTTTGAGTTTGATACAGCTTGGAACTTAATCGAGAGAATGGGAAAGAGTTCAACTTTTTCAAAGCCTGACCGTACTACGTTTCGTATTCTGTTTAAGCGTTTTGTTTCCGCACATCTTGTTAAAGAAGCCATTGATGCTTTTAAAAGAATGGAAGAATTTAATTTGAAGGATGAATTTTCGTTTTCCAATTTGATTGATGCCTTGTGTGAATATAAGCATGTGATAGAAGCTGAGGAATTGTGCTTTGGAAAAAATAAGGATATCAATGAAGTGAAATATTATAAGTTAGATACAAAGATTTATAATATGATTCTTCGTGGGTGGTTTAAAATTGGGTGGTGGAAGAAATGTAGGGAGTTCTGGGAAGAAATGGATAAAAGGGGGGTTCAAAAAGATTTGCATTCTTATTCTATTTATATGGATATACAATGCAAAGGTGGGAAGCCTTGGAAGGCTGTGAAGTTGTATAAGCAGATGAAGCAGAAGGGAATTAAATTGGACATAGTGGCATATAATACTGTTATTCGGGCTATTGGGATTTCAGAAGGTGTTGATGTGTCCATTAGGCTTTACCGCGAGATTATTGAATTGGGTTTTGAACCAAATCATATGACTTATAACACCATTATCAAGCTTTTGTGTGATAATGGGAGGAACAACGAAGCATATAATATGCTCAATGAGATGTTCAGGAAAGGATGTGAGCCCGATGTCAAAACCTATCATTGCTTTTTCAGATGTCTTCAAAAGCCACAGGAGATTTTGAAGTTGTTTGATAGGATGCTTGATGCTGGAGTGCAGCCTACTATGGATACATATGTCCTTCTTATGAGGAAGTTTGGAAGGTGGGGTTTTCTCCGACCAGTATTTCATGTTTGGAAGAAAATGGAAGAGCATGGGGTGAGTCCAGATGAGTTTGCATACAATGCTTTAATTGATGTTTTGGTGCAAAAGGGTATGGTGGATATGGCACGCAAGTATGATGATGAAATGGTCGCAAAAGGACTCTCAGCTAAGCCCAGAATAGAATTGGGAACCAAGCTGATAAGTAGTGAATCTGAACAAGGTTGATTTGTTTATTTTGCTCTATACTTCATCAAATGAAAATTCCTACGGAGATCATACTGGACTTGGTCACCAGATTTTATAGGTTTTAATTATTGTTGATCAATGCAGTCTTCTTCTCCAAGATTGATTCTGTGAATCATGTTCAGCAGGAATGTTGTTATTTCTTGTGAATGTGGGCGCATGTATGGTAAAAGTTGCTTGGAACATATAAAAAATGCATCTTGCTTTTGCTTGGGCTGATGTTGGAGGATTGCACGGGAGCTTCAAACTTCAAAGGGTTTTAATCCTCCCCTTAGTCATAAAAGCATGATAATGGAGTAGCAGAGCTGCATCTGCGTGTTCCTGATCTTTAAACCCTGTGGTGGGTATTGCTTTTGGCAGTCAATTTATGCTTGAGTTTTGAAATCTCTAATTGCCGTAAGGAGAAGGACCCTTATGTTTTGGTCAATGAAGACCTTTTTTAATGTGAAGCTGCATCTGATTCTAAAAGTAGTAGCTGTCCCACATACTGGGTAAAATGCTTAGCTGTTGTATGGCTTTCTGAGTTGAGTAGAATCTCTGTACTGTGATAGTATTAATATTTCAATCTGCAGAAAATCTTACTGAGTTCTCACATCCTATGTTTGTATGATTTGGCCCCATTTGCATTAGCAAGCCTTATATGCTTCTGAAGCAACCAAAAGGATATGATTAATTTTTCCTTGGACAAGGTTCAAATGGAGGTAATAGGAAGAAAAACATTCAAATTTGCCTTCTATTTCTTCCCTGTATATCATAAGTCACATATTTTCCAGTAATGCGCATGAAAATTCTAGATACATGTTTTAAGTTACTTCTATAGTTTCCTCTTATGTTTTCTCTATAACTGAATATATTCAAGAGAACTCTTTTCTCTTTCCTTCACTCTTACTCTACCTCAGTTTCCCTTGATTGTCAATGAGCACTGGAGGTCAATATGTTTGCAACATTGGTAGTTAGATATGTATGTTCTTCATAATTGGTTGAATTTTTTTTCTGTTTTAACATCTTGTTGCAGGAACTTCCTTCTGAAAGGTTTTCAATCACAGCTGGTCTAAGAAACTTTAGCAGACAACGTCCAGATACAACTGTTTTGGGACACCATTTATTAGTTCTGGGCTTTCTTCCTTCTGATTGCTGACCCTGTGGAGTCCTTTCAGGCTCCTGTAAGTTTAAGTTCTTATTTCATTGTTTTATTCTGGCTTTCACGTTTCAAAGACAATAAGAAAATATATACTATCTGATGCAGCACAAATCTGGGATAAAATAGTACAGATCATAGGGTAATCTTTATGGCTTCAAGTACGCAAGAAAACTGAATTGTTGAGTCTAATGAACTGAAAATGTCCATTAAGCAATATAAGAGCTGAAATTTCTCAAGGAATCTCCCCTAGAATCCTTAGGCGTTACACAACCCTGAAAGAAGACAACTGTCCCGGGAAATTTCTTGAATGCAAATCTGATTTCTCCTCTTGATGAGGTACATTATTTATAGGCCAAGTCCAATTCCAATTGAAAAATGATTCACCTTTTTACTTTCCTAGAATGACTCTTACTTCCTGAAAATGCAACTTCTATCCAAATCCAATAACCAAAGGTAATACTTGCCTAAGTGAACCTTAGAAACAAGACCCAAATTAGGAAATACAAAAATCTAACAGAAATCTCGAAATTCCTGCTAAACAGGAAGTTACTATGTTACCCTTGGCAACTAAAAATGTTAAATTACTGAAAGAGATTATAGAAGTTATTAATACCTTCAATTTCCTGCAATTATTGAAGTTCCCAAATGGGATCTTTGTCATCCAAATGATGCCATATCAAGGCTTGGGCTTTGGAATCGTCTTTAGCTTGCCTTTTGTAAACTTCAGTCACCCTTTTGCCATTGATCCCCATCACTATGGTAACTTGTTTAGTTATTTTATTCTGAAGTAAGCAAGATTTAGGGCATGTATGGCAACCCATTCCAATATTCATTTTGTACTTCAGAATAATTTTTATCATTCCTAAGACACCTCCTTAGGTTTCCAATACACTTCTAATATTTATAAAACACATTTTTGCAAAACGTGATTTTTGTAGTGGTGTTGGTCTACCAGAGTTATTGGATTATCTCACACAACGCTTAAAATTCTCAAGCACAAATTCTTCAAATAATAAATAAAGATTTTACATTGTATGGTGGGGTGGAAGAGTCAAAAGTCTGATAGTCTAAAAAGTAACCTCCTGTTTTTTGGTGATTAGAACCTGTGACACAAAAGGATCTCTCTGCGCAAACAAAGTCTAGAAGGATCTCTTTTGACTTCTATACTTCTATATTCCTTGGTTAATTGTTTTGAAGTCTTAACTTGCCTACCGAATTTGCCGAAGGACTGTGTTGACTTTGATTTCTGTTGCAGGTTATCCCTGATTCTTTAACAACTTTGACGCAGAATTTAAGTCGTTTGAGGCAGGAATTCATTTCTAATGGTGAGTAAACCACTCTGCATTTGGAATCTCAGTTGGCATTCTCCATCGTCCCTTAGAGCTTCCTTCTTGTGCAGTTGAAGCACAGAGCAACTCTACCGGGTGCTGGTATTCAGGGAATGGGTGGACAAAACTCAGATGCAACATCATTTTCCACTGCACAAAGAGGTCTTCCAACACCAGCATCCTTAGCAGATGTACTGCTGTACTAGACAAATTCTTGATGAGCAAGTGGCAGAGTGCTTATGGGTATGTGCTAACTGATACAATTGTCTCTCTCTGGATATTTGAAAGTCTTATCTAATCTTGTGTCAGACCCTAATAACTATGCTGCAAATGAAGATATGAGGGCTGAAGCCAAGGTGATTAAAATGGTTTCACTGCTGCCTTGGAAAGCAGTCACTGTATATTGTTTAGTTAAAGTCTTACTGATTCATTTAGTTACAGTTGTTGAAAGGTTTTCTTTTGTTTTCCTCTATGGACAAAACTTAGAGAGAAGGCATCTTCATATATATGATTTCATGATCATCCAAGCTTCGAAAATGTTGATACTGTGCTCCATATCTGCTATCAAATATGTTTTGATTTTCCTTAAGAAATGAAGCACTGCATTCTTAGAGCAGTGGATGCAGAAAGAGGGAATTGAGAAATATAATTTGGATGGGTTTCTTATTATGTTTTCCATGTTTCCTTTTTTGATGTGTTTGATAAATGCAATAAACACGGGATGCCTGTACTTGTGACCTTCAATTTTTTGTTTCTACTTCAAAAGAGATATTCCCTTCTTGCACAATTCAATGAACACAGGATCTCTTTCGACTCTTATGGGTGATATTCAATTTTGACTACTTACCCTCCCTGTTTTTTAAACGAACTCTTCTCCTCCTCCACACCCCCGCCCCCCCTCCCTCGACCTAGTCAAGTATAACAATCATTGAAATGCCAAAATTGCCTCTCATTAAATGAAGACCCTTCTTCTTTCTTCCCACTACTCTGCCGCCGCTCCTCCTCTCTTCTCCCTACCCGCCCCTCCTCCTCTTCCCCCTTTTCTCCCTTCTCCACCACCATTACCAACTCCTTAAAATTTCAAGTCTAACTATACTAATAAGATATTCCTTAGTACTACATGGCAAATAAAATCGCAATTTGTGAAAAGAAAAAAATTAACTAAGCGTAGCCAAGCCCAAAGCTGAAGCACACATACAGAATTACAATTGTGCATATAGAAGAAAAAGAACAAGAACCATGGTAGAATCAAATAATCACAGAATGGAGTTGTAGTTTAATAATCAAAAAAACAAACGGGTTTGCGCCAAAATAATTGACCAGGCGGCCAAGTATGGCGTCCTCCACCGGCGACCACGGCCCTTTGGCTCGGTCGAGTGACTTCTTACTCCTTCCAAGGCTGCTGGTGCTGCTACCCCCAACGCTTACACTCCCATCTGCCGCCACGTCGCCCTTCTCATCCTCACCATTTGCCGCAACCGTTGGCATTTCTTCGTCTTTAATGTTTTCAAATCTTTCAGAAAGGGGCCTGTTAATTGCATGATAATTTTTTACTAAACAAAGGATACTTTTTAAAATTTTAAGTGGTAAAAAGATAATAATATTCTTATACATTTCTAACCTCATTAATATTTTTATCTACACCCTCATTTCCTCTTCAACTTTCTATTTCACTCTTTAACTCACTCCTATTTTTCTACTCCAATTCTTCAAATTTTCTTTCACGCATCTCCATTCCACTCCACTTTCATACCATTGAATCAAGAATACAAGAATTTACAAGAATTTTGCCTACGTATTATGGGCAATAACTTCGATGACGAACCATACTTCACAGTACGTATGAAAATTACACATTTTTTTGGTGAAAGGTGGAACCTTTTAAAGATTTTTGTTACTGCACATAGAATCGCCTCATCCAAGCGATCTTATCTGATAAAATCGCCACTTACAGGCGATTATACGGTAAAGAATCCCCTCCCCCAAGCGATTAAATAGGAATACATTGGTGTCCTGTGGTGACAAAATCCTATTTAATCGCTCGGCGGAGGCGATTCTTTCCTGATAATTCGCCTGGTTGGGGTGGCGATTTAACTGAGAGAATCACCCCATCCGGGCGATTCTTTTTAAAAATTGTTTTCTTCTTAAAAAAATCATCAACAATCGCTTAGCCAAAACGATTCTTCTTAAAAGAATCGCCAGAGGGAGGCGATTGTTCCATGTTCAATAGCTTGGACCAAGCGATTGAACATGGAACAATCGCCTCCCTCTGGCGTTTCTTTCAGGAAGAATCGCTTCGTCCAAGCGATTTTTTTCACAGTTCACCGGAAAACCGTTTTTCTGGCGAACTAATAAAGAATTTGACATAAAATTTGCACAAAACAGTCGAAAAATCCACGAAACAGCCAAAAACATTGCTAAAGACATTACCCATACAATTTACAAGGACCAAAACAGCTAAAAATCATTGTAATTTCAATTTTACTCTAAAAAGCAAAAAATCGACTAACCGATGGGAATGGAGATGGAATGGCGATGGAGATGTGCGACAGCGATGGGGATGCACGGATGGAGATGGAATGGAATCCGCGATGGAGAGATGGAGATGGCGATGGCGATGGAGATCCGGACCAATGGAGGGAGAATGGAATCGGCTAATGGAGATGGGATAGACTTGAAATCTGCAGTAAAATCCCAAATCTACTGTAGAAGGAAGTAGAAAGGGGAACTTAAAAAAATAATTTCAAATCTAATTTTTTTTAAGTGTTCTTTATTTAGTAAAATATATCCTTCAATTAAAAATTCCGTTCAGAAAATAGAAAACCCTCCAACTTCAGTCGAAGTAGCGTTAATATCCAATTATCTATCCTCTTCTCTCGATCTTTCTTATTTGAAACAGAAAATTCGTTTATGGAAAAGAAAAATTGATGCATTCGGCGGAGAAGAAATGGCGGATTTTGATGTTTTAAGGAGTTGGTAATAGAGGCGGAGGAAGGAGAGAAAGGAGAAGATGAGGGGTGCGGGGGAGGCAGAAGAAAGGGGGGGGGGGGGGGGGGGGGGGGGGGGGGAGGGGGCGTGGAAGAGTCCTCATTTAATGTGGGGCAATTTTGCCCTTTCAATGATTGTTATATTTAACTAGGTTAAAAAGAGGGCAAAAAGTTAATTTCAAAAAATAGGGAGTAAGTAGTTAAAACTGAATAACACCTAGGGGAGGAAAATAGTGATTAAGCCTATATTTTAATATACTCCTCTATTTCATACAATAATAAGTGTCTATTTTGATACTTGCACACATATTAAAAAATAGTAACAAAAAGACTATTTACCCCTTAATAAATGCTAACATCTTTTCATAGGAAATTGAAAAAAAGTTAGTGTGGGAGACAACATATATAATTACTTTTTGGGCTTGTTCTCTTTTATGGGTTTGAAACTTGTTTTGAAAACAAAGTTTGAAAAATAATTTTATGATGTAAAAAGTGTATTGAAAATGTAATAATGTATCATGAATAGTAAAAAATTGTATTGAAAATGATGAAGACTGATTATAATATATTAAAATTACTGTTGAAACTATATCTCAAACCAAAACCAAAACTTAAAGAACATGCCCTTAAAATCATTAGAAAGAGAGGGTAATATTGGAATGAAATCTCTTTTTCTGTGACTGGATACTCGTTTTGAAACAAATCAAACTCCCAAAATGGACACTTATTATCAAATAGAAGGAATATTCAATTATATAGAAGTAGCTATGAGTAATATTAGTTTGTTATTATAATTATATCTCATATTAGCGTTTATAAGTAACTTTAAGGAAATAAGTGGATTTTTCTAATAGAAATAGCTAATCCTTTGATTTAATTTTTATTATAATAATGACATTGTGTCGATAACTAGTTCAATTGATATAACTTCTTGTGTTTAATTTATATTTATTAGTGTGTTATAGTTTAATATTTATTTGTTGGGGGTGTAATTTGAAATAAAGAATAACTATTGTTATTGGGACAATTTAGAATTTTTAGGGTGCCTTATTATAGTTTTTTTCTAACTGAGGAGTTTGACAGATTGATTAAAAAAACGCATTTTTGAAAGTTTGGTGACTAAAATCAGATTTTTCAAAGTAAAGTGATTAAAAGCTAAATGAAATGAAAATATGTTGACTAAAAATTGGATTCACCACTTATTAAATATTAGGGTGTTGTATTTTAAATTCCCCCCACCACACCCAATTAAATATTAGGATGCGCTTATACTTTAAAACTTTCGGAAAATAGAGAAGTACATTTACCTCCCTCAAAATTTGTAGAAACTTCCAAACAAACTCTGAGGTTTTGTAAAATTGCGATTACTCCCTTTGAGCAGGTAATAATATAACAATTAATCAAATTTGATTTGGTAAAATTACAATTGCCCTTTTGTGGGTCAAAAAAATGAACTCAAACCTTTGAATTTTTTGTAATTTGGCAAAAAGTTTAAGAGTGAGTCTCTTGTTAGACCGTTTGACAGTTCAACAATTGATACTTTCGCTCTTGAACTATTAGATATAAAATACTTTGTAATATACATGCGATACTTTTACAGCTATACATGATACTCACGTCTTTAATAAAAGTATAGTATGTTATAGAAAAGGAAAATTTGTGAGTAGAACCATCCGACATGTTGGATAAAAATTTTTGTTGAAATTTAAACCTTTATGAAATTATTGGTAGTTTCATGAAAAATAAAGGTTTATTTGATAATTTTCACAAATCTCGGAGTTAGGAAATGTAATTTACCCAAATTTGTATCTTCATGTCTAATTAAAGCTAGATTACTTTATCATGCATTCCATTCATCAAACGCTAATAGTGATGGATACATTTTTAACTGTAGATGATAGTTTCCATCTAGAAATTAATAGACCTTTGTGTGCACATATTAGTAGTAGGAACGACAAAATTGATTATATATCATCAATGCGTGACCATTCATAACTGATTTATTGTTTTTCAAACAGGCAATTGTATACGAATGTCATCTGTATCCCTAACCATGTTAGTAAGTAAAAAGTAAATTTAACAGCGTGTATGGTTTTGAGAGTTTTGAAATAAGGGAATGGAATATGATGGAAAACAATTAGTGTTTAAATTGACCTAAACCTAAACTTTTAGGGGCGAGAGTTTTTCAAGAGCTTGTCTTCCAAGAATTGCCAAATTTGTGAAGACAATTGGTTTCATTTTCAATCATGGATTGCTCTTTTGGTCCTTGTTTGTTTCCTTTTTCTCATGCACCTTTCTTTTTTAATAAAATAGTTGTTGGTTAAGATATGCAAATCACCATAATGATTCAATAACTCCTTTTCAGGAAGTATTGAATCATAAAAAAATATAACTCCCTCTGTCCTACTTAAAAATTTTGTTTTGAAAAATGTACAACTTATTATAGGTTGTAAGATACAACACCTAAAACAAGTAATTTGTCAATATTGATGATGCGTGGTTTGCCGGACTTGGACCAGAGGAGAGTCACTCCGTGGGCCTAAAATGGAAACAGAGCTTGGAAGGGCTAAATCCCCATTAGTACTCCGAAGCTCAAGTTAGAGAATGGAAAATAGAGCGTTAGAGTATCAAATTGTAAGAGCTTAGGATTGGGCTATTGTGTCTTACCTCTTTGGTGAAGATCAACCTGCTATTTATAGAGCTACCGGAGACCGGTGGTCCTTGGCTGTTGGATACGTGCTCTCGGATTTTCTCTTTGCCCTTAGTGTATGAGTCGCCTGAGCCGTTCCCGTCACGTTGGGGAAATGCTCTAGGCAGACGTCCCGTCCGCCATCGGTAGGAGGTGTCTCGAGGATCTAATGGACATAGTCCATTGGGCTGTTCTCTTGATCTGGGCCTGGATTGAGAGGCCTAATTTTTTAGGTCTTTGAGTTTTGGTTATCTGGGTCGTTCTGACTGGGGTTTGGGCCGAGAGACCCAAACCTTACATACCGACTAGTCCCCCTAAGCCCTGACTTCGAAGGGTCCCCGCTTCGAAGTCAAGCTTACAATTTCATAACCTCTGCGCAAAGCTTGTTGGGCCACGTGATCCAGAACCGAAAAGCCCATCTACTAATTCTATTTCCTTATTTCAAAAACACCCCACCCTCTCCTTTCTCTTCACGACTTTAAAAACTCCGGAAGAAAATCAGAAGTCATGTCTTTTCGCAGTCCCATCGAAACCCCCCATTTTTACTTAGATAATCGTGAAGCGCCCCTTTCCGTTATCTTCTTCACTTTGGCAACAGCGCCTGAGAGCCCCTCCTGGTCCATACCATCTTTCTAGTATAAAACAAGGTACCCCCATCGAGCCGATTCTCTTTTCATCTTCTAAATTCTCTGCTTCTTGATCTTGTACTGCCCAGTTTACAGATTGTCTGCCCTTCCATTTCTTCTATCTTTGCCTTCGCCGGGATAGATCCTGGGAAGTCATCCCAGCCCTCAAACTCTCCTTGTCGCTCTGCATCTCTGCCCAACCCCCCTTTCTCCACTAAGACCACCGTTGTCGCTCTTTCCTCTCGCACAACAACAGCCGGGACCTCTAAGGCTAAACGCCCCTCTCGCCGATCGAAATCCCAGGGCGAAAATCCTTCACCTATCGTTGGAGGCATCCCTACCCATCTGAAGCCCTCCAAATCGCTGGATCTGCGGGTGAGGTTCCATATACCTGTAAAGTTGCGGATGATTGTTCCCAGAGATGGGGACCGGGCTCACGCGCCGGGGAAGGGGCTAGTAGCAGTCTATAACAAGCAACTCAACAGCGGTTTAAGATTCCTAGCTCCTTTCTTCCTCGTGGATTTGCTACAATACTGGTCCTTAGGCGTGGCCCAACTCACCCCAAACTCGATTCGAAACATTCTCAGTTCTTTGTCTTGTGCCGGGACCTTTTCATAAAATCGACGGTCCCACTTTTTCTTGAACATTTTTCCCTCAGCTCTTTGAGCGGAGGTTGGTACACTGTTACTCGTTGTTGCCCTCCCACAGGACGATTTCAGGTGGTTTCTAGTTTACCTGGCAAGATCGACAACTGGAAGAAAAAATTCTTCTTTATTTCGAGTGCTTCGGCGAACTTCCCTGCTTGTGGAACGATGAGGAAGGGAATGATTCTCCCGCTCGCCTCCCTGCCCCTACCTGCACTCCCAAAATTGAACTATGGTGTCGCTACATCAACAGGGTTGGGAGGCCCTACGATGGCCATGAAGATACCCCGGAGGAGGGGCTGAAGTGGGTTGGGTGGAGTAGTGCTCCCGTAATTATGGGCAAATGTCCGTGTTGCTTTGCTTTCTCTTTTCCTTTCATCTCTTTAATCTGCCTTTGCTTATTCCCCCCCCCCCCCCCGGACTCCCCATTTTTTATATGTTTTTTAGGTTCCTTCTGGAAAGATGCGAATGAAGCCGCCCAAGCCATCCTTGCCCAAGGAATAGATGTATCTACGGTGTCATTAGGCGATCAACCCTTGCTCGAGGCTCCCCTAAGATTCCCGACTCTCTCAAAGGTGCAGCCCCGAAAAAGGAAAAAAAAAAGAAAAAGAAAAGCTACAGGCGATCCTCCAAGGCCGAAGCAAGCTCGCCGAGAGAGGCACGCCATTTCCGCCGCGTCCTACGATGGTGGTAATCTTGACCTTTCCGCTTCCGCGCTCCCGACTCAAGAGGAAATCCCCCGAGCATCCTCTGTTCAAGGCATGACTCTCCCAACCGGGGTAACCCTGGTTGCCGCTGCACCCAAGGTCCTGCACGCCCTCAATCCCGGAAGGACTCCTTGCTCGCGGGAGTCGCTACTTCACCGCCCAGGCTCGTCGCTACTATTGGCGTCGAGGCTCACTCCCCGCGCCTGCAAGCTCCCTCCCCGGGAGTCACATTCTCGAGAGTCTTATCACTGAGAGTCCCCCCCCCCCCCCCCCCCCGAAGATGTTAGTTCTGGCAATATTCCAAGCTTGCCTATTACAACCCTGGAACTTTATGAGTTAACAATGCCCACAGTCCCTGCCCCCGGCGAAGGAGTGGTCACGGGGGATCCCACCGATGATGCGGATTTGCACAGTAGCTCCTTGCCCGAGGAAGCTCTGAGTTTGTCCCCTTCAGCAGCATATTGCCGGGTCATCGTTGAGCCTTGCCTAGGCGAGCGTATGAAGGCCTTGCCCATTCCTCCTCTGACCAGCAGACATTACCGGGGTCAGGAGGATCCTTCTACTGGGGAACCTTTCTTAGCTCTGTACCCCAAAAGTCACCACCCCCGCCCAAAGGCGTGCCCCTTGCTCAATCTTTGACCCACGACTAACTACCTCCCTCTGGACTACGACACCCATCCCCTACGCCGCCTCATCAAAACCATTCCTGATGAGCTAGAGGTGCAAGCCGCCCATGGTCACGAGCTAAGTGAAATTCGAACCAATGTTACTGCTCTCCAAGATTTTGCCACCATCATCTCTGGCCAACTAGAAGACGCTGAGGCGAATTTTGCTGATGGACAAAGAATCGTGAGAAATTCCCTTTTTTTTTTTTTGTGTACCCACTCTATTCACACTTTATTCTTTCTCTTTCAACTTGGTCAATTTGCCACCGGGGTATCTCGACGGCTGCTTGCCCTGGATTCATATTCATAAGGACTGGAAATTGGCGAGGCATAACGTAGAGTCTTTAAGCGCCAAATGCAAATAACTGTGAAACCAAAAAACGGTGATTCTCGATCAACCTGTCTATTTCGAGAAAGAACGAACAAAGAACTCCCTTCGTTTTAGCGAGATGTCCTCCACACTCACCGACCAACTTATCCGGGCGAGGGAGAAGCTGGAAACCGCTATATCAGAGAAAGAGTCGGCAATGCGGGCCTTTACCACTGCCACCGTCCTGTTAGCTGGCGCCTCTCACAACAACCGCCTTCACCGCGCCAATCGTAAAATTCTCACAAAGAAACTAAAAAAGGCAAGCAAAGCGCGCGAGTCTTCTCGGGCTAAGAGGAAGAAGGCTGAGGCTAATACAGCTGCAGCCGAAAAGGCCGTGAAAGAAGCCGAGAATGCCCGCATCTGGGCTGAACAAGTCCACCCCAAAGCTGAGGCTGACCTTGCTGAGGCTGTTAAAGACCATGACCAGGCTCGCTTAGAGGGACGGGAGGCTGTTGCTAACTTTCGAAAATCCCCCGAAATGTTAAAGTTTTTTACCGACACAGTCAGTTATGGGCAAATGTCCGCTTTTACCCGTGTGTACACTTTGCTAGGCGGGATGAACATTCCCTCTCACCAGTGTCACCCCGAGTGTCAGCGCCTGCTACTTCCTGATGGAAACTGGTCATTAGCTATGACCAAAGTTCACCAAATGGCTTGCAATTTTGAACTAAGTGTTCCTCCCGCAACTCCGACCCCAACTTTTTCTAGCAATACTTCCGGACCTCCCCCAGCCCCGGCTACGGAGCCGTCCCTGCGCTTGACGAATTCGAAGGAGTCTTACGAGGATCAATGCATTTCTGGGAAGGATAACCCTGCCCCCGAGTCACCTAGTTAGAAATGACGTAGTTAATTTTTTCTAACCAAGTATTTTACTTTTGCCTCATAAAGCTATTATGTGTTAATGAACTTTTGTCTTTCTTCCTATCGCCTTTAACCGCCAAATGAAAATAAATACAATATTCGCGAAACTTATCACTATTATTGCTTGCATAACCAAAAATATAAAAACGAAACTTATCACTACCATTGCTTGCATAAACCAAAATACCAAGACGGTTTAGGAGTTTTACATCACTCACATAGCCGAACATGTTTAAAACAAAAACTTGATAGTCGGGTTCTATATCGAGTTCCTTTGCACTTAACATACCGCGCATCTACTTACATTCTTAGCTGCTACTAACTACTTTCACTATCTTGTTCGTTTGTCATACTTATCAAAAAGGATCAACTACATTTATCTTTATGGGTAAAACTTCCTGATATTGTCCGCATTTTATGTTCCCATGACTTCTGCACCGGCTATTGTTGCCAAGCAGAAACTCCCCGTGTCCCGTGCTTCTATAACTTAGTAAGGTCCTTCCCAATTCGGACAAAGTTTCCCCCTGGGTTGGGCCTTGCTGATGGCGTTCTTCCAAAGCACCAGGTCCCCCACTTGGTAGGCCCGTGTCTTGACTTTTTTTAATCATAGTATCTCTTGACGCTTTGCTTGTAATTCTCCTGTCTGAGGTAGGACTCCTATCTCTTCTCCTCGGCCCGATCTAAATCCATCCTCAACTGGGCTTTGTTCTCCTGTGGGTCAAACAATAGCACCCTGGCCGAAGGTCCGGTGATCTCCTGAGGAATCAGCACCTCCGCTTCATATACGAGTCCGAAAAGGGTTTCCCTCATTGCTGTTCGCGGTGTTGTCATGTACTCTTATAACACGGCCGAGAGTTCATCTAGCCACCTTCCTCGACTGCTCCATCCACATCTTCTAGTCTCCGCTTCAGTCCATGGAGAATAGTCATATTCTTTAGTTCCACTTGCCCATTGGCCTGGGGGTATGCTACCGACGTAAACCTCTGTTGTATTCCCAAGCGAGTGCAAGTGTTTGCAAATTCTACCAAGAATTGTCTACCATTGTCAGAAATCACCGTCCTTAGAATGCCAAAACGGCACACGATATTGGTCATGAGTAACCCTGCGACCTTAGAACTCGGGATTCTTGCCACAGCTTCCGCCTTTACCCATTTGGAGAAATAGTCAATCGCCACTACCAGGAATTGGACCCTGCCCCTTGCCCTTGGAAAGGGCCCGAGGATGTCGATCCCTCACTCTGCAAAAGGCCACGAAGCTATTATGCCTGTTTTTTTGTGGCCGGGGAGTGGACGATTGGCGTGTACATTTGACATGGTCGCCAGTGTCGGACTAGAGCTTCCGCATCCTTAAACATGGTCGGCCAATAGAATCCTGTGGTCATTGCCCTCTGGGTGAGGCTCCTGGCACCTATGTGACCACCACAAAGTCCTTGGTGAATATCTTTCAACAAAGCCTCATCTTTTTCTGATCCCACGCAATGCAACAGAGGGACCGACAATGACCGCCGATATAAATCTCCGCCTAGCACCTGATACTGTTGCGCTTTGAGTCTCACGCATTGGACTTCTCTCCGGGACTCCGGAAGCGTCCCGTCCAAATGGAATGCCTTGATTGGGGTCCTCCAATCTTCTTCAACCACAATCTCCATAACTTCTTGCCCGCGTGCTTCTTTGCCCCACCCTTTCTACCATGACCGGTTTGGTTAAGTGGGAGAACACAGACGACGCCACCTTTGACAAAGCATCGGCATTGGAGTTTTTGTTCCTTGCCACGCGCTCTATCTTCCATTCCTGGAAAGACTCTAGCAATCGCTGCACTAACTCCGCATACTTCTTCATCTCCGGATCCTTTGCTTCGTACTCCCCAAGCACTTGTTTGACTACCAGCTGAGAGTCCGAACATACTTTCAAGGCCCTAACTCCTATTCTTCGGGCCAACTCTAAGTCTGCTACCATAGCCTCGTACTCAGCTTCATTGTTCGTTGCCGGGAAGTCAAAACGCAGCGCATATGTGTAATTTTCCCCACTGGGGTGAGTAAGGATCAATCCGGCCCCCGCCCCTATTTTTCCCAAGGCTTCGTCTACAAACAACGTCTATACTTTGGGGGGAGTTTTCTCCGGGGGTATTTTTTCCTGGGCTTCATCAGTCGTTACCCCTTCAGCAATGAAGTCCGCCAGAACCGGTCCTTTAACTGCTGTCCTAGGCTTGAAGCTTATCTCGAACTCCCTCAACTCAATTGCCCACTTGATGAGCCTCCCGAGCTACCCTGCTTTGTCATGATAAGCCGGAGGGCGGTGTCCGTTTACACCATGACCGGATGTGACTCAAAATTAAGGCCTAAAATGTCTAACCGCCTGGACCAAGGCCAGTGCCAGCTTTTTGATTGGTGCATAATTTCTTTCTGCCTGTTGCAACGCCTTGCTTAGAAAATACACGGGCCGCTGCAACTTTCCCTCTTCCTTGAATAGTACCGCGCTTACAACCATCTCCGTCGCGACCACGTAAAGACACAGTTCCTCCCCAGGGAAAGGCATGGAAAACAGGAAGAGTTCCGATAGGTACTTTTTCAATTCTTCAAATGCCTTCTGGCAGTCTTCTCCCCAACAAAACTTATCAATTTTCTTCAATACTTTAAAAAATGGTAATGCTCTCTCTGCCAACCTTGCCAGAAATTGATTCAGTGCTACTAACTTCCCTGTCAGCCTTTGTACTTCCTTAACTGTTTATGGAGGTTTCATCTCCATCACGTCTTGGACTTTAATGGTTAGCCGACATTCCATCTTCTAAGACCATATAACCTAGAAACTTTCCCGAGGATGCCCCGAACACACATTTCGTCGGGCTCAACCTCATCCTCGTGGCTACGATGATCTCTAAGACCTCCCGGAGGTCGTCCAATAATGCTTCCTCATTTATTCTCTTAAAGCATATCATCAATATATGCCTTCATGATCCTGCCCAGCTGACGCGTAAAGATCATGTTCACTAAATGCTGGTATCTTGCTCTTGCATTCTTTGGCCCAAAAGGTATGGTCGTGTAGCAATATGTGCATTTCTCAATGACGAAAGAGGTTTTCTGCTCGTCCTTTTCATAGAGAAAGATCTGATGGTATCCCTTGTAGGTGTCAAGAAAGCATAGGAAATGAAAACCTGCGATGGAGTCAACCAACACATCTATCCTTGGTACTGGAAATAAATCTTTCTGGCAAGCCTTATTTAAGTCCATGAAGTCTACACACATCCTCCAAGCTCCAACCGATTTTTTGACTAGGACCAGGTTTGCTAACCACTGCGGATAGGCAACTTCTCTGATTATCCGTGCTTCTAGCAGCTTTCCGACATTTGCTTCCGCAACTTGACTCCGTTTTGCGCCAAAACTCCTTTTTTTTTGTCTCACCAGCCTTCTGTTAGGATCTATGGACAAAGAATGTTCTGCGAGCTTTCTCGGGATCCCAGGTATGTCGTCCGCCGACAAAGCGAACACTTGTTCAAATTTCCTCAGCAACCTAACCACTCTTTGCTCCAAATCGGGAGGCAACCCCGCACCTATCCTTACTGTCCTCAAGGGGTCTGTTCCTAACTAAACTTCCTTGACCTCCGAGCCTGCCTCCATGACCTCCGAGCCTGCCTCCATCATTCTTTCTTCCGTGAACCTAGGGGGCTCCAAGTCCTCGATCATTATCTTGGTCAAAATGTCCTTCATTTTCAAATCTGCCATATAGCATTGCTTAGCCGTGCGTACATCGCAACAAACCGAGGCTACTCCGTCTGGTGTCGGGAACTTCACGACCATGTGGACCTTGGATGTCACTGCTTGAAACTGATTCAATTTTGGCCTTCCCAAGAAAACATTGTAGGTCCTGTACGACTCAATGACAGCAAACTCCAGATTTTTTGTCCTCCGACGATTTTTGAATATGATCATCACAGGTATCCTGATCTTCCCTATGGGGATTACTTCTAAATTTCCGAAGCCTACCAGGGGTGTGCGCACCGGGTCAATGTCTTTTTTATCAAGATGGCATTCCTCAAAGACTACCTTGGTAAGGAAGTTGACCGAGCATCCCGTGTCTAAGAGGGGTGCGTCTTACTATGAAATTTGCAATCACCACTTCTATCACCATTGGGTCATCTCCTCCAGAGCCCTCTTGGAAAGCCTTCTCAGAAAACCAAAGGGTCTCGACCCTCTCCCTTTATTTCTCTTTACCCCCAACTGCGGCGAGAAGCGTGAGTTCAACTTTCGCTGACTGCTCGAGTCTCCGCCAGTCGGTCCCCCCAGATATTGTGTTTATGATACCCGCCACTACTGCTTGGTTGCTTCCGGCCTTTCAATTATTACCTCTTTTTGAGCCTCCCGCCCCTGTCCTATCTACATATTCCTGCAATTCCCCACCCTGGACTGCTCTTTCTATTTCATCTGCCAGCTCCCGGCATTCCTCGGTACTATGTCCTGATACCCGATGATGGCCACAGTACTTCGAATGATTCTTCTTGGGGTAGGATCCCTTCGACTAGGGTGGTTCTGTCAAAAGACCCTGATTCTGAGCCGCATACATGACCTCCGCACTGGATCCTTTTAGAGGAGTGTACATGGTCGGGACTTCCTTCCTCTCGGGCGGGTATGTTAAGCGGGATTAGGGCAAGAAGTGGAACCTTTCCTAGACCGACCTCTTCCCGCTTAGCCTCGTGTCAGCTCTATCTTCTTTCCGGCCGTTCTTGACTGTTGATACGTGCGCCTGGTTTTTCTCTTTGCACCCCGTGTATTAGCAGCCTGGGCCATTCCCGTCACATCGGGGAACGGCTCTAGGCAAACGTCTCGTCCGCCATTGGTAGGAGATGTCTCGAGGATTCAATGGACATAGTCCATTGGGTCGTTTTCTTGATCTGGGCCTGGATTGAGAGGCCTAATTTTTTGAGTCTTTGAGTTTTGGCTATCTGGACTTATCCGTCGGCCCAAACCTTAAACACCAACAATATTCTTCACTTAGAGTAATGATACACTACTCAACTAATTTTTTCAACTTTCTCATAGCAAGTGAGGTGTGATGTATTAATTGGCTAGATTTTTATAAAGTAATTATTAATATTATATTATTGACCAATGAATACCTGACACCTCACTTGTTATAAGAAAGTTGAGGAGATTAGTTGAGTAGTGTACTCTGTCACTTATTCTTAATTATTTTATAAGTATGGGTTAATTGTGGACTACACACTATTATATTAGTAAATGTATATAATGTAAATAAATTTAAAATTAACTCGATTAATGAGATAAGAATTATTTTTGAAAGTAGATTCTTTGAATAGAATGAAGTAATATTCTTAAAATTGTGAAAACAAACGTTAATCTTGTTATACAAATCAAATTTTGATCACGAGAAAATTTTCTTCTGTATAATCTATGTATATGTATAATTGTGTACGGAATACGGAGTAGTTTTCCTATTGGAGGAAATAGAAAAAAGAAGGAAAAAAAAAAAAGGCAAATTCAAAACACATTTTCAAACTGAAATGAGCTGGCTTGATGCATTATTTTCAGTTCAAGTAATTTTCCATCCACACATTTTAGTGAGCAACCAAACAAAGAGGGAAAATCACGTTGATGTTTCATTCATAATTGTACGTCAAGATGGCTCAAGTAGTCGCGTCAAACAGTAAATAGCATTGTTTTTGTTCGTCTCACTAAAATAAATCTTATTTTTCATAGTATTTTGAAAATATTAAGACTCGATATGGTTTTACATTTTAAAATATATTTTGAAATATGTTTACAAAAATGGTTTAAACTAAGTTTTTAAAATTTGTATGGTACTCCTTCCATTTTATTAGAAAAGTTCATTTTGAGAAATATTTTTTGTTCCATTAAAAAAATTTAGTTTCAACTTTTTTATACCTCCTACTCGTATTATTATAATCATGTGTGATTCATAATTAATTCACACTTAAAAAGTAAGGATATAATGGAACAAATAGTATCAAATTAACTATTTTAAATGTTATACCTTAATATTCATAATAAGTTATATTTTTGTCAATATGGACATTTCTAATGGAATAGATGGAGTATTATATTTTAGACTAAGTTAACAAATAATGTTCGTCTAGATCATGTGGTTCAAAACCTCATTTCAAATGGTATAATTTGAAAATGAGATGTCAAACAAACTTTTATTACATCCAAACTCCACAAAATTCAGTATAAAATGTTGTTTATAATAAATCAAGAGTTTTATGGTATCACATTTTGAAATATATTTTTAAAGTATGAGTTAAATCAATGTTTGAGATAACGTAGTTCAAAACTCATTTCAAATGGTATAATTAAATGAGATACCAAAGAATATTTTGATTGTGAGCCCCATAAAATTCAACTCAAAATACGTTTTGAGATGAGATATCATACATGCCCTAAATTGGCTTCTACAGTATCACATTTCGGTTTTAAAATTAATTTGACTTGTGATTTGAATTGATTTTAAGCATTTTAAAAATATATTAAAAATGTCTAAATATATATAATAATAAACAAATGTATTGAAAATGATAAATTTTATTATACTCCCCCGTTGCATTTGAAGAGCCCACCTTAAAAAATATTCTTTGTTCCAATAAAATAGTCAACTTTCAAATTGTTACTTATCTTATTCTTACAAATATAATCATGTGTGATTCATAATTTTTCCATACTTAATAAGTAAGGATATATATGGAATAAAAAAAATTAAATTAGCTATTTTAGGTGCTGTACTTGACATTCAAATTAGCTATTTTAAGTGCTCTTCTAATGAAACGAAAATAGTAATACTTATACAAATTCAATTCAAAAACGAAACCAGACCAAATATTCAACAATATTTATTCAAATTCAATTCATAAACGAAACCAGACCAAATATTCAACAATATTTATTCAAATTCAATTCATAAACGAAACCAGACCAAATATTATATATATATAATATATATATACATGTCATTTTCATGATAGCTAAGTAGCCGTTGTCAAATCAAGTTTTGACATAATGTTGTCAAATCAAGTTTTGAAACCGATGGTGCACATGTTATCCTTTTGTTGCTACTATTTTGGATATATATATATATATATATAAAGGGATTAACTACCATAATTTTATTCTAAAATTATTAGCGGAGGAGTAACATAGAAGGTTTAAAAACAAAAAATAGATTTTTGTGTGTGTGTGTGTGGCTGAAATGAGTACTAATTACAGGCATATTCCGTAACAAATTAAAATTATTTCAAAATTTTGAAAGTGATATTATAGCTTGCAATTTTTTGAATAACTATAAAATAAATGTTATGCATTCACCTTTAGGTGGAATGTTGAGCGGATATGAGAAGTGTTTCTCAGTACTTTTATTTCTTTTTTCTTTTTTTTTAAATTTTCCAGATCGAATGAAACTCATGATAATATGCATAGAAGAAGCGGTCAATATAACTATTAATTTACAATATCATAATTAATAATAAATTATGAATAAAGTATACAGAGTTCTTTTGTTGTCATTGTAAAACAATTGGGTGAAATACAATTTCCCCCATGTGGTTTTGTGTTTTGGACAGTTTTCCCCCTATGCTTTCAAAATTGACAGTTTTTCCCTCATGGTTTTGAACTAAAGTGTCCACTTAACGGAAAATGCCTTCTGTAACGGTGTTAAAAAAAATGACTAAATTACCCCTCTTAAAAAAAACTTAAAAAAAAAATTGAAAGAAGGAAGAAGACGATGGCACTGTTCATCATCTTCTTCCTTCTTCCTTTACTTTTTTTTTTTTTTTTTTTCCTAAACCTAAAGCATCCCGCAACTGATATGAAACCCATTTTGTTGGGTTTCATATCAGTTGCGGGATTCTGCAACTGAAATGAAACCCATTTGATGGGTTTCATTTCAGTTGCGGGAGCCTCCCGCAACTGAAATGGAACCCATTTGATGGGTGCCATTTCTGTTGCAGCCAGTTGCTGCAACTGAAATGGAACCCATCAAAATGGGTTCCATTTCTGCAACTTTGCGGGAGTCTCCCGCAACCTCTTTGATTTGGACCACCTCCGACCGGGTCTGATGCGGGTCAGAAATGTGGGTAATCGGGTCTGATGCGGGTCGTGGGTTATTTGGGTGAAACGGGTTGGGTCTTAGCGGACTTTCGGGTCTGGAATGCTGTTTTCAAGCCATATTGGACTCTTTTCATTTTGGAGTTACTCAAGTCTAGTGGATTTTCAAAATGGGTGGAGTGCATTTCTTTCTCATTCGGTTGGGCTGCATCATTGTGCCGTCACCGAAGTGAGTTTATCGGTTGAACTCCGACGAAGAGGTGGAGCTCCACCGGAAATTTGAAACTCCGATGACGAGAGGATGCTCCGAGATGTCGTTTGTTGAAGCCAAATCGTTGTGGGTTGTCTCAGAGCTGTGATGGGTTGGTGATGCTTCCGGTTGGGGGCTGTCGGATTGTCCAAAATTTTGGAGTTTCGGGCCAGTTACGGTTGCTTTCGGCCAGCAGGGAAGAGTTACTTGCACGGTTCTGTTTCTACGGTGATGGCCTAGGCTTTGGTTGACTGTGCTGGATGGATGATATGCTGAAATTAAATTTCTGATTTTTGGGAAATGCTTGTTCTGTTAGAATTTGCTTTGGGCTAATTTTGACTGAACAAGGTTGTGGAAATTTGGGGTGTTCTGTAATTTGGGAGATTATGGGCCTGTTCTTTTTCTTTTGGTTTGAAACTTGTTTTGGTTTCAACAGTAAATTTAATATATTTTAATCATATTCTATCATTTCAAATACAACTTTTTACTATTCAACATATACTTTTTACATTTTCAATACACTTTTTACATTATAAAATTATTTTCCAAAACTTGTTTTCAAACTTAGTTTCAAACCAAAAGGAAAAGAACAGGCCCTATAGCTTGATGCTACTGCTGTTTTCTTTTCAAATTGGAATTCCTTAATTGATGTTGCTGGATGATTACTGGAAAACAGAGTGCTCTTTCTGTTGTTTTTTTTTTTTTTTTTTTAAGTTGAGGTTATTTTGGGAACAAAATTAATGACATCATCAATTTGTTTACCCCCACTCTCGTCTTGAGCGCGTTCGCTTCACGCGCCGTTAGAGAAGGCATTTTCCGTTAAGTGGACACTTCAGTCCAAAACCATGAGGGGGGAACTGTCAGTTTTGAAAGCATATGGGGGAAACTGTCCAAAACACAAAACCACAGGGGGGGAACTGTATTTCACCCAAAACAATTTAAGTAGAACCTCCATAAATTAATACTCTATTAACTAATACTCTCTCTAAGATAATACATTTTTTCAGTCCCGATGCGGACTAAATTTTAATAAAATAATAAGATTATAATTTTTTGAAAGATCCCTGTATAAATATATGGTCCCGTCAATATCATAAATTAATAATCTTTATAAACTATAAATATAACTATGATACTTAATTAAAATAAGAATATATTGTTGTTTATCTTTTCTTAAATTTTAAATCCAGGTGAATTTCATCTCTAACTTTTCTAATTAATTGCATCCAAGGGTTTCGGTGTCGAATTGTCAAATTGAGACAAAAATTTGAAAAGTCGTTGCCGCTTTTAATGTTTCTTTATGTGTGATTGATTCCAAATGTATTGAACCATCTTTAACTTCATCGTCAACATGGTTTTAATTCTAATGTATAATGAATCCATTGGATGTTTTTAATTTTGATGTACAATGAACCCATAGGATGTTTTTAGTTTTAACGTAGATTGAACACATTGGATGTTTTTTATTTTCAAATATAGTAAACTTACATGTACAATTGACTTGTTCGTTGAATATTTGAAATTTATATTATTACCTATTAATATAATGAATTCATAGATATAATTAACTTGTACACATTTGATTTCTCTAAATATATATTTATGGAGATAAAAAAAAAACTCTTTAAATTAATAAATTATTAATTTATCGATTAAATGATATCTCTCTAAATTAATAAAATTTCATTTATTAATTTATAGAGGTTTTACTGTATTAAGTGGTTGGTGAAAATATAGACGTTTTATCAAAAATAAATTGGAAAGCTAGTACAATGGAGGATATAATGAACCTTAACCCAGTTTACAAAATGTCATATGCACATAGGCTAAACTTCTTTAGGACAAGGGGTGTCAGGTCCCTGCAAGAAACAAAAATTATATATACATATATATTCATAATGAAGCAAAAATTACATATATACAACTTGGCAACAAACAAAAATAGTACAATGAGAACTTTACATATAGATATTTAATCAACTTTAAGGCTACAAGAGCCCTAAATACTAATCTAAACCCTAATAGAATTATAAATAGTCATTGTGTCAAAGAGATCCCATGCCAAAATATGAATCTAACATCGTAAATGTTTCCTTTTGTAAAAATTTTCTATAACCTTTTAAATATATCATTGTTATTTTTTCTGTGTTGACAATATATATATATATATATATATTATTGTTACTAGAGGAGTCTCTTGTCAGATTTGTTGAACGATTTAACACACAATATTTTATCTTTTAAAATTAGTATGTGTGTTATCTTCAAATTAATACAAGTTCATGCGTTATTATTATCATTATTATTTAAATAATTTCATCCTAAAAGTTTCCGCAACAGTACTTTTTAATAACATGAATAAAGATATTTTGCAACTTTGGACACGATAATAAAACTTTGAGACAAACATGAGGAAATTATTATAGGGCTTGTGAAATCTTATATTTTTTATTTTTAATACAAAGTATATACTCTTAAAATAGAGCCAAAACTAAAACTGAAATTAATTATCACAAGAATGAGTAATTGCTTGTGACAAATAACAGGCTAATCAGAAGTTCGATATTCAATAGAATAAATATGACATTATAATAATTAATTTTTGTATTTCAAACAGTTGACCAATCATCTAATAGAATAGATATGATGTTATAATAATTTAACAAAAGTACTAAATGCAAAAATCACTTATGAGTTATAAGTGAAAATCTATGCACTCACACAATTGGTCTGCCTTCTGTATTTATTTTTCCTTTTTGGTTTTTAGAAAACCTCTGCCCCACTAGAGGGCGGCTGAGGTTGGTTTATGAAAAAAAAAAAAAAATTAATTAAATGTGAGAAACCACTTTGTGAGTTCATGAATATTTTTATACAACTCTTAAAAATTTTAAATTATTCTTTTATTTAGTAAAATGGTTCATGCAAATAGCACCAACGTAATTTAATATCAAAAAGGAAAAAAATATATAAAATTAAAGAATAATTTAATATCAAAAAGGAAAAAATTGTAAAAGAATTATCAAGACACTTACGAGTACTAAATCATAAAAATCTGACATTTCACGTTGAGCATATGAATTTTAACTTTTCAGTTGAAACCTAGAAAGTTGCAGCTGTCTTTTTCTCCTCCTAGCTAAATACTAGTTGGCGCCTTCGCGGCTTTTATTTTGTTTTTTTTGTTTTTTTTTAAAGTTTTATGACAATTTGTATCGTGTTTAGATTAATGAATTCTTATATTAACACTCATCTATCTTTTATTTTTTTTCTCATTTAATTTTCAGATTAAATTATTTAAAATTTGAAGTCGCTAAAATTCAATTCTAATTTATTTGTATTGCATTAAAATTTTCATATTCTTATATTGTATAGAAAGTTATTAATATCTGAATACAATTAACTGAAGAGTTAAACATTATCAGTTTTAACCATCTTCGTTTAACTATTGATATTATTCATATTAATTCATTTAACTTACAAACTAGCGAAGATTCAATGTTATCATTGTGTTTTCATAATGTCTATACTTATTTTGTTTTACTAAAATAATCTATTTTGATAAATATACAATCAATTGAATATTAATATAGAATAAATAAAAGAGCTAATTTTATACTATTGGTAAATTATGAACATAATATAATTATATTAATAAATGTAAAACGAGTAAAAATTTTAAAAACAGTCTCCTCTTCTAAAATAAAAGTAAAATTTAAAAAGGGGCATGATATTTGCAGCGACGGAATCGATATTTGCAGCGACATTTTTGCGTGAAAAGACCGAAATGCCCTTGGGGTAAAAAAAAATTTTAATTTTCCACAATGCTGGAAAAATTTAAAAAAAAAAAAAAAAACCCAGAACCATCACCGGCGACCGGCGATGGTACCCCCCCCCCCCCCCCCCCCCCCCCCTAAGTTGAGATTTTTGATATTTGCAGCGACCACCGGGCGGATCTTCCTCATTCCGGTAAAAAATTTCACAATTTTGACAAAATTACTAATAAATTCGGACATAATACAAGTAAAATAATTAATAAAACTACATAAAAAAAGGAAGAAAAAAAAAAACCAAAGAAAAAAACCACGCCGGCGACACTTTGGTTTTTTTTTTCCCCTTTTTTTTATGTAGTTTTATTAATTATTTTACTTGTATTATGTCCGAATTTATTAGTAGTTTTGTCAAAATTGTGAAATTTTTTACCGGAATGGGAAAGATTCGCCCGGTGGTCGCTGCAAATATCAAAAATCTCAACTTAAGGGTAAGGGGAGGGGGGGGGGGGGGGGGGGGGGTACCATCGCCGTCGCCCGGCGATGGTTTTACACAAAACCATCGCCGGCGACCGGCGATGGTTCTGGGTTTATATATATATTTTTTAAAATTTTTCCAGCATTGTGGAAAATTTAAATTTTTTTATTTTTTTTACCCAAGGGCATTTCGGTCTTTTCACGCAAAAATGTCGCTGCAAATATCAATTCCGTAAGAAAGATTTAATAAAGATGGATAAGCCAAAATGAGCTATTAGTAATGGCTAGGCCCAGGCTAGTCTAGGCAGACGGCTTGGCCGATAGACACAGCCTGAAGGCGACACCAATACGATGACATCATTATTCTACGTAGAGATGATATCAGGATCCGATGCTTGGCTTCATATTTGCCACGTCTTTTGATTCATGTGTTCTGCTGATGAAGTTGATGCGCGCGATCGGCGCGTGTAGACTATGTTAGATCCTTCAGCTTGATCATTTTATTTATTTATTTATTTTTTTTATGCTTTGCATCTCTAAAAATTGAATCCATGACCTTGGAGTTACAAGACTCTTCCTCTTCAGCTTGAGCATTCTTCGTGACCAACTCAATAGATTTGTGGCATTCACAACATATTTTTCATTTATACCCTTTATATTTTAAGTAAAAATTAATTGTAAATCATACATTACTATATTAATAAAAATATATTATGTAAAAATTTAAATTAGATTATTTTAGTGAGATAATTTAATACTGAACTCTTTATATGGAATTTTAGTTAGATAATTTAAAACTAAACTCTTTATATGAAATTTTAGTGAGACACTCTGAAATTGAACTCTTCATATGAGGTAGTGAGAATATATTTAAGGAAAAACTACCTATATTATTTCAAATATTATTCTTTTCCAAAAATGTACAACCTTTTTATAATTCTTAAAGTACAATTTGAAACATGTTATGAGACAGGAAGTAAAAATTAGTCTATGTCTTAACAATTACAAATATCCAATATGAGATATAAAACTAATTAAGGTTGTAATTAATACCAGAACACCACTTAGCTTCGATAGCAATAAATTAATGAACTCTTCTTCTAATAAATCTCTCATTGTCGAGAGTTTTCTTGTCTCTCATAGTTGAGAGTTTTCTGTTTCTTTTTTTAAGAGAGTTTTGTCCGCTCCATTTTTGGAGTTGTGTTCTTCACTTATTTTTGAAGTCTTTAACTTCAGATCTGTGGGATGAAGTTGTTGATGAAGAAGATGATGAAAATAAAGCCGACCAGCGGCGGAGACAGGGAGGGGCAGGGGGGTGCCGACGCCCATTCTTCCACCGGGAGCTAAGGGTAGTAGTAATACTACTCCTTAGCTCCGCCCCGCCGCCGCCGCTACTAAAAGCTAGGGCAAAGGGCGCCCCACTGCTGCTTTGAAGAAGAAGACTTCTTCTTGTTTTATTTTTTTTTAATTTTTTAAGTTTTGAGTAAAACGACGTCGTTCCACTTAAGAAGGAAAAGAAATAAAAAAAGATAAGGAGTCAATTTTGAAAAGCTCAATTTACAAATTAGACCAATTCTAATTCTAATCCCTCCCTTTCCCTTTTGCTTCTAATCACTAAAACCCAATTACAAATCAAACCCTCTCCCTCAACTTTTTTTTTCCCTGCATAGTATATAATGAGAAGGAAATTTTGCATCGTTTTCAACATATAAGTGATCGTAAAACACAGTTACTTGCCCGGTACTAATTGTTCAAGGATTAAATATTTTTTTAACAAAAATTTCCTTTACATATATTATTATGGTTATTTTGATACATTAGTAGTTATGTATCTCATAATAATATTGAAAAATTTTTTTTTGCATTAAACTCACCACTTCTCATCTATTATGGAAAATTTTTTTTACCACTAACGTCGCCCCTCCATATATTTTGTTCTGCGTTCGTCGCTGAAGCCGACAGTGGTTGGCATCGTCAGTTGTTTGTCATGGATCCCTTCTGTCATGGGTCAATTTTGGAGCTAGATCAAAACTCAGTAGATGTCCTGTGCCATCGGTCAGATGATCTGCTAGCTATGTGAAATTTTGCTGCTCTTTGCTTAGCTATAGGCTAGATTTGCAGTTTGTATATTTGATTTTCATATCTACTTTAATTCTAGATTGTAGATCTGATTTTCATTCAGATCTACTTAAATTCTAAATTGTATTGTTTGGCTCATGGCCTACTGTCAAATCAAATCGCTGCTGGACTATATTTCTAACCCGTTAATTTAAGTATTTCTTTTGTTTCAAAAAAAATAAAATTAATGAACTCTTTTTTTTGGAAATATCTTTATGAGTCACGGAACTATCGTTTATGAAGAAAGTATATAGGTGATTAAAAAAAGATTAGTTTGAAAGACTCGTTGGAATTGGTCCGAGATTTACATTATACGCAACAGAAGCACCAAAAATACTAAATGGAATTGGTACTAGTTTAATAATAGTTGGAGATGCAAACTCGAATTCAGCAAGAATCTCTTCTTTTTTTTTTTGGTAGTTCTCAAGCGTAGCTATTTTGAAGGTATGGTAATTTTAAAAAAGAATTATTGATAATTTTTTAAACCTTGAGATGGAATAACCCAGCGGCGGAGACAGGGAGGGGCGGGGGGTGCCGATGCCCCTCCTTTCTCCGGGAACGAAGGGTAGTAGTATTACTACCCTTCGCCTCAGCCCCATCGGCGGTCGCAGCTGAAACGTAGGTTTTGGCGAACGCAGAACAAAATTTCAGAGGGGGTGACTCTAATGGCAATTTTTTTCGAATGTCATTAAATAAAACACATATTACTATAACCATAATAATATATGTCCAAAAAAACCTTAATGAGAAAAACAAAAGCAAAGAATTACTAGTAGAAAAACTATTTCTTGATACCTGAACCACCAGGATAGGACACACCAATAAGACGAGATAATTATGTTCTGTGTTCCCTAATAGCTTGATAATATTGCAAAATTACTTCATTTTCAATCTGGCAAAAATCCCCTTCTCAATATATGATATCAAACAATCATTCATCCACTCATCTTCCATTCTATTACGCGACTCTGTTTTGATAAGTTTCATCAAAGAGAACTCTTTCAATAGAAGCAGTTGAACCAGATAAAACCAGCGATAACTTGATCAGGCGATAATGTTGCAAAAGTAATTCTTTCATGTATTATTTTGTTTGAGAAGTTGTATACTGCTATAGTGCTATGATATAGACATTTCTGAGTTCACTGCTTGCTGGCTGATGTAATGCAGGCCTAGAGAGATCAGAAGGACATTCTTTTATTTTAATGGAAACCTAGATTTCCTCTTGGTTAGGGGAAGCCTCACAGAGGGCATTTTCAGAAAATCCACAACTCTTGCTGCTTCAATGCTTCTACAATCTGGATCAACACTAGTAATTCCTTTGTTTCTCTCTTGTGCGTGTATTCGATAGCTTGAAATTTTTTTTTATTTTATATTTTTCTGAATGAAATCCTTCATAAATGATATATATATATTTTTTAAACTTTTTTGAAGAAAACAATTTCCTGAAAACCTTTTTTTTTTTTTTAACTTTTCTGAAGAAAAAGATTTCCACAAAATCGTTTTCTTCATAAATTATTTTAAAGGCTTAGTTTCTGTTGTATTCTCTTTGAGCCAACTTTTCTCTTCACCTGTTTTCTTTCATGTTCTTTGCCTGTTTTTTTGTTCGTTCATTCCAATTCTTTCGATGAATTTGTCTTCCATTTCCATAGTATCTTTCGCTTATAATTCCTAATGCCTTGGCTGCAGCTGCTGTGTTCTTCGTTCGGTCGGGAGGGAAGCCAAAGAGAGGGAGGAAATGATTGAATTGGGTTGGGTAAATTGATTTAGGGCTGTTCTAATTTGGGGGAGGGGTTTAGTTGCAATTCGCGATTTTTCAACAAGGGCCCTTAAGTGTTTTTTTAAATTTTTAACCCCTTTAGTAAAACGACGTCGTTTTACTAAAGGGGGAAAAAAAAAAAAGACAGCTGAATCGTGGTCTTCCTCGCGACAGAAGGGGTGCAGCTGAAACCTACGTTTCAGTTGCAACCGCCGACGGGGCTGAGGCGAAGGGTAGTAATACTACTACCCTTCGCTCCCAGAGAAAGGAGGGGCGTCGGCACCCCCCTTCCCGCCCCCCCCCCCCGCATTCCCTGTCTCCGCTGCTGGTCGCGAGGAAGACGACGATCCCGAAAAAAATTATTTCTATTACACGAGATTTCTAAAGTAGTAGATCTTATATTATTGGTCATGAGAACTCTCGCATGCTGAAAAATGATACTCTAGTATTGAGGGACTTATGCACGCCAAGAAAATGATGCTATACTATTAAGGGACTCATGCACGTCGAGAAAGTAGATACTCCTTCCGTCCCACTCAAAAAGTCCACTTTGAAATATGTACAACTTATTATAGGTTATGAGGTACAACACCTAAAATAAGTAATTTATCACCATATTTTTCATTTATATCCTTACTTTAAAAGTAAGAGCTAATTATGAACTACACATTATTATATTAGTAAGGGTATGTAATGTAAATAAATTCAAAGTGGATTCTTTAAATGAGACAAATTTTTTTTTTGAAAATGGACTCTTTAAGTGAGACAGAAGAGTACTATACTACTGGGAAACTTCACGCACTTGTGTCTCACTTCTACCTGCTACTGTAAATATTCACTTGAGGTCCTAATCTCAAGATTTCTTGAAACCATAAACATACATCACTGGACTATGTTTTAAGTATTGAAACTTATAATTTGAGTGAATTATATATGAACTTATAATATATATATATATATATCTATATATTTTAAACGTGCTATACCTCTTATTAAACAAGTGATACATCACATGCTACACGTGATATATCTAAGAGTATATATGGTATTTCAGTATTTAAACTTATAATTGAGGTACATCAACATTTAAATTCGAATATTAAAGATTAAATTCAATATGTAATATATCAGAAATTAAACTTGATACGTATATTTATATAACATGTATTCGCTACTTTTAAAACTAAAATTGATCGGTGCGTTGTCAGATCTATACGGCCGTCGCCAAATAATTAGACATGAGTAAACAAACTTTACAAAGACAATGAGTGGTTCAAAAATAAAAAGCAAATGATATTGGAGTCGGCTGGGCACATGACTCACGCGCTCTTAGTGAGCCTAGGATTGTAGCACAACCATAAATGCTTTTGTCTCTATCAAATTTTTCCACAACCTGCCAAAATATTTATGAACCTCAGCCTCGGCCACCTCTAATTTTGGCCTTTTTTTTTTTTTTCTGTTTTGAAAATAATTTTAGTTTTAACAATAAATTTAATATATTTTAATTATATTTCATCATTTTTTATACAATTTTTTACTATTTAACATTTATTTTTTATATTTTTAATACATTTTTTATATTATAAAATTATTTTTCAAGACTTATTTTCAAAATCGTTTTTAAAACGATAAAAAAGAAAAGGCCCCATTTTTCTCGCACACCTCCGCCTAATTTCATTTCCAGATCCTTTCCTTTCCCAGAAACCTCTTCCTCTTCCTTTTTCCGGATCGGCAAAGCTGCAAAACCACCACTTTCCATGCATAAGATCAAACCCTTTTGAGCTCCACTCTTTATGAGCACTTCTCAGTCCACCAGCATGGATAAAAGTCTCAGTGTTCATCAGAAAGGGACCAACAAGCAGCCGAAAACCAAGAAAAAACCCGTCAAAGTCGTTTACATTTCTAATCCCATGAAGGTGAAGACCAGCGCCTCCGAATTCAGAGCCCTCGTGCAAGAACTCACCGGCCAGGATGCCGAAATGCCCGACCCGGCCAAGTTCTCCTACGCCGAAAGTGTCGGCGGCAGCGGCAGCCAGGAGGAGGAGGCCGAGGTTTCTGGCGAATCATGTTCAAAGGCGGCGGAGGTGGAGGAGCTAAAACTGGAGGAAGTCGTAAAGGTCAGAAAAGAAAGTAATCATATTCATGGGGAGGAGAAGGATGATGATGACGATGTGTTTACGCAACAGATGATGATGGAAAGTTTTCCAGGATTTGCTAATGGTTCGAATTTGTGGTATGAATCTACTCATTTTGATGCGCTCAAAAATCTTGGTACCATTTAAATTAACGATGGAGAAATGGATCCCTTTGTTGATATATGATTAATCTGTGTGTTTGTGGAATGAAAGCACATCTAAATGTTTATGGTGCTCTAGCTAGGTCTATCTTAAGGTAGTTTGATGGGTCAACCATAATTATTTAGCAGTTATAGATTATGGCTTACTCAAATTGCTTTGTACCAACATCTATTTTTTGTTTTTGGTTATCAATTAGTGAATGATTGTATTGAAAATTGGATAATTAATGTTATTGTCGAAGTAAAAAAATTGCTACATCCTATGGCTTATAAATTGTCAGAATAAATTTACATGACTTTGTATATAAATGTAATTTATTTTAATAGGTGAATTACTGCTCTAGGGCCTGTTGTTTAAGTTTTAATTTTGGTTTTAATGGTAAATTTAATATATTATAATTAATTTTCATCATTTTTAACACAATTTTTTATTATTTAGCTATACTTTTTTACATTTCTAATATACTTTTTACATTATAAAATTATTTTTCCAAAATCAGAACTCAAACAAAAATTCAAATCTTCAATAAAGAACAGGACCTAATAATAATCTAACAATAACATCGTCCTTGAATATTTTCACAACTGCATCGTAGTCTGTTAGTTTTGTTGATGTTATTCCTCCATATCTTGGATAACAGGGTTCAATTTCAAGTGAGGGGTTTGTATATATTCACCCTGCAAAACAAGCCTCTTCTTTTTGGGCGTTTTGAAAACAATTTTGAAAACAAATTTTGAGTAAAAAGTGTATTGAAAATGTAAAAAGTAAATACTAAATAGTAAAAAGTTGTATTGAAAATGATGAAATATGATTAAAATATATTAAATTTACTGTTGAAACCAAAACTGTTTTCAAAACGAAACAAAAAAAACATGCCCTTAACAATTGAAAATAATGAAAATGAGAGAACTAATGTATGTCTGGCTTATTCCAAGAGTCTACTATAGAGTTTTACCTTGTGATTTATAAACAATTGTATCACTAGACTCTTCTAAATTTAGTGAAACGAAAGAAGAGCGGCCTTTGTATAAAATTGAGTTGTCCGTTAAAAGTAATTTAAGAGGTGGGATTGTAATATTTTTAAATCAAATTAATTGCGTAGAAAAGAAAAAATTATTAGATGCATCGGCTTCATCCATAAAACTAGCTAGTAATGTAGAAAGCCAATGATAGACTTGTATTCAAATATTTGGGTTCCCTACATGTACGTACATCATATTTCTTCTAAAATAGTACAACACTCATTTGAATGTATCTCACTACACCATCTTATGTGGTGTAGTCGTTGCACTGAATAATTCCTCATAAAAAGGGAATAAATTACATTTACCCTTAAAAATGTTCCAAATTATTAAATGAATCTTTTGATTCAAAAAATTATTAATCAAACCCTTTGGTTTGTAAAACAACCAAACGAATCCTTACCCAAATAAGATATACTATCTCCGTTCCAGAAGAAAAGTCTACTTTGATAAAATAATTTATTATGAATGTCAATGTACAGCACCTAAAATAACTAATTTGACACCATTTGTTCCATTCATACCTTACTTTTTAAGTGTGAACCACACATGATGATATTAATAACGTTATGAAAAGTAAAAATTTTGAAAACGAAGTTTTCTGTCGGAACAAAGAATATTTTTCGAAGTGGACTGTTCTAATAGAACATAGTCAGTAAAAATTAAGACCTAAAAAATTATTATATTTCGGACAAAAAAAAAAGGTTATGCAATTGGAAAAATGCTGTGATGACTATTTATACCCTTAATAATTAAGAAGACAATGAACTAATTTTCACCAAAAATTTGTGTGACATTTTTTTTTTGGGTTGGTAAATTCATATTTTCTGTATGCTGAATTTCCATTTAGTAATCAAATGTTTATTTGTTAATTTTATCAAGTTACAAAGAGCATTTTGTAATTTGAATAAATTTTGAGAAAAGTCATGTAATTTAATTGTTCCTTATAAAATATGAAGACCAAATTCATTTATTTTACTGATTGATTAACTAAACTAAAAAAATATTGATACAATTTATTGAAAAGTAGAGCACAAGACAAGAGGAAAGGTTTTTTGTTTTTTTTTTTTTAAAATTTTTTTTATAGATTGTATTAGCTTAAGATTCTTGGAAGTGTAGTTGTGCACAAAATTTTTTTGGGGGGGCGGGTATGTGTGGCGGTGGTTTGGAGTAGTGGATAATGTATAGTACTTGTTCGTCCAAAAAAATGGAAAACAAAGAGTTTTCTGTGTAGTTTTTTCATCTAGAGCATGCACCCATGTGATCAATCATTAAGATATTGACATTTATTTTTTTTTAAGGAATATATATATATATACAAAGTGGACTTTTTAAGTGAGACGGAAGGAGTATGTTATTATATTATATTATATGTCCTGCACGTCCATGAGGAGAGTCATATTTAAAATATATAATTTTCTAATAAATTTTAAGGTACAACATCTAGTAATTTATCTTTTTTTTTTTGAGTTAATTATGAATTATACATAGTTAAGGACCTATTCTTTAAATTTTGATTTTAGTTTTAATAGTAAATTTAATATATTATAATCAGTTTTATCATTTCCAATACAACTTTTCTATTCATCTATACCTTTTTACATTATAAAACTAATTTTTTAAAACCAAAATTCAAACCTTCTTAAAAGAACATGCATAAATTAGTTAGGGGTATGAGAAGTCAAAATATAAAAATTGAACACTTGTTTTGGAACAAAAATAATATTTAGAAGGGTGAATTACATTTAACTCCATGAAGTTTGAGTATAATTACGAAATCATTCATATTGTTTTAAAAATTACATTTGAGCAAGTTACAAAATAAATCTTGACGTTTCAAAAATTTTAAAATACTCTTTTAACTCTAAAGATTGTAAAAAAATTGAAATACACAATATAATTTATAAGTGTTTTGAGAATCAGAGAGGATAATGAATTTGTGAAGAGAAAAGGTTAAAGGGTCAATTTAGTCGAACTAGAGGAAAAAATTGATATTGTCATAATAATTTTATTTATAAATTATTAAAATACATGAAAATGTTATATTTAACTATCAATATGTTTTAAAATTAAGAGTTTGACTTTGATTTTTAGTTTAACTGAACTAACTCAATGTTTTTATTGGGTTTGACCAAGTTTGATTTTTGAATAATGATTTTTGAATAAAACCAAACTGATTATGATAGTGTGTTGACCCGACTGGTCAACTCGGGTTGGACAACACAACAGTTTAAATATCTATACAACATATTTTTGTAGTTTCTACATCACATTTAATTTGTTTTGTAATTTTTATGTTTTAGGTGTGTTTTGCTTTTTAGTATGAACAACTAATGAGACGAAATATTTTGTAATTTCTAAACAACAAAGTTAATATTGTAATTATACCCAAAATTCATGGGGTAAATGCAATTCAACGTTTTTAAAATTGACTTTTTCTAATGAGTCCCTGAGAATTTAACAGTATATGATGCTAGATCATGATGGCAGTGGGGGAGGGGATTCAATGTCATAGATAAAATCAAACAATTATTGTGTATTAAGAATATTTAATTCGTTAAATTGGAGATTTACCAAAACAATATGGAAAGTCAACCCATAAATTCAGCTATCTCATTCAGCCACTGAAAAATGATATATGCAACCACTTATGTAATTGCATTAATAATACATCATAGGTCATTTTTTAGTAGATGAATGGTTCCTTAAAGGGAGTATAGTATTTCCCTATATTAGAAATCTATATATTTTATATGTATTCTGTTTGGTTTAAAATTTTTTTTTTTTTTGAGGCCAGGACTATACAAAAATGAATTTAATTGCAACTAATAATAAAATTTGTAGTATCTTTAAAAGATAAGAAATTACATACTAAAACAGGAAAATGCTGAATATATAGTTAAAGAAGAGAAAGCAACTTGAATATTTAAAGTTTGAACTTTGAAGTGACTTAAAGTTAGAGAAACTTATAAAACTTAATTAATACCCATTTGGTTTCATTAAAAAAAAAGTCATATTTGAAATTTTATTTTTATTTGTTTGTTTTGTTTTAGTGGAAGAGTTTTTTTATTATTTTTTTTAAAATTTCGATACTTTACTAATATAATTATACTTGATTCATAATTAACTCACAATTGAATATTGAGGATTGTACATAAGTTGAAAAATCGTATCAAATTACTTATTTTAAGTAAATTCCTTCAAAAGTTATGCATTATTCAAACATAACTCTTCCATTAGAACCAATGTAATAGTATTTTTAGTCATTCTTACAAAAATTGTTCAAAAATATATTTGCAAAAGAATTACTCCTCGTATTTTAAACTCCTAATTATATTCACAAATTTTCATACTTATAATTAATACCACTGGATTCGAAAAATTATAAATTGATTAAATAGTGAAATTGGAACTTTCTTGATCTTCTGCATTAAAATTTGTGAGAAGGCTTTAGTGGGACACACTTAAAAATGAATTGAAAGAGTAATATAATTATGTTTAAATATGGACTTATTAGTATTTTATTTTTCTTAAATTACTTAAGAATGTGAAGATATATATAAGAAGTGTCAAACAGTCAGACAGAAATAACTAAACTTAAAAATGGTATGCACGTTTTTTCACTATAGCCTCTCTATACATATGAATATATTCACAGGGGTTTTTTTTTTTTCCAATATCCATATTGGGACCAAAAATTACCAAAGTAGACATTTTTTTTTTCATTCCCAAAATATAAAAAACGAAGTTGGGAGATTCGTTTTCATTGAAAACGAATCTCCCAACTTTGTTTTCTTCAAAAATTACAAAAAAAAAAAAAAATTCCTTGAAGAAAACGATTTGAAAACGAATTGCATGAATTTGTTTCTTCCTTTTTTTTGTTTTTTATTAATTTCATTAATGAATTCGTTTCTTGGAGAAATTAATTTTTTCCTTTTTTGTTTTTTTATTAATTTCATTAATTCAAAAAAAATCCCGTAATTCGTTTTTGAGTTGTTATAAAAAAAGGTAAAATATAACTATATAACTGAAATTTTAATTTGTAATTTAATAAAATTTTAGAGGAAGTAATTTACGACATTTTTTGAAATGGTGGTCAATTACCTTTATCTTCTTTATTCTCTCCATTTTCTATATCAAAGGCAGGCGCGACGTCGCCTAATCCCACTAGTATTCCCTATGCAAGCTCATTTGAACTAAAAACAATTAAAAATGACAATATCAATATCGGTCTAATGTTATTTCTTTTTTAGAGAAACGAATTTATGAGTTTTGTTTTTAACGGAATTAATTATTTTTAAAACATAAATGCATGACTAAATTTTCAAAGATAAATAAACTCCCCAAATTCATTTATACGGAGATTTTATGTATTTCAAAAATGCCGTAAATTACTTCCTCTAAAATTTTATTGAATTACAAATTAAAATTTCAGTTATATAATTATGTTTTGCCTTTTTTTTTATAACAACTCAAAAATGATTTACAGGGTTCGTTTCGAAAACCCTAAAATTCGTTTTTCATTAAATAATATTTATTTTTTAAAATGAATAAAAACTTAGAAAATTTTTTACAAAAAAGCAATTTTGGTAGAAAACGAATTGAATTCATTTTCCTATAAAAACGAATGCACTTGAAAACGAATTCGCGGAATTCGTTTTCTCTTGAATGTATTATTTAACTAAAACTATATTACTTATTTTAAAAACAATTTTATTTCAATGAATTCGTTTTCTACTAAAATTATTTTTTTCTATTTCTTAAAAAATAAGCTTAATAATAAATTTATTTCACTCAATTCGTTTTTTCACAAATATTTAACAAAATAAAAACTATTTAAAAATATTTTCCAATTACAAATTAAATTTTCAGTTATATAATTATCTCTTGTTTTCGTTCCCCTAAAACTGAAAAACGAATTACGGGTGTCAATTTTGAATCACCATAATTCGTTTTACATTACATAATATTTATATTCAAAAAACCATAAAAACTTAGAAACGATGTTGGTGAACTCGTTTTCAATTACAAAATAATTATTTACTAATTTTTTACATTAGTTTACATAGAATTACTTAACTAATTTTATTTTAAAATTAAAAAAAAACAAATGTAGGAACAAAACGAATTCACTTAAATTTTTAAAAATAAAATTAATGTTCTGTACGAAAATGAATTCATAATTTTTTTTCAAAAAAAATCCCATTAGGAATCCCAGTAGAAAACGAATTCTGGAAAAAAAATTAAATTTTTTTTTCTTTTGGTGAAGAAAAAACGAAGTCGGGAGATTCGTTTTTAGTTGAAAACGAATCCCCAGACTTGGTTTTCTATATTTTGGGAATTTCATTTCCATTTGGTTTATTTTGGTATTTATATGGGGCCTAAATGAATATTTGGGTAAAAAAATCTATTCACGGGCAAAACTTTTGTTTTGTTTTTTCTTAATCGGTGATACTTTAATCCTTAAAATTTTAATATTTTTTTTCCATTATAAGTGCTTTTTTTCTTTGTCTTTTTCTCTATACATATGAATATATTAGTAGTTAAACTCAATAAATCAGAGACGACAAGTGATACGCGATAGATAAACTTCAACCTTTTAAATCAATTCTTTTTTTTTTCACTACAAGTTTTTTTTTTTTCCTTCCAAAAATAGACAATACATCAACAATTGAACTCAATACATCAGATACTATACGCGATACTTGTTACAAAACACCATCCATAGCATCAACGGATAGGACAAGGACTGTTCGAACCTCGAAGCACTCTTCACCAACATTCGGGTTCTCCTAGCCCGCCTCTCCCTTGGCCCGATACGCTGGTCCACCGATCCCAAAATACCATTGCCCATAGCTTAGCCAAGTACGCCAAACATAATCACATTTACTCCTAATTTGAGAACAACCTCTATCTTTTACGTTTACTCGTTCTCATCTATTTAATGTCTCAAAATAATAATATTATTAATATACTAAAGTAATAAGTTGGGACATTGCCCCACGGCCCACCCTTTATCCTTCCGTACATGGAGGCGCTAGTTCACAGCTAAGGAGATTTGATGTAGAAAATCAAATGTCTATTCATGCTCGTTTTCACGCGAGATAATGACTGTGCTTTAAGTTTTAATTTTGGTCTTAATAATAAATTAATATATTATAATTAATTTTTATTATTTTAATTTAGCTTTTTATTATTTAATTGTATTTTTTTATATTTTTAATATATTTTTTATATTATAAATTTTTTTTTTCAAACTAAAACTCAACTCAACCAAAAAAAATACGGTCATATCCAACTTGGTAGGGAAAATCATAATTTTGGTCCTTATTCTCGTTACACTTGGTCCGTTTTTTTAATTTAAATTTGTACTTTTGGTACATTTTCTTTTATATTTTGGCAATTTTGGTTTCTCTTACTAGTTGACCTATGAAGCCAACGGTAATTTAGACTGTTTTGAAAAAGTTATAAAATTTTGGACCAAATAATAATTACTCAAATCTTTAAAGGGTTTAATTTTTCGCAATTTACAAAGAAGAGTCTAAATTTTTGCAAGAAAAGTCGATGTTACTGTATGAAAAAACAAGCGTGGTGACCATTTTCAAATTTCATAAGAGTTTAGTTTTTCGTAATTTACTAAAAAAAAAAAATTCGCAATTTTTTAAAAATTTTATTCGGACCCTAAATGACTGGGCTGCCGTTAAGAGGGACTAAAAATGCCAAAATATGAAAAAAAAAATGGACCAAAAATACTAGTTTACATAGAAAATGGATCAAAAAAATAACGAAGATAAAGAAAAAAGATTAAAAATGCAATTTTTACCCACTTGGTACTGTAAACAAGTGGACAATTTTCTTTTAAGGTATACAACTTTTCTTTGATCGGATCCTACTTGTTAAAATTCTAGTGGACGGGGAAAAAGAAGAGTGCAAGTGGATCTAGTAGACACAACAAGAAATAGCAATAATGTACCCCTATTTATTATCATTAGGTTCAATTAATTGTTATATATATTTTTTTCCTTTCTGATTTGAGATCTTTTAGGAGATGACAACTTCACTAGAGAACTTCTCGTGCACGCTGAAGCCCTCTCTTGTGAAATTTCACTGGTAGTTTTGGAATTTAATCACAAGACCAAATTTACCAATTAAGTTAAGTCTAAGAAACAAAATTATGTGTTAAAAGAAAAAAAAATTAAATATTAAAGTAGACATATTTTTTTATATATTATTTATTGTTATAAATAGGCTTATTTGTCTTTTGCTTCTTTGTGTTTTAAAGGTACTTTAACTTCGGACCCTGACTTAACAAAATTAGTATTTCCCCCCCTTTAACTTTAAAGAATATCATATATGACATTTCTGTCCTATCCTTTGTATTGTAATCCCCAAATTATCATTAAAAAATGTGAATTTTTTTTTTTACCCAAAATACTATGAAAAGTGTTATTGCCAGAGAAAATATTAGTATACAAAGCAAATATTTCATCTTTTGCCAATAATACCCTTACCAAATCAATTCCTCCAGTTTCTCTCCCTTTCAAATAGTTACCCTTAACAAATAAACTCCTACGGGCATTTTGTTTTTCTTTTTCCCTTTTTTCAGGCAATCACAAAAAAAAATCACTACTTATAAGCTCTGTACGAGGATGAAGTCATTAGAAAGCTATGTACGAGTAAGGCTGAGAACGAACACGAACAAGCTCGAGCTCGGCTCGATAAAAATAAAACTTGAACTGGTAGAAAGAAACACACGCGCTCCTTTTATAAGTTTCCATTGGGGGAGCCGGAATCAACCACATATCAGCCACGGTTGGAAAGTTGGGATTTCCTTCGCACCAGTGTGCCATCGCAGCCCCATTGAAATGGAAACGCAATTTCCAATATATTCAAAGAGTGGGCATATAACTCGCCTAGTCGGCTCCAGCCTCGGAATGAGCAAACATGCATCTGGGTCCGTATGAACAGAAATTGTCACGAAAATAAAACCCGCAAAGGGTTGTTTTGTAAGTAATGGGTTGAAATGCTTAGGCGAAATTGCTCCCAAGAATGCGCAACTCCTACACCTTTAATGCTTCAAGTCTTTGTCCATCCTTGTACTAATAGACAAATTCTTCCAAAAATTTGACCTGCTTGTTTCCCCAAATTTATACGGTTTTAAACCCATATTCTGATTAGGATATTTCGGTGTAGTTATAAGGTATATAAAATAATTTTGAAAGCACTTTATAGTCTAGAACGGTTCTACCAATGAGACGGTGAAAGAAACTTTAACCGTAAGAAGGAAAATCGACTACAGTTGTGCTCTAGCAGAATTACAGCATCCAAAATTAAATATCCAAAGATAGAATTCCAGCATCCAAAATTAAATACCCAAAGATAGAAGTGATGGTACCTTCCTCCAAAAGCTATATCCAGAAGGAGCAAGACAACTACTTTGAGGTACTCTGATTTTTCAAATAGTAATTTGAGATAGAAAATGGAGACTGTCTGCGGCAATTGACCTCCTAATAGTCTTAGGAACTCCCCACGTGAACAAGATCTCAATTCCCATGGGGTTGGGGAAAATGAAGACCAGTACACCTCCTAATAGGCTTTGTGAATTCTAACTAAGGGCCCATTTGATAAAAATTAATGCATATATCTAAATGGAATTGTTATTCGCAGTAACCGTTTCGATATTTGCAGTAACATTTTCTTGTGAAAAGTCTAAAATATCTCTAACACTAAAAAAAAAAAACAAGTCACATGCAGTACAGAAAAAAAAAAAAAAGTAAAAAAAAGTGGCAAGCATTTGTCTATAAAGCAGAGCGTAAGTTTTTTTCAGTGCAGACCATTTCATTCTGCACTGGAAAAAATTAAATCTTGCAAAGCAGAGCCGTGTGGATTCACAAAATCGGATAAAAATCGAGACGAATCGGATCAGAAAAAGGTGAGTGGCTAAAGTTAATATTTTTTTGGGTATTGTTTTATTTGTTGTTTTGATTATTTTGGTTGTAATATGTCCGGATTTGTTAGTATTTTGCCCGAAATTATAATTTTTTTCGGGATTGGCGAAGGTCTGGCCGGTGGTTATTGCAAATAACAAAATTGGGGGGGGGGGGGGGGGGGGGTGGTGGAGTGAAATACCGCGGTCGCCGGCGGTGTTTTAACGAAAAAATAGCGCCCGGAATCGGGCGCTATTTTGGAGGAAAAGGTCTCCGGCCCAAAATTACCGCCGGAACCGCCGTATTCCGGCGGTATTTTCCGGCGATCGGCGGGACGGTTTATCCGACCGAACGGCGACTTTTAGGTCAATATTTTAAATTTTCTTTAACTTTAATTGTGTTATTGTTCCTTTTATTTTTATGTTATCAATTAATTCGTATTGATAAATGCGTGTTTATATTATTGCAGATGGCAGAAGCATTTAGGAAATTAAAATTGAAATTAACCAAAAGTAAGAAGGATGACAATTTGCATTTGGTTTAGAGAGGCATTGAGGCGACACAGTCATCTTCTGAGGAATCAGGTGGGCGAATGTCGCCGACTGCATCCGAGCGGCAGAGAAGGGTGGCAGGAAGAGCGCATGGGTCTTCGCGCTTTTCAAATGCGGCGAGGAAAAGTAACTTCGATTACAGCGAAACACCATTTGCCCCGCCATACATTGGAAATGCGGAGGAGGATGAAGCTAGGGAAAATGCGGAAAGATTTGAGAGGGACATGTCTCAGTCTCAGTCGCAGGGGTACATGGAAGGGTATTCGGGGCGGTTGGAGGAAGAAAACGATGGGGAAAATGCCGAGACCCAACGAAGGAGTGAGAAAGGGAAAGAATTAATGGGGTCCTCACGTAGGTCAGTGTCAGGGGCTGGGTCCGGTTCCAGTTCCGGGAGGGATGCCGAGTGGAAGGCTTACCGGCCTCTCGATGGTCTGATTGATGGTGGACCTTCAGACCCAGAGCTGTTACGGAGTTTTAAGAGTCATATTGCATACAACGTATGGCATCGACATGTATCGTAATATGCTTTAGTACATTTTTCGTTATATAATTTTTATTTAGTTTCGCTTTATGATTATTACGTGGGCGTTTAAAAAGTATTATTTTATTTATTAAACTACGCAGAAACGTGGTGTACTGTTGTGCCATAATGGGCACGAGCGGCTGCAAATGTGGGATTTAGCCGATGAGGAAGTAAAAACCATAGTGAAAGAATCCGGGTTGTCGCATTTGGTATGGTGCATGTATTCAGAGTTAGACTCTGCACTACTTAGCGCATTTGTTGAGAGATGACATCCGGAAACTAATTCATTCCACATGCCATTCGGAGAGAGAGTATCACTCTCCACGACGTCGCCTACATCCTGCGGATTTCGATTGGCGAACAGCCAATTGGGTGGAAAATTAAGCCGACAGATATGAAAGTTCTGCTTTTAGAATTGTTGGACAAGCTCGGTGATCGAGATTTTGTAAGTGTTAAAATATCCCTCCTTCGAGAGCACTGTGTTAGCGGACAGGTGGAGGCCGCCAATTCTGCCGCCAATTGGTTGGTACACGCGCACCAACTGTTACACCTCACATGCACGTGGCAGACCGCAACTAGTTTGGAGTTTGCAACCACACACCGCACCATCTTCCCCGGTAAGTCCAACTCTTGATGTATATTCTTCCTGCAGTAGTGCAATACCAGCTAAAGACAATTTACCGTTGAGCCTACTATAAAGTAAGTAGTCGCTCTTCCGGTAAGTTTTGCTGTGCGAAGATTCCATTGCAGTACGGATTTTATCAAAGTGCTGCCTTATAATAATATTAATGTCGTTGAAAATACTTGGAAATACCTTTCGATCCGTATCAATTGCCTTCTTCAATTGTGCATGTGCACTCTCCACCCTAAAAGACAATTCACATAAAAATTCAACATGTAGCATACATAATTATATAGAAGAGCATGTCATAAATCAAAGTTATAAATAACTTACATGTTCGTGGTGTGCGAGCCGTAATGCTTTATACTTTTCGTCCAACATGACACGAACTTGTCCTTGTGGGGTTCCAACCACGTGTTTTTCAAGTATGGAATAACATTTCTGAATCTAGATTTATTTTCATACTTAGTATCAATGAAATCCACAGCTTCCGTGAACTGTTCATATGTCAGGGTTTTAACAACGCGGCTCCAACGATATAGAAACATGTCCGTTGTTTTTTTTTCGTTGCCAGCCGATAGTACGCGTTTCTTGACATTCATTTCAATGTGTCTCCTACACAGTAGTTGGGTAGCACGTGGGAATACTAGTTCCACAGCATTCATTAAGGCAAGCTCCCAGTCAATGACGGGCACATGTGGGTATCTGTTTCCCGCGAATAGATTGCTCAATTGTGCCAACCCCCAGTAATAGCTAGGTGTGGTCTCGTCCCTCATGAAAACGAATGCGATATGAACATACTGATCTATGGATAATAGAGCCACTATTTGTAGCAGCGGCTTGTCATACCTGTTCGTCTTATACGTCGTATCCATAAACAACACGTACGGAAACAAAACAAGCAGACGAGGCGCCTTCTTATGTGCAAAGAAAATGTGCCAGACTGCATTACTGTCGTCATCACGTTCGTGCACATAGAAGTATTCGTGATCATGCAGAAGTTTAAAGAAATACTGCATGTTAGTCATACCTCCCCTAGCCTCCCTTTTACTTTTTGCTGTTTCATTGTACACCTGTTGTATGTGGCTGGCATTTTTCGGATCATCTGCTCGCAACTTGGCCAATATATGCATCGGTCTGATGTTAATACTAGACATGTGGGCAATCTTCTTCTTCTCCAATTCTGTTAACCGTGACTGCGCTGAATACCAATTTCTAACTCCTTGTAATTCATGATTGTGATTACCGTTTATGACCTCTAACTTCCAGTTGCCCCCAGCAATTTCTCGGGCCTTAAGGTGAAATGGACAGTTTGTCATCTTGCTGCTTGTATTGGCCCGCCTGTTTTTACCTTAAGGTAGGGGTAGCTTATCTCTAAATTTCCTGATCTTTCGCACCCTATCTCAACTCTACATTTTCTCCCTCTTGTAACGAACAGACCCAAAATCTTATAAGAGAAAGTAATTTTTGCAGTCATATTGTTTTCAGCTGCTCGTGCGTTAAACCAAGCAATCATATCTTCTCTAGTTCTGAACTCTTCGTTCGTCTTAAATACATCGGTGTGGTCAGCATAAATGTCATCGCTCTCAACACAAAAATCCTGTTCAAACATAAGCAAATGTGGTTCAGCATACTTAAACGTAAAAATATAGATGCAACCAACAAATTGGGTAATAATCTTGTCGCCCTGAGTCGAAGTTCTGACATAATTACTTTTAGCAGAGGTCGGAGGGATATTGCGATGGGACGAAATTTTCGGTCGAAAAAATCGAGGAAAAATCGGTTTTTCGCCGGAAAAATACAATGGAAGACGCCAGCGGTATTTCTCCGGCGAAATACCACTGGAGAAAGACGGCGGCGGTATTTCCGTTGAGACCGGCGGTATTCCTGGGACAAAATACAGCCGAGCAGTATTCCTCAGACAAATACCTTCGGTGGTATTTGTAGGAGAAATACCGCAGGCGGTATTTGTCTTAGGAATACTGCCGGTCATGGGAAATACCTCCATTTCATTGGCGGTATTTTCGGGCGAAATACCGCCGGCGACCAGCGGTATTTCGTCTCGTAAATACTGCCATTTTGCATTGCGGTATTTCTCTAGGAAATACTGCCGGCGGCTGGCGGTATTTCGCCCAGAAATACCGCCGGCGGTATTTCCGGAAAATTCCGGCCAATGAGACACCTCCACGGCCGAAATGTGACAGATACGGCAAAAAATTGTCGTATAATCGCAGATCTGAGAAAAAAATCCCCCCAAAATGGGTTTCTTTCCTGGCAAATGAACGGGTATACAGAAATTTTTTTCCATCTAACTAAATTCAAGTAAAAAACTGTATAGAGTGTTTACTTACAGTGTAATATGGATCGACTTCCGGTATACCGGTCATATTTGAAGAAACATGTCACTGATTAAATGGAAAACAAGTATCTTTTGCAGTTTGAAGTAAATCCTAAACCCTTACATTTATAGATGAAATGGTCTGCACTGTGATGCATGTGACTTTTTGTTTTTTCTTTTTTTTTTTGTGTCAGGGGTATTTTAGACTTTTCACAAGAAAATATTACTGCAAATATCGAAATGATTACTGCGAATAACATGCCCCTATCTAAATGCTTAATGCTGAAATCATAATGCTAAATTTATTAAGCACTTAACATCTTAATGCTGAAATATTTTTTCGAACCTCTGAATCAGAATACTTAATTACTCAATTTTGTTTGATAAATATGTTGATCTTAATGCTGAAATATTGAAAATGAGCCATTTTATCCTTACGTGGAATTTTTTGTATTTATATATGTGAAATATCAAATTTTATAATAAAACATAAATTATGATTAATGAAAAACATAAGAAAACAAAATAAGATAAAACACATTAAATTGAATTATTCAAGTACAACAAATAAAAATGATCACAATTTATTAAAATTTTTGAAAATGAAAAATAAATCCACTATTGCAGTCTAAAAAATTAAAATATTTTTTAAAAACTCATATATAATTAATACAATTACATAAGTAATATAAAAAATATCGTATGAATGAAATTTATAAAAAACATGTAAATTAGATAACTTATTAAATAAATTATTAATACCAAAATAAATAATCAAAATAAATCAAATTTTAATTGAAAGGAAAAGGTTTAAAATACGTGGTATGTTAATGAAGAAAAAAATTAGTTTATTCAGAAAATATATATTTATAGTTAAATCAATATGAATAAAATAAAAAGGTTAGTTTCGGAAATCAAATATGAATTATTTAAAGAAATATTACGCGGACTATTAAGAGATAAGCAATAAATCGACTTTTTTCGCTTAATTTTTTGTAAAAGAAATAAGTCGTGCTTAAACGATTAAGAGGTTTGAATTTCGTTATCAAACACACTAAAAGTCATTATTGCTTAATCCAATAAGTTTAAGCATTAAGTGGTGTTATTAAACATGCCCTATAAGACGGTTTGTTAGCAATGTAAAGAACTCCCCTCATCAACACGAGATCAATTCCCATGAGATGGGAAAAATGGAGACTATATGCGACAACTGACCTCCTAATAGTCTCATTGGATCCTAACTATCCTTTCCAATTATCAATAATCAAAATCATTCTTTATCCATTCACATTCCCCCTTTATTACCCTACTCAAGTAGCCCTGGCTTGTCTCTATTACTAAAGAATCTCTTTTGATTCAAAGAGCAGGGCAGTGTAGCAGAACAAATTCTGAACTCTTCAATTGTAATCCTTCACATGTTAACACACAACCATTCAAGATTTCCTTTAAGATATCAAGTAGGAGAAACCACAAGAACATTTGAAAAAGATATGCAACTCAAAGAGAATTTTACCAAGGAGACTAAATTTCATTTCATTTCATTTTCTTGCTTGATTCCCTGAATGCATTTTCCTTTCCAATTTTTTCAGTTTGTACGAAAAAGCTGATTTAAAAATTATAAAAAAAAAGGTTCAGAATTTCTAAGACAAGAAGCAATTCTAGGATAAACATATAAGCTACTACCATTATCTCTGACCTTCTAGTCTTCTAAAAGGGGTTGAAGGGAAAAATTGAAAGGAAAATTCAGAGGCACCAACAGAAGACAGAAATGGCACCTAGCTAAAAATCCTAATGGCAAGTCCCCAGGCGGGTCAGAGAATCATGAATAGTTAAATTTCCTTCTTTGCAGATATCATGCCATCACCATACCACTTTAAGAATCCTTTCTCCAGCGCATCACGCATCCAGCTATGCCGACAGCGCTCTATAGCTTCAGGAATGGTCAGCCAACTTCGCTGTCGGAGATTCTGTTCTGGCCATGAGTCGAGCTCCTCCTTTACAAGTAAGGCGAACATGGTGGCTTTACACAAACCTTCTGGGCTGTACTCATCTTGCAGTGTTTTGCTCTTGAACTCATATTCTCCTAACGAATGCTGAAACAAAAGCAACTATTGCTAACGCATTTCATCATGCAAAACATCTACCAGATGATGATGCACATAAACAGTTCTCCCAACAACACCATAACTAACCCAGAAGCACTAGAAAGACCGAAAACAATGTTACCAATCTTCCTTTTCATTTGGGACTATAGTTACAATATTCTCTGAAATCAACCATAATCACATGAAATTTAGATTAAGCACTCACATTCCAGATATAAAAGCAGTTCATTTCATTTGTTATTCCATGTCATAAATCACCACAAGGCACATGAACACAAAAACCAAATCTACAGTTATGTCTGAGAAGAAAGCACAAATAATTTCAAAGCCTACAGACTAATACTCACAAATAATCTACAGTTATGACCGAAAACAATGTTACCAAGCTTCCTTTCCATTTGGGTCTTGATGGCATATCTCCTAGTGGCCCATATCCCATAATGACATGATAATTCATTTGTGCTTTTGGTCCCTTTTTGACTACTGTGGGGATTTGAGAACTTAGTAAAATTTCTAGAAATGTTCTTCTTTGGAAAAATAAGACAATGTAGTTTTCGTTGAAAGTTTTTCTAATTGTAGATACTCCTCTATACATACATGCAAAAAACAATATATCTCCCACTTCTGTTTTGGCTACCATGTTATAATATATACATGAGGAGAAACAATACCACCCAAAGTTGTACTAATGTCATGCACAATTTAAATGGCAATGAAGCAAGTTATTCATTAAAATCACGAGCAAGGAGAAGTACCATCAAATCCTCAGAAAACTAAACAGACTGATACACCAAAATACAACGTTCTGCATCTAACATAACTTTGGGAAGCTGACTGTTACACAATCAACTTTGTAAGAAGCAACAACAATCTAGAAACTGAAAGCACGTAGACAGAACAAGCAAATAAATCAAGATCTAAGAGAGGAGTAACTTAAATAAAAAAAATATCTGAGCTAGACATTATCCAAACTTTATGTATCAATGCTTACATACATGGAAGTGCAGCTTCAAACCAAAAGATGCAAGAAAAACAATCCAAGAAGAAAGGAAGACACATAAGTTATGTTCTGTGATTATAGAAAGCGAATCGAGCTCTCTCCATCCTGTATTTTTCTTTTCATAATAACAGAGGTATTACAGAGGGTTGCACATCAACTTGAAGAAGTCATCAAAATTTTTATAGATACAAAATCATAAAGCACATATAAAAAGGTAAATAAGCTCATCCCTACAGTAACTTAATTGCCAGGGCTCAAGAGGCATACTGTCAAAGAAATTCATCTAATTTATAGGAAAAAAGAGGTAAACTAAAAAACGTTACCACTAAGTCACCACGAACTCCAGCCTCTTCTACTGCCTCACGTATTGCTGCCTCCTCAACTGTTTCATCATTTTCCCATCCACCCTACACCGTAAAATATGAAAAATACATGAATATGAGAAGGCTGTAACAAAAGTGGTGTTAACTGGCTATTCTAGAGATATGTATTCTCAGATAATCAACAGGAAAGCAAGACAGTTACATAACAGCCTAAAAAAGTTGAGACGAACTGACGGCTGAAAAATCTATTATATATGATTATTGGCCCAATAGAGAACTAAAAGCTACATCGGAAATCAACTGTAAGTCATATACCTCACAGTTTTGTTCAATAATAAACAATTGACAATGGTGAGCACAATAAGGGTCCAGATTACTCATCTAACAATGCAAGGATATATGCATTTTACAGTGTACTTAGCCTATTATGAGCAAATTTACCAATTTAAACTTTAATGCATTAGTACCCCCAGCATATCATACCCTCCAAAATGATTATGACTCAGCTTGGAGTACCCCCTTCAGTATAATGGATGTTTTAAGCATCTTAGGCATTTTCCAAAAAATTTAATAGGATAACTTCCTACAGGTCTAAAACGTAACTGTTGCATCATGTTTTATACCTACAAATCAACATCCCTTCTAACTATGATGTAAAATGCCAGTGTAAGAATTAAAATTCTGAGAAAGTGTAAACTGTTAAGCTGATGCAAGCCACTCAGATGATTAACACAATGATTTCCACCACAAAGGAAATTTTCTTCCACAAATGGCCTTATGCCAACCGAATTGAGATCATCCCACCAGACATTCAGCACTTGGTTTTTTTCCTTTTTCCAGAATCCCAAGAACAACCATTCTAGAAATTATTCTGGTATCAAAGGACAATAATATTTTCATATTATAAACTCCTGGCTTCACAAAGTACCCTCTGTCTGATTTGTCAGCAACACAACAGTCAAGTTATTATCTGTCTAAGGCTGCTCAATTAACTCTTGATAGATTCAATCAATTAAGTACCCAATTTCCATACCCTTGTTCTCCATAGCAACAAAATCTACTAGAATTCAATGGGCTCTACATACTTCAGAAAGCAATACTAAAGTGAGGATTATTGTCCAAAAATCCTGACATTCTAAAAGTGGAATTACATTTGACATAATATAGTCACAGAATCAACGCAACAATTTAGAAGCAAATACCAAATATTATAAGGTCAATAATAGATTGTGAGGTCAGTACTATTTTAGATTATGATGTTGGGATGTACAATATCTGACCTTAGGGAAGAGGAGACCAGGTCCACCACTTGAATTGATCATTAGTACTTCAATAATTTTCTGTGGTGAATCATCACCATTTTCACCTGAGTCTCTATACTTGAAAGGTATACACCTGGCAACGCATCTTACAGTCAGCACAGTATGTACTAATTTGCTCTTTGTATTTAACCAACAGAGATCAGATGATTGCATATATTTTCATAACATTAGAATTCCTCCCCAGCAAGAAAATGGTTCATGAAACTATTGTTGTTGTAATAATTCTAAAGACTAGACTATTGTGTTACAACAGCACTTTAGGATGAATCAGCTGAAGAGGAAAATAATATTAACAGTGATAATTATAGATGTCAAAACCACAAGAGAACCATAAGCAACGGAGCAAAAGAAAGAGCTTGTAGAAATTGAGAAAATCTATGTGATATAGCATAGGCATTGAAGATCTTAAGTTCTCAGTTTCACTATGAATACATCATCCCCCATTAGCTTCTCAACCAACAGCCACAATATTCAGAATCTGCATGGTTTTGTCTGCAATTGCTATGTCATTAGACATGTTGTTGACCTAACAAGATGTCAATAAGCAAATAAAGAACCCATCTAAGCACGCCCCCCACTCCCCCCAAAAAAAAAGATAAAGAAAAATATATTTTAGTTCAAGCTTCCAATGCTTGTAGAAAAGCAATTAGTTTGCATACATTTAACACAATAAAAGTTCAAAATGAATGATATAAGTAGATATAATTTAGTTGTTAACAAATATGGTGAATGGGAGGCTAGCCTGATAAGTAGCAAGGATTATTATTTATTACCATGTGTGCTTTTCAGTAGTATTCCTTGACATTTATGCACATTGCAACTTTATTAGAAACAATAAATGAAAAACAAATCTGTTGTATCAGCAGTTTACTTTGTGATTAGCTACATGTTTTACAGGTGCTGGCAACACTTACTTTTATGGCACTGGCTCTAACTTAGAATGCCTTAGAAGCTTCAAAGTTCATTCAAATTAATTTCTTTTAATAAAATGTCTTGGCATTAGTAACTTTTCTATTTATTTCAAAAGTTACAGAACTCGAGCCAAGAAACCACGTGAAGGACACTAAAGAATAAAAGACATGGCAACAAGTAATAAACAAGCAGAAGCTGTATGGCCCATAAGATCACAAGTACCTCACGCAATATGCGTTACACTATAAATATATAAAATGTCTCACCATGTGTACATTTCACCACCACACCACACAATACACAAAAAGTAATGCATATCACAGAACACAGACTTCAAAAGTAAAATTTCTACGGTGGTATCGATGTCGGTATGTGCATGAGCTACCCTATAAATGCATAAAATGTGTCACCGCGTGTTAATTTCACAACCACGCTACACTATACAAAATGTAACACATATCACAGAACACAGACTTCAAAACTAAAATTTCTACGGTGGCATCGGTGTTTGTATGTGCATGAATTACACCACGTGTACATTTCACAACCACACCACACAATATACAAAATTAAATGCATAACACAGAACAAACTTCAAAAGCAAATTTTCTACTGTGGTATCGGTGTTGGCAGGCGCATGCATTACACCACGTGTATATTTCACAACCATGCCACACAGTTTACAAAAGTGTAACGCATAGAACACAGACTTCAAAAAGTAAAATTTCTATGGTGGTATCGGTGTTGGCATGTGCATGCACACCACGTGTACATTTCAAAAACCATACCACACAATATACAAAGGTAATACATATCACAGAACAGACTGCAAAAGTAATATTTCTACAGTTGTATCAGTGTTGGCATGTGTAACATCGGTGGTATCGGTGTTGATATGTATAACAACTTTTGGATTGATATGCAACAACTCATGTGATAGGAACTCTTGCAACAAACAACCTTCTCAGGACAGTACTTTCATGGAAACGTATGTTCACTTTAAGTTAAATCTAGCAGTAATCCTCTTCAAAATCTCCAGAAAAGAAAAAGGCAAAGGCTGAAATAAGTGACAAATTTCATTTGAAGAGAAAGTAAGCCAATGCTTCTTACAGCACAGCCTACCTCTCAACAGAGATTCATGCTCAATCTAATGTTTCAGGCAGCACCAAAGAAAAATATCCTAATGATGGATTCATATTGAGGTAGTTTGGCAATGTTGAAATACAAGGATTATAACATAGAGTTACAGCTTTGTGAATGGTAAAATTTCCACAGCTCTTTACCAACGAACCTATGAGACCAGCCACTGTAAAGAGGAAATGGTTATCACTTTGGAAAAGATGTAGAACCTGTCTAGTGTTAAAAACAAAGTAATTGAGGAACGAACCTGTCATACCTATATAGAAGTACTTAATTTGCCTCTTAAAAAAGTATATTAATAATACTAACATACAGGGGATTTGAAAGAAACTCCACCTTTACTGTAGCTAAAGAAAGGGGAAAAAGGAAATTGAGTAAAGATATTTCAAAACCCCTCTAAGTTCTTTAATCCCTTTGCAACTGAAACCAAGCAGGACCAACCAAAATCAAGACAAATTGAAATAAGAGAACAAATATTAAATAAGTATTTACATGTGTTTCTTCTACCACATAATCATCAATGAAAAGAACTGCTTTGAGCACAAGGAAAACGAAATGCAAAGAATTCATTTTTTTTTTTCCACAATAAACTTAACAAGAGATTACCAAATAGTTGACATCCAAACTGAAAGCCATGCGAATAACCAAGTGATTGAAGCAGGACCAGAAAATTAAATTTCAAATTAAACCAAACCTTTGTGAGTTTTGTCACATTTTCCTCATCCTTGAACCCAACCTCATTAAACCCAATTGGGGGAAGAAAACGTACACAAGAATGAACTCAAAACCAATCCCACATACACCAAGCTGCAACAAAATCACCACCTTTTTCCCGCACATTCTCCGTTAGTTTTAACCAGTCAAATAAAACCCAGCTCAAAACACAAACTGACGACGATAAATCCAACATAGACAACAGGGGAAAACAAAAAAACGAAGCCACCCAAAAAAAATTAGAAAAAATTACCCTGCAATGAGGCGATAGCCAGCCTCATACCGCTGTTGATGCCGACCAGTCCGAGCCACCAATTCTGACATTTAATTGTTGAATATAATAACAATGGCTGCTCCACGGGATGGAAAAAAAAAAAAAAAAATCTGAGAATGTATATACGAACTTTGTCTTATCCCAACAACCTCTTTTTCGCAATACCATTCATCATGGGCGTTCCTAACTAGTGAGTCTAATGGGAAAACGGAAAGGAAAACGAAGGACCCTTGTATCAAAATCGTAATCTGAGAAGAAAATTTACAGTATCAAGTCCTGAAAGCTAATGTGATTCGACCTGCATTGTTCTTCAGACACAACCGGTTTGAGAAAACTGCATCTTTGGTGTTTGATTTTTTTTGGCTGAAAGGGCAGAGAGAAAACTTTAAAGGGAGCGCATGGATCGGGGCATGTGGGGGTGACGAGGTGTGTGGCATTTTGTTCTTATTTTTTTAATATTTATTTTTAATTTCATTTCTTTATATATAATATATCAAAAAATTACATTTATAGTCCATTATTTTTACCTAAGTGGTAAATGTAGTTTACATTCTTTAATAACTATCAAATATATTCCCACAATGTATTGAAAAAAAATTTCGGTTTCAGTCCAAAAAATGAAAAGTTGATCCAAACTGATGGTCTACTCTTTCCGACGTTAGTCAAAGCTAGGTTCGACCAACTCTAAACAATATTTAGTGCTCCATTTTCACCCGATTTTAATATCTTGCATAATGGAAAGCTTTATAACGGATTCAAATGATTTGGAAGAAAGGAGGAAGATAATTTAAGGTCGATCAAAATTGCTTTGATTAACACTGGAATGAGGAGACCGCTAGTTTGGGTCAACTCTCTATTTCTTGGACTGAAATTGAAAAAAAAAATAGATATATTGTAAACTATATTTGATAGTTATTAAAGAATGTGAACTATATTTAACAATTAATTAAAATTTGGGGACTATAAATGCAATTTTTCCAATAATATATTATTCTGGTATAGTTTCATTTTGATACTGAGTGAGAAGAAGAGGTTGGTTAAGAAAGCCACTTTGTTTTGATTTTCACTGCTTTGATAAGTTTGATTGCCATTCCCTATTCCAGCAAGCAGCTCCTCAACTTTTATCCACTAACAAGTTTTGCGTTAAAATGTATTTGGGCAAATTACTTTTACATCCACGAGATTTACTTAAATTACAAATTAATTCTTGTACTTTTTGAAAATTACAAATTCATTCATATGATTTGGTCATAACTACAAAACCGATCTCTGTTCGTTATGACTGAGAAATTGAACGAAATTTTTTATTTGATTATTTAATAAATGATCAGAGTTTGAACACTCTAAAATATCGACTCGGTATCATCGTAACTATTTGTATAAATAAAATAAAATAAAATAAACACCAATAAAAATTTGTTTATGAATAGTTCAAAAATGTAATTGTAATTTTAAGAAATCACAAGAACTGATCCGTAATTTAACCAAACTTCGGAGATGGTAAATGTAAAGCTCCCAATATATTTTGTGTTTATATGGATCCGTAATTTGACCAAACATCTCATTATTATTATTTTCTTGGGAATCTTCTTTATAGTGACTTTAATACAATTCATATTTATACAACTCAATTTAAAGTACAAGTAACATGGGAGAAATGAATTTGTGGGACATGGGGAGTGTAAAATAAAAATGGGCAAATGTGCATATTTGCCCTTAACGTTTTGTACAAGGTGTAAAATTGTCCTTAATATTTATTTAGGCTCAAAAATATCTCTAAAGTTATTTAATGTGGTACAATATTACCGCTTAATTAAATAGAAGTGCCACCCAATGTAATTAAATATAGACATGGCATCAATAAATGCAACATATTACATGCCGCCAAAATCCACATCATTTCTCCACCTCGTCCTTCAGTTTCAGCAGCAAACCGATCGGATCCATCCCCAATTTTTTTCAATAACGTGACATTGAACGTTCGCAAATCCAATTTGGTCAACCCCGGAAGACTCCCAAAGATCTTGATGTGGGAAAAGTACGTAGGAGCTATATATAATATAACTCCCCCTCTGATGATGATGCTCTTGCACAGTCCAGTTAGTCAGCGTTTGCAATTCCAGTGTCCTCCAAAGATAAAATAAATGGTCCAGAAAGGAAGTGGCCTTCATTCTTATATATATTTCACCTATAATTCATTTGAAACTTTCAGTTAAATTTGGGGTTCATTCATTGCCATATATATATATTTACTCATATATATTGCCAGGTTCTCTTCCTTTCTCCCCTTTTTACCAAGTTTATAGTCGATCTATTTATTGTAATTTAGTGAATGAGGCTTGAGCTAGTTCATCCATTTGTTGAAAGAATGACAGAGGATAATTTAACGAAGCTCCAGTTGCTTTTCTATAACTCGTTGATTGTTTCGGTAAGATGTTCTCTTCTAGGTGGCCAATCAATGATTACACATTAAAAAGCACATGTTGAGTGGATTTCGAAAATATATTGTTTATTTTCATTGCTAGAATTCCTTCTCTGACAGTATTATTTTCTTTCTGATGAAAAATTTCATGCTCATTCCGTCAAAACTCATAAAGTACGTAAAAATTGCCATGCATTGACGACAAGCAACTGGGTCCAGCTCTGAAGGTTTTGGGGCAGATATATACTCGAACCCTAGTCCCGACAACATAGAGTTGCCAGTGAAAACACCAGATGAGGTGCTGAAATAAAAGAATGTGGAATTGGTGCTCTTCAATGGCAAGAGGATTAAACTAAGTATTAGATGTATTATCTGGCATTTATTGATGCCTGCCTTGTCATATTTAATTACATTACCTGGCCCTTCTATTTGATTGAGGGGTAATATTGCACCACATTAAATAACCTTAGGGGTATTTTTTAGCCTAAATAAAGATCAAGGGCAAATTTGCACATTTTGCAAAACGTTAAGGGCAAATATACACATTTGCCCAAATAAAAATAGACTATAGTATCGTTATGTAGTCACTCAATAAATTTTAATATTGCATTACCCTATAAAGTAGAGACTAATAAAATATTTGGTGAATTTGAAGTATAATGTGCATCTCTAAATTTTTAATTTAGCATTTTTCACTTAGATTGAAAAAAAATAGGGGTACAAAATAATTGCTCCTTTGTGGTTTACTAAGGCTTTGTTTGATAAAACTTATGTCTGAAAACTTAAGTCTGAAATATGAAATCTGAAGTCATTAGATGACTCTGTTTGATAAAATCTGAAATATAAGATCTGAAATTAGGACTGAAGTCTGAATCTTATTAAATTATTAAAAAATAAGAAAATTTATTTTATTTTTAAATTAAATTTATATATATTTTAACAAAGTTATAAAAATAGATAATAATTATTTTTAAATTTTTTATAGTTATAAAATTAATTTATTTTGATTGTTTTTTTGAATTGATCAAATTTAAAAAGTATTAAAAACATAAAAAAAAAGAAATAATGATACAAAAAATGAGAAAATTTAATGAGAAAAAAAATATTTTTTTCGATTCAGATTCAGTCATAAGTGATTCGCTCGTCACTTATTTGTTAGGCCGGAATTACACTTGTTTTTCAGACCCACTTATTTAATTAAATTACTTGAGTTTTCGTTATCAAACGCACTTAATCGATTAAGCACTTAACTTCATAATCACTTAATTCATTAAAACTTATGACTAACAGTTATCAAACACACTTAATGCGAATAAGCTCTTAATCATTCATTTTAAGTGCTGAATCTTCACTACTACAAAAAGGGGCTTTAAAGGTGGTTTTTTCGCACATTTAACGGCGGTTTTTTAAGCATTTGAACCGCCATCTATCTGGCAGCCGTAGAAAGGTTACGGACTTTCTACGGCGGTTGAGAACCGCCATAGAAAGTTCGGACTTTCTACAGCAGTTCGGTTAGGAACCGCCGTAGAAAGTTAGGACTTTCTACCGCGGTTTTCTCTTACCAGTCATAGAAAGTCCTGCACTTTCTATGGCGGATAAGAGAACCCCCGGGAACTGCCATAGAAAGTTCGGACTTTCTATGGCGATTCGGTTAGGAACCGCCGTGGAAAGTTAGGACTTTCTACGGCGGTTTTCTCTTACCCGCCATAGAAAGTCCTGCACTTTCTATGGCGGATAAGAGAACTGCCGTAGAAAGTACCAAATTTATAAAAAAAAAATTAAACTATTTCATTTTTTTAATCTCTGCATTCAAAATATATATTTACAAAAAACAGCCAACCTAATATAAAAGTTGAAATAAACTATTACAATAGAAATTAAGAAAAGACATACAACTATTTATCTACAATATTAATAGTCATATATACACATAAATAAATAGTAATGACTAAGGCATTCAAACTTCAGAAAGTTAAAAATCCAATCTCAACCTAATCAATTTTGAGAATAAAACAAACCAAAATCAGTAGGGAAATTAAGCAATGGAACATACAATAAACCACACTAGTTCTTTTGTTGCAAGAGATCTTGTTAGCTCATGCTTATGCAGCTTGTCTTGAATTCTGGCCTAAACCTACAAGTCACACGCAATAACAAAACCAACAGTAAAAGAACAACTCACAGATTATGTTTTATGCAGCAGCTAAGTTTTTTTGCACAACAAACAACCAGAAAAAACAAATACAAAATATGTGCACTGCTGCCCAAACCCCCCTGCAACACTCTAAAACTTAATCAGACAACAAATTTTCAATTTTTTCTTTGTCCCACAAAAACCACATTTTCATTAAACTCTGAAGGTAAATAAATGCATAAAACATTGTGGTTCTTTTTCCTATTTTTTTTAAGACGAGCTATAGAGAAAAATGACAACAAGAGATGAATGTAGCTAAGAAAGCAAATTTGAAAGTAAGCGATATCACTCAACTTAACTTGTATGCAGAGCTCCCATTGTAAAACAATTACAAGCAACCAACCACCTCACAACCAACCCAAAATTATCAAAGAATTGAATAGGCCAAAGAAAAGTATACAAAGATTTAAAGAAAGGGAAACTATGTTGTGTCTAGGAAACTTTTCTTGCTTTAAAAACTCAAGAAACTCACTGATGAAGAGTCAGATGATAGATCCCTTCAACACCATAGCAAACAACTGCAACGGTGTGGGTAAGGTAGGCGGCTCACATCATAGTGCACACATGTTGAGGGGAAAAAGCACTTTAAATAATACTCAATGCTTTGTAAGTCCTGCATAAATATAATAAAATAAGTTTCAAGAAGCAAGAACAAAAAAAAAAATTTATAAAGACTAAAAATCAAAGAGCACACATGCACTATTGAACATGAATGTACAAAACCATATCAAAAAATTCTAGCAAACACTTGATAGAGCAACTAGGGCCAGTCAGTCCTTCTCTTACATCCCATCCATTATAATGTTTATTCGTAATGCATACTCAGGAAGCTTGGGAGGAGCCTCTTGAGAAGGAAAATTAAGATCTTAAAGCTCACTTGGAAACCCATAAAGGTAAAGATTTTCCTTCTTTGAAAAATATTAAAGTATTGAACACAACGTATAGGGATAAAAGTGACACAGAAATAGCATTTGCGAAAATTTCTTTAGAAAAGCTTTCACAATCAAAACAATGACTGATTTAACACTAATCAAACCCGAATTTAATCATTCATCATCTCACCAAACCCGAATTTAACACTAATAATAAACCGTAGTCCAATCGCAATAATCAAGTAACAATAAAATTTGTGAAGCTTAAATAAAGTTGAAACTATTCGATATTACTCTTTTTATGATTTAAGGCCCACAACAAGGACTGATTGTGGTGAAATTCTAGTGGGGGATGAACTCCAAGTGGTGGGTGATGGCCGATTAAGAAACCATCTTCGGAGTTGGGTGACGGCGAATCTAGTTATCAATGCCACCGGAAGAACGGCTTCGGGGAAAGACAAGAGAAAAAACCGGCGGCGAAAGGATGGGCGCCGGTGACGTTCCTCGCAGAAGATGAAGGGGAAGCGGCGGTTGGCTGGAGATGAAAACAGAGGGAAATAGAGGAAACTCACAATTTTCCCTTAAAATTCAAACGCCATTTTTGAAATCAAGTTTCTATGGCGTTTTAATAAAAACCGTAGAAATGCACTTTCTACGGCAATTGTAATTAAAACCGCCATAGAAAGTAACTTTCTATGGCAGTTATTAAGAAACCGCCATAGAAAGTAACTTTCTACGGCGGTTTTAACTACAACCGCCGTAGAAAGTCCGTAAAATATTGGGTTTTCTACGGAGGTATATCTTAAACCGCCTTAGAAAGTGTTGGAAAAAATTGAGAATTCCCGAGCTTTCCTCTATTCCTATTAATTTCTAGTTTTTCTTTTTTGTCAATCAAACCCAAAAGTTTTTTAAATTTAATAATGAATATGCAATTTACTATTTATCAATTTTTATAGTAAAATTCATCATATTTATTAATTATATACAAACTTCAACCTTTATGGTATGATAAAAAATAAATAAATTTCAAATTTTTAGTTGACCAATCCATTATTTTAGGCCCTCAAAATTTTTTGAAGTATTGTTACATAATAATTATAAGAAAACTTCAAAAATAGCAATTTTCATTGAATTACTAATAAGATTTTTGAAACACACTTTCTATCAAAAACCGCCATAGAAACATACTTTCTATGGCGGTTTAATTAAAACCGCCGTAGAAAGTATGTTTCTACGGTGGTTTACCTTAAACAGCCTTAGAAAGTGTCGGAAAAAATTGAGATTCCTGCGCGCGCCTCTGTTCCTATTAATTTCTAGTTTTTATTTTTTGTAAATTAACCCCAAAATTTTTTAAAATTTAATAATAAATATGCAATTTACTATTTATCAATTTTTATAGTAAAATTCATCGTATTTATTAATTATATACACACTCCAGCCTTTATGTTATGATAAACAATAAATAAATTTCAAATTTTTAGTTGACTAATCCATTATTTTAGGCCCTCAAAAATTTTTTGCAGTATTGTTACATAATAATTCTAAGAAAGCTTCAAAAATAGCAATTTTCATTGAATTACTAATAAGATTTTTACTTCTGAATTTCTATCTACTTATCGCTATTTAAATAAAGTAAATCAAGAAATTCAATTATGTGAAAATAAAAATTCATAGCGGGACTTAATGCTCTTCACAATTGGTTACAAATATAAATCAATGTCGTATCCATGTAAAGTCTTAATTAATTGTCGATCATTTCTGTATCTATCATATATATGCTAGTTAGATCTTCCTTTGCATCTATATATATCTTTTTTTATTAGAATTAAGTCAAAAAAATATAAAGAGGTGGACGTGCGTAATGCGCCTTACCCCTGTACACAAAATTCAGATGATGCAGATAATATGTTTAAATTTGAATATTACAAACATCACCATTATTTGAGTTTTAAAAAACTCTAAACAAAAAGAAATTCAATTTTACTGGCGATTATAAATCCTAAACCCTATGCGTATATTCAACAATGGCGGTTATAAAAACCCCGTCATAGAAAGTAATTTTCCATGGCTGTTATTTGAGAACCGCCATGGAAAGGAGCTTTCTATGGAGGTTTTTAACCAACAGCCATAGAAAATAGCTTTCTATGGCGGTTATTAAGAAACCGCCATAGAAAGTTACTTACTACGGCAGTTGTCAAAAAACCGCCGTAGATAATGGCTTTCTACGGCGGTTCTATATAAACCGCTGTAGAAAGTCAGTACTTTCTTTTTAATGGCGATTTTGGTCTCTTCCGGATTTAAACTACAGCCGTTGAATCTACTTTTTGTCGTAGTGTTTGGTTATCAAACGAAGCCTAAATTTTGACATTTCTCCCTCTTATTTCAAAAAAAAAATCCTACTGAAGACTTCATATTGAAGTGTAACTGTAAATTAAATGGCTAAAGAAAATGGTTATAATAGCACTTGTTGACCATAGGATAGATCTTGTTTCAAATAGCAATAGCAATGTCTTGCATTTTTAAAAGCAATTCAATTTTTAGATTGTAGGGTGTCCAGATTCAAGTAACTTAAGTGGCCTATATATGATTTTTGCAAGTGTTGATCGGTTTTATTTGTGTTGTGCTAAATTGGTTGAATTGTATATGGGCTACCCATTACAATAGTATTAGCAGCATCGACACTAAAACTGTGCATTTTTAAGTAAATCCTTTTGTGTTGTTGTTGAATTGTATATAAAATTGTAGTTTATAACTCTGTCGTGATAAATTAATTTGTTTTCGTAAAAAGGTGTAAATTGAACGAAACTTATTAACATGTTGACGTTAGCGTCTAACAAACGCACCGACAAAGTGAGTGGCGTTAACTTCTCTAATGACAAAAATGCCCTTAATTTTCCATTCAAATTCCAATGTATTGTATTAGAAGATATCAAAGACATCAAATATCAAATCCAATTCGTTCTATTAGCAAAACAAAACAATATTGCAAAAGCAAATCTAAATCCCTAATTTTTGGAACACTTAACTCTATGCCTCTACAAATTTCAACGAGCACCCACGGTTGTCACGCATTTTTAAATAAACCATTGTATGCTTGCATATAATTTTCACAAGTAATACTAGTTTTGTTTCTCCTCTTTTTGTGTTATCAAATTAGGTAAATTGTATTCAATCCGTTCAATTAGAATAGTCCATTTTGAAAAATATTTTTTGTTTCGATAAAAGAGTCAATTTTCAAATTTTTACTCATCTTACTCTTAATAATATAATTATGTATGACGCACAAATTTTTCAAAAAAAGAAAATGTATGAAGCACACTTAGCTCATATTTTAAAAGTAAGAGTATAAATGAAATAAATGATGTCAAATTATTATTTTTGGGTGTTATATATTAACATCCGTAATAAGTTGTACACTAATAATTAGTGACAGTGGACTTTTATAATAAAACATAGGATTATATGAAATTATGGTCTAAAGTTTATTGTAATAGCTTTAGTTATTTCCACAAGATACAAACTATAAGTCAAATAAAATTTATAAGCATTAACGTTAGTATCTAAGAAACGTGCCGATAAGGTGAGTGACAATGAATTTATAATGACAAAGATGCCCTTACATTTCCATTTAAAACCCAATACATTATATCGGGAAATTTTTTTTAAAGATATATCAATTTCATTCTATTAGCATAACAAGCAATCTTGCAAAAGAAAATCTAAATTCCTAATATTTGAAGCACCCCTTTGTACTTTTACAAATTTCAATGAGAACTAACAGTTATTGCGCATTTTTAAATAAAGTCTTGTAGGTGTGGCTTGTGTGTAACTTTCACAAGTGATACCAGTTTTATTTGTTATTTTTTTTGTATTTCTGTTGAATTTGTTAATTTGTATATTCTCTCCGATTCAGAATAAAATTCGTTTTAGAGTTTTTAAACAAATTAAGAAATTTGTTTAAATGACAATAAAATATTTGACTATTGTACTACTAAGAGTTTTGGTGTTTAAATCTAATTAATACTCAATATATATCAACAACTCCAATTAATACTCAGTTATATCATACCCAGTATTCAAGTTCATCACTAACTAATAGTTAAATACATTAAGACAAGGGTAAGTTGGGAACAAAATTATATTTTTTGCTAAAATGTCATTTATTTTGAAATTGTTACTTTCTCTAAAATGACTTTCATTTTGAATCGGATACGTATGAAATTAAAACTTTGTTGTAATAGATTGAGTTGTTTGTGTAAAAAAAAAAAAAAAGAAGTGCAAATTAACCTACCTCCCTCGAAGTTGATGAAAACTAACCCTTTGAGGTTTCATGAAACTACCAACACCCCCGCTAAACGTTCAAATTTTGGCAAAAAATTTGTCTTGGCCTGCCAGATGGTTTGACACGCACCACTTTCACTTTTAAAAATATTGCATATCCAATACTTTAAGGGCAAAAGTATCACTTGTTGAACTGTCATACGCCTGACAGGAGACTCATTCTAAAATGTTTTGTCTAATTACAAAACTACTTGAGATTTGAGTTCAATTTTTATACTCACAACGAGGCAAATGTAATTTTACAAAATTAAAGGGGGATAATTGTTTTATCATTACCCAATTTAGGGGGTGTTAAAAGTTTCATGAAATCTCACAGGAATGTTGGTGATTTCAAGAATCTCGAGGGAGGTAAATGTGTTACTTACCCTTAAACGAAATTTATTAACATAGACGTTAGTGTCTAACAAACGTGCTAATAAGGTTAGTGACACTAAATTTTATAAAGACAAAATTGCTCATAATTTTCCATTTCAAATCCAATATATTGTATTAGCAAAAGTAGACACTACCACAGATCAGGTCTTAAATATCAAAGTTTTGAACCCCTTTAATACTAGTTATTCCCTTTTTTCACCGCAGTATGAATGATAGGTTATTGCAATGATCTCGACTTTTAACACTGGTTATCCTTAAAAACTGACGTTAAATTATAAAAGCAGCGAAATATAAAAGAATTACAACAACGATAATGTGAAAAAGATAGTTTTAAAAAATTAGAAAACAAATGTATAAAATGCATTTTTTGTATATGTAAACTTTAACATTTTACATTTATCAATCTTTGTAATACCTATTACAATGTAAATGACATAATATATTCATTTTCCTCTGATAGTTTCATATGTCTAAAGCTTTATCTTCCTTTTTGTATATCAAGAGCATTATCTGGTTGTGTCATATTTCGCTTTGTCTTTTACCACCATTACTTTCCTCCTCGAAAACACGCTAATACAACCTTGGGTTGCAGACGAAAGGCCATTGACCCCCTTGGCCTTTGTCATCCTCCACATTCTCTGTCATTCTTCAATACCTTTATCTAGCTCTTAAAAAAAAAAAAAAAAGAAATCATAAAACACAAGGCTGTATTGGTCAATGGGGCGTTGAATGTTATAATGGGAGAAGATTAGTACTCGAAAAATTGTTGGATGAACTAAGAATCCGACGATAAAACCCAAAGGAAAAAAATCTAGTGCTATTGACCTTATGTATTTGGCCTTGTGTATTTGGTTCCAAATAAACAAGGATGATGGCATTAGGTTGTTCTCCAAAAGCTTTTATTGTTGACTTTTCGAAGTTCATTTCACAAACTTTTTCAGGTTCAATTCTTCTTCCCACTAGCCTAAGGTTGCTATCAACACTCCATTCAACCTTTGGGCCTTGGGGGTTTTTTTTTTTTTTATACTTCTAATAGGATGACCGAAGAATGATAGTAAAATTGTGCCTGAATCTTTGTCCCATTTGATCAACTACACCAGCGGACTTACTAATTAACCGGGCATATATATAGCAAGAAACTTGAGAGAGTTTAAAACAATTTAACGTTTTAAGCTTTCCCAAGTTTTCAATCAACACCAACCACCAAGCAATACAAATATAATGAGATTGGTTGTTGGGGAAAAAATCTATATTGAGTCTTCTAAAATATAAAAACAAAGATATAAACACATTGAAACAAGTTTCACAGTACATAAACAAACAGGAAAAAAAAACATTAAATAGAACTTAGAACAGTTTCAATTAGGTCAAATAGGTCTACAAGGGTGCAGATTTGACCTAATTAAAGGTTTCAACAGATAGTACAAAATTTAATAAAACTTGTCCGACATACTAAAAATGGGTGATGGTGCAGAAAACAATACCTATAAATTAAGGAAATATGATGAACCATAAAAAAAAAATGCTTGCAATAATACCCAAAAAGAACAGAAAACTGAAAAAAAATGGTTTAGGTCGAATCGGACAATAGGGAAGCCGATTAGATCTAAACGATAAGCAGCATAAGTGAAATTCAGTTTCAAGCTTTCAAATTTTTCCAAAAGAAATTGAAAATCTTATACCAAAAATTGAAACAGAGTTTAGATATAAACTTGATAAGATCTAAACATTTTGCAAATTTATGATAATAGCTTCATGAATTTAAGAGCCACATTAAAGAAGATATAAAGACACCAAAATTTAAAAATGGTTTAGATCGAATCGGGTTGCGGGGCTCTCAATTCGATCTAAACACAAAAAAAATCAGTTGAGACTCTCATACTTTAAATACTCAAATAACAAGAAATTTAAAAATGTTTTAGATCGAATCGGACTACAAGTCTCTCGAGTCGATCTAAACCATTTACAAGACGGTAAATCCACAGACTGATCCGAAATACAAAAACATAAAAACAGTAAGCATTTTTCGAATCAAAACTTAACAAGAAAAATAGAATGTTACCTACAAATAGGGTTGAAGTTGCCCGCTTTCCTAGTACGAACCAGAGCGAAGACATTTTCTTCTCCACAAAACCTAGCTAGAATGTAAACATAAAACACCATTGAGTGAAAAAACAACGCTGAAAAAAAAGTAAAAAATAAAACTAAAATTCATTTTTTTTAACCTATATTTGGTGATGAATATGAGGTTTTTGCCACGCCGAAATTTATTTGAACCTCAGCGGCGTTGATCGATCGTGTCGCGGCGCAGCTAAGAAGAGTGAAATCTAGGGTTGTGTTCTATATGCAAAACGTGAATTGTTTGGCGCTAAAAATAAGGGTTAAGTTCTGATTCTTTGTATTTGCGCGCGTTTTTCGAAATGTTTAACACCGGTTACAATGATACCCAATTTTAAAATATATCATTAACACCGGTTGCAATTTCAATCGGTTTAGCGTGTATCATTGTCACTGATTTCCCACCACTCGGGGTCAATGATCCGTGTTTTTAAAGTTAACATCGTTTTTCAGCTCAATCGATGTTGAATACCTGATTTGTGGTATAGGCGATATAACAAAGTATTCTTCCATCTAATAGAAAGGAGAAGTATGTATTAATTAGTGTTGGTTGAAGACAGTATATTAATTGAACACAGTAAGTGAACGACAAAGATTGGGGCATTATACTGCCCCTAATTTTCTCCTTTTTTTTGAACTTTTAAATTTTTGCTGCAGGCATACATAATTCCGACCGTTTCGCTATCGAACGTGCAGTTGCGGCATTTGCGGAAACTTTTGTCATCCAAGTTTCACCATTGTCTCTTTACTCTCCTCTTTACTTCTCTTGTTGATTTTTCCGTTTCCAATACTTAATTGGCTTTCACCAATTATGTAAAATTAATTTTTTTAAATAATTAATTGATACAAAATTAATAATGACTGATAGAGGGTTGGGATGATGCTTAATAGGAGAATCTCGTAATTCGAACTTGCGGATGATTAAAAAATATATAATAAAGACATGATTAGGAATTAATGAAAAAGATAATAACTTTAAGAAATAGATAAGCAATAGCATATATATTCCTCAAATAAAAAAAGAAATTGCATTAACTCGACCAAAAGAAAGAATAGAAAATGTTAGCAACTAATGGAAGAACAAATGAAAAAACTATTCAACCTATCTAAATGTTTAGTTTTAACGCGTATATATATATATAGTCGCAATTAAAGTGACAATTTTTTATACAATAGAAAAACGTAACACAAGTTGAAAATAAATTTTGTCTAGTTTGTGAATTAAATGAATCGACACTAATAATACATAAATTTATTGATGAGAACGTAAACTATATATAGTTGGTATGAAAAAACACCAAATTAAAAACAGTTGGCGTGCAAGTTAGATTGAGCCAATATAAATAACTAGTCAAAAAAGTAGCTATTCAAATTAACTCGACTAATTCGGACACCACACGAGTTGGCACCTGATGCCCAGTACCCTTAACAATATTGATAGAAATATTATATGTATTATGAATTGTGTGTATTACATTGAGTGAAAGATAGCCTATATATAGATTATAGTCCTATAATAGGTAAAATACGTAAACTAAGAAAGAATCACAAATTGAGGTAACCTAAATAAGGTAATTATTCTAACAAATATTACTCACCAGGGATAGTAATCGTGGTGCCTACACCATAATTTCCTGGGGAACTTCACTAAGATGGCCTTTTTCCATGATTTGGAAACGCATCCGCACCGGACGAAAGTTTTGGGATCGTCGGCCGCCAATTTCAATAATATATCTTTCCAAAACAGATCTTCGGGAAGTCCAGGGCACAGCGTCGACTGTTTAGCTATCACATTCCTCCATGATCTCGATACCAATCTGCAGTTTCTGAAACTTTTCTCGTCCAGCTTCAGTAGAATATTTGTCATTACCAGATCGTTAGGAAGCCCTTTAAACAACTCCGCCGGAGCCTCCGCCACCATCTCCACCGTCCACCGAAGATATAAATTAAGAGCTCTGGCGCTGTAGTCTTGCAAAATAAAATTTGATCACGGAGTATATAGACAGTGGTGGAACCAGGACTAAATATGGTGCTCAAAAGTAAAGAAAGCAATTTTTTTTTATTTAATTAAAAGTGAGACTGGTTATTAGGCTCTAAAATCACAGGTATCGGCGAGTAAATTTTCTATAGTCCACTAGAAACCTCGAGAATTTAAAAAGAAGAAAGCAGAAGAGAATGGGGAAACTAATTGTTCCAAAGGCCTGCAGGTGATTTTATAGAAGACTCTGCAAATTAACATGGTTGAGTAAAAATGAAGAGAAACAGACTGCATGCTAAACTAATTGCAAGAAAAAAGGAAACAGAAAAAACTAAAATCAAGGGATTCCATCTTTGCTCTGTGGACCAAGTCAGTATATGCATGGATTTGCATGGGACTATTGACATGTAACAGCATGTTTTCGAAGAACAAGCAAATTTTTAATTTTATTCTTGTCGTTAATAAATATATTTAATCATAATATTAATAAAATTTAGACATCAAAGCATAACTAGATTATATATTGAGAAATATTACTCTTTTTCCGTTCTTAATAAAAGAGTTTAATTTAGATTTATTTACGTTACATACCATTACTAATATAATAATTTATGGTTCACAATTAACCCTTACTTATAAAGTAAGAATATGAGTGGAGAATATGGTCTCAAATTACTAATTTGAGGTATTACATGTATCTTATAACCCATAATAAGTTTTACATTTTTCAAAGTGAACCTTTTACATGAGGAGACGGGAGTACAACAAATAGTTTTTACATATAAATGGCGGCCGCGGAGAAGTGGGGGAAGGAGAGGAAGAGGAGGGGCGGCGGCTGAGAAGTGGGGAGGGAGAGCTCATTCGCTTATCTACCTTTTTCTTCCACTCATTGGCTCTGAATCCTTCTTGCTTCTTTTCCTTCTTTGTCCTCTAAATTTATCGTTTTTCCTAAAGGTAAACTTCAATTTTATTCTCTTATATATTGTCTTTTACTTCTTTTCTAACTTTCCAAATCAATTTTTTTGGCCCCTAACATTGACATTGTAAACATTTTGATCCCCTTACTTTTTAAAATGATATTTCCCCTTACTTTAGACGCTAAGGGACCTAAATGTTCATAATGTAAATGTTAAGAACAGAAAAGATCAATTCAAAAAGTTAATTAAACGACAATATGTAAGAGATTAAAATTTGAAGTTTACTCTATATTAAATGATAATACGAAAGACCTAAACTTAGCGCAACTTCCAACAAAAACTCAAAAATGAAACTAAGACATAAATTCTCCTCTGTAGCTCTGGTAATCAATATCTAGTTGCTATTCAGTCCAGCAGAAATCATCAAGAGCAAGGCATCCAAAGAAAAATTTTAAATTGCCTGCACTCAATGATGAGCTCATGAATATGAATTAAACATTGAGCAGATGCACAATTAAACGAGATTTTCCATCCAAAAGTGTTACTGGGATTTCTACGAGCCCCTGCGATGCAACGAGGGAGGGCAGCAGGGCCACCTGGAGAACGATCTCATCTCATGTCATGATGCAGAGTTAGTACTGGCTGATGATTTTTGACAACGAATTGTAGGTGCCAAAGCCTGCACAGAGGATCCCAAGTGCAACAATCGCGACGCTTATCACGGTCTGAAAGAGTAAACAGGTAAAATGTAATCAACAAATTAACAGAACAAGTTTCAATCTGTCTTCAAGAAATCAGTAGCATTAGGAATTGATTAATCACATAAAGCCAAGAACTTGTGTGATAGTATGATACATACATTCCTTGTTCTACTTCCTAAATGAACTAGCTAGCTAGTTAACATCTTATGATGACTAACAGAATTTTTGCCTTTCGCTGGTTAATGTGACAGAGTCCATCTGCAATTAAGAAATTTCCCATCAAACTTTCATCACACTTTTATTTCCTAAATGTACCTTCCTGTCAGATGAGACTATTTTCACAAGGATAACTAAATCCTAAATTTTTTTCACAAGTTACATTTGTCTTATTAATTTGAGCTGTGTGTATCTTCCTTTCAACGATACTTCTGATTTTACCAACCTTCACGAGGGATACGATTAGAAAGAGAGGAGCGATCAAAACAGACACAGAAGGTCCTTTTTGTGTATAGTTAGTTACCTGTGTTGTGGTCGCCCTCCTTCCCAATATTCTCAGAAAACATAAAGATGGCATAATGATTGCCTGAATCAAGGGGCACGTGATTGTATCAGTTTATCTTCACAAAACAAAATACAAATAAATGAAACACTATCGTGCGAAAAGAAATTGACCGTTTGAAAAGGGAAAACAACGCTCCCAGGCAGGATATGACTTAAAGATGTGATGCTAATGGATCCATATCGAATTCCAAAGATCCAGTAAACATGGAAACTAAATGTTTACTTGTTCACCTAATTGACATTTGGATCCTTTGTTGAAACAAATCATATTGTCGAGTAACGATTACCGATGCATCAATAAGCCAGGGATTAACTTGTGGCAAAACAATTTGCTCAAGTAATTTGGACTACTGTAACACGATTTTCTAATGAAAGATTACAAGCATTATCAAGTAGCTTGACAAAAAGAAACAAATCTGACTCTTCATATGATCAATGGGACAGCTAGCATTATCAGGAGATGGCATAAATTGGCGCTCTACTAGAAACACTGCCTCGCATATGAAATTTCAACAAACTTACCATAAGAATGCTAAACAACGAACCGATTAGGGCCATCACAAGACCTGCAACAGAGACAATACACGGTTGATTTCATGCACTTGTAAAGCATTGCATATGTTGTTCTGAGAACAGAGAAAATATGCAACACATTTGAGAAGCACGTCTTAATTCAGAAGGCTATCACTGCAGACTGCCTTTTGCAGTACCATACTACATGACCTATATTGGCCTTTTTCTGGTATGGAAGGTCTAAAACAAAGACTTCAGCTATGAGAGTATGTGCCTATGACCCAGACTGAGAAGAATGCGATTGTGTATTCCTCTACAGAATTAAAAACTACCCAAGAAAACAAAACATAAGTTTTGAGTTCTGAGGCTTTTTTTAAAATCTTGTTCTGGAAAATGTAACATCTATAATTTCTTTGTGCCGGAAGTAAACAAATGCCATAAAGAAAATGAACAAAAAATAGGGTATTCGGTGAGTGTTCATGAACCAAAAAATGGAATTACTATAATGCAACGGTATTAGATATATTGGCATTGTGGATAAGTCATTTTTTCAGGATACCACACCAAGATTTCTAGTTTTTACCTTCAGCTTTCACATGCTAAATACAGAAGTTTTTGCAGATGCAAATGCAACTTAATTGCAGTGATGAGGAACACTTTTCCAGTGTTATGAGAAAAACGCAAAACTTTAGTTAGAGAATGAGGGCACACAAGAAAACTGGAAATCTGAATGCTAAATCATGTAAATCACCAACTCTCTGAGAAGAAACCATGGGTAATTTTCATTGCCTGAGGCCAAAATCAGTTATACAGTTATATCTCTACTTAAACAATACTTTTGACAAAAAAGATAAAACACTAGTATTCTCTACGACACTTTGAGAGAACATTTCGAAACATTTATCCAGTAAGAGAATCTGATTGCATTCATTGGTACAGAAAATCAAACACCGCAAAGAAATACCGAGCAATGCTTACCAAAGAAAGGAAGAACAAATGCAACTAAGAGGGAAGATATGACCAGTAATGTCCTTATAAGCATAAAGAGCCATAACTTATTAGACAACCTTCTGGGAAATAACTCGTCTATGCCTCTAGCAATGGGGTTCATCAACAGAGCATATTTAAGAAGATAATTAAGGAATTAAACCTGGGGAAAGTTTTAGAATCACAGTAATATTAAACCTGGGGAGCTTCTCATAAACAAGGTAAAATTATAAATGAATCCGACAAATACTTATATCAAAGGATATTTGGTTAGTGGGTTGATGACCTGTAGAAAATAAAACGAGAAAACATTAGCATCACGCTGAAGTTGAGATTACCAAAGGTGTATGCTGTTAACAAAAGAGAAAAAAATGTCAATTTCTTATACTTACAACAGTCCACAATGCAATTTTAGAACTAACAGCTTGTGGTGGAAGATTCAGAGTAATCTGTGATTTGGTGCTTTCACCAAACATAAGAAATCCCATGACTGCTGCGCTACCATATAATAGAACACACAAGATAAAACTGCACAAGCAAATTGGTGTTTGTCACTGAAAGGAAATCAAAAGATCATTTCACATGAAAACTGTACTTGCTTGGGTACTTTCCGAAAGACATGTGCCATTACCATATTATTACTGCCTTAGTGAATTTGGTTTTATCATCCATCGATTGGTAGATATTTGGGAACACAGAATGACCTGAATAGCAGAACCCATAGACTCCAATGGCAACAGGAACGCCACTCCAGTTCACCAATGGACCATTCTGTTCGAACCCAACTCCCTCTGCCGTGCCAAGAGCAAGTAAACAGAGAACTACGAGTACTGTTGTAATCACACCACCAGCTGCATAAATCATAGGTTATGGTAAGAAAGTGATGCATAAAATCAAAACGGCAAATTCAGTCCTGTAACACATTAATGCGAATGTGTACTTAACCTGAAAGATAAGAGATCAAGCGCAAATCTTTCAGCCAAACTGTGGGCAGAATGACCAGCACTGTCACAATTCCAAACAGGTGCTTGGAATCCAAATGAAAACCAGGCAAATCTATGGATGCTCCAGGAAATATCCTGGTAAGATTGTCTCCTTCAAGGGTAATAAACTCCACACAAGATGACTAAACTTCAAGGAATATGTGTTAGAAAAATCTTATCAAATGGTAATTTGAAAAAGTAACTAAGAATTTAGGGAGATATGTTGTGCTTACATATAATTCTGCATACAAGATGACCTGCATACAAGAAGAGAATAATATTGTCAGCGGATTCCCTTTACAAAACTTCCAGTTAATCCAACTAGTATGTATTTGGATTCACTGTGTGGTACATTTTCCATCTACTTACACAAAATTCCACTCTCACAAACTTTGCCTTTCGGTAACTAGATACAAGTTTATCAAGTCCAAATTAGTCTAAATAATCCCGTGTTACATGTCACACGTGTTACCGAATTCTAGGTATGGTTACCAAATAATGCAACATCTTCTACCGGTGAGCTTGAAAACTTACAGATACTAAGATGCGTCCTTTTCTTCCAAATGCCGCCTCTCCCATGTCTGGAAAAGTTAAGATGCCTTCTTTGCTCTCAAAACAGTGTTTCATAAGATAAGCAGTATAACAACAAACAAAAGCAAACAGGGCAAGTCCAGATAAAGTCAACCAGCCACCCTCTTTAACTGTAAAAGGTGTAGAAAGGAGCCCAACTCCAGCCATTACATTTACTCCTGTTCCATTGCACAGCCAAAAAAATACGACATACATCAAATTCTATTTCTATTTAGCAGGGTAAATTAAGTAGCAGAAATATTGTTGCGCGCGAAACGAAGGAAATGCTTACCATTAAACACTGTCTGCGTTACGCTACATCCTTGACCAATTGGAAGCTCTGCTGTGACCTGCCGATAAATTGAACTCCTTACCAGCCAAGATGACGCCTTGCTAGGCATCCAGGGGGACACTTCATCTTTCGGCTGAATGCTCTTATACTCAGAAAGCAATGAGGTCTTCCTGCCTAATAAGCTATATTGACTACTAAAGTCATAGTTTGATTGACCAACACCCCGAAGGTTTCCAAAGAATGGTGATGCAGCAATGGAATATATATCCGTTGATTCTCTGCAACAGGAGGGAAAAAAAATAGACCTCATTAAATTCTACAGTCCTCAAATTAAACACTAGCAAAATTTTTGCATCGATGCTGACCTTATATGAGCAACAAATATGCTGATTTACTCCAACAATGGATTTTTTTTTACATAAAACAACAACATATTTTGGAAGACCATTGTACCCACACACACTGATTATATCTCCCATCAAATTCAACAGAAATAATCCATGTATCAGAAATCCAACTCTTCTAATGGAAGAGACATACATACAAATATTATGTTCACTGAAACTGAAAAACACCCAAAAAAAAAAAAAAAACCTTTTTTCCATTAGACTCTTCTAATAGAACCGAGAGAGAGTAGAAAAACGTACTTGTAACTTTGAGGCCATTGCTGAGAGATGAAGGAATCACCGTCATTATTACGATTACCACCACGAGCATTTTCTTCATCATCTGAATCCAAACCCTCCTCTACATCTCCTCCTTCATCGTCACCACTCTCCAGGAAATATTCCTCCTGCTCTTTCAGATTGTCAGCCATTTTCACTCAGTCTTCCCAAACAAAACAAATCCCTCTTCTTTTTGCCGATTCCCGAGAGACCCTCTTCGTATAGAGCCCTACTACTACTCGTCACTTATTTATCTCTCCCGAATGTGCGGGACAGAAGCTTTGAACGAGATCAAGAAAACGACGCCGCACACACATTTATGAGTTGTCAAATTTTGAGGCATAAATCAGTATACTATATGCTATACGAGTGGCTGTAATTGGAAGATCTTAATACTACGGTTAAGCCATTCGTCCAAGTGTGACAGAGAGAGAAAGAGATGCTGACAAATTAAGAAAAATGGTAGCATTCGGACAGAGTCTCGAAACTTTATTGGATGCATCCTCGATTCATACCTCGCTTTCCCTCCTAAATCAGTACACTATATACCATGGTATAATGCACTGTCTGTGACTCAGCATGGATCGAAGATGCCCTTGTGAGGTGACATGACATGGCGCCAAGCAAGTGAGTCCAAAGCAAACATGGGCGTTTCTCGGATTATACGATATTTGGGGACACGTGCCGCCGCCGGGGAGATTCATCTGTACGATAACGCGATGGAGCACGCCTACGCTGTTTCCTTCCGTTTATGGCAAGGTAACATGTGTGCCTTTTTTGCAGCGATCAGCGCTTTTCGCTTTCCTTGTTTAGTGAAATTCGTGAAATTCATGAGATGGGAAAAAAGGTTGGAAGATTTTCATTTTATTAATTTATCTTTTTCTGGCTGTCAACATTTATGGATGCTACGTTGGCAGAAGTATAATAAAATATCATTAACTTTAGATATTTTTTAGTGGAGAAATTACAATCTCTTCAAATAAATTACTGAGTCATAAGAAACTGTAATTGTTTCCCTATTTCTTACTATTATCTTCGTCTAAAAATATATACTCCAATTTTGTCTTAAAAACGTGTTATTCTAAACATTTTAAAGAGAAATGTGCTCTTTAATTTTATTCCCTTTCATATTAAATAAGTTTTTATATTTTCAATGTAATTATTACTATTAAGTCCACGTAAATATAAGATCATATTTATATACTTTTCTTGTCTCACTCAAAAAATTTATTTTAAAATATGTACAACTTATTATGAGTTGTGAGGTACAACACATAAAATAAGTAATTTACCATCATATTTTTCACTTATATCTTTACTTTAGAAGTAAGAGTTAATTGTGAATCACATATTATTATATTAGTAAATGTGTATAATGTAAATAAATTTAAAGTGAATTCTTTAAATGGAACAAATGTTTTATTTTTTTAAAAGTGAATTCTTTAAGTGGTACGGAAGGAGTATATGTTTTTAATTTGTGTGTAAAAAGGTAATTATTTTAATATTTGAAAACAATGATAGGAACAGAGAATGCCAACACAGTAATTTGGTCTTAAAAAATTTAAAAAAAAAAATTTATGTGCTATTATTTTTGGATCTTATCATACACCTGTTGAATTTTAGACTTTAGTCGCGCATCTTCCCTAGCAAGATTTTGATAAGATTTTACATAGTTTTCAACGTGGTGTTCTCATCAAATGAAATCTTTTAGCTGAGTCATCGCGTCTCCTCTATTTTATTGTGGCTATTTCTCAAGAATTGTCATTTTTTCTTCTAAAACTTTACACAAATAAACAATTTTACTTTCTGAATAATTTAAAATTAAAATTTAAAAATTCCCTCTAAATATCTACTCACATAAATTCAAAAAATAACACAATTATTATATTTTTTTTACCTCTCACTTTCACAATTTCCAAAAAAAAATTTTCTCCAAAAAATTTTCAAAAAAAAAATCAAAGTTTCTCCAACACAAATTAAAAAAGAACAGAGTTGTTCATTTCACTTAAAACATCATTGTTTCACAAAACATTTTAAAGTGAAAGTCAACTTAAAGATAATTTAGATGACTCACCTATTGTGTCCGATTTGTAGTACCGTCTGAAATCGCGTGTCTGCACAAAATTCTGGAAAGCTCACAATGTTTTTTTTCCCCTTAAGAAACAAGCGATAAAATATCGAGTTTAATCTCAAAAGTATAAAATGTATGTTATGATATAGAGTTTAGCTGAAAATATATTGCATGTTTATGAAGAAAAAAAACCACTTATAATTTTTTATGTAGCATGTATTGATTTTAATGATAGAAGTAATGCCTTAAAAAAAAAGCATCGATGATAACGATAGAAGTAATGCATGTTTTAAAAAAAAGCGCATGTAATAAATTTATTTTTAAAAAAGTATCGATTCTAAGGTTAGACGTAATGATTTTGTTTGAAAAAATAGCTCTTGTAAAAATTAAAATGTATTTTTTAAAATAAATAAATAAAAATATTGATTTTAAAGGTAGAAGTAGTGCTTATTTAAAAAAGTAGCTATTGTGGGGGGAGGGTTGGGGGTGATGGTAAAGGGAGGACCTTATAACCCCGATGTCATATGTTTGATTTTTGTGGATGCAAAGGTAAAATAAAAATAAAAAAAGGATAGTGACCATAAAATAAAAATTAGTGCTTATTTATTTCTTAGAAAAGAAAATTGATGATAAGAGTAGAAAGTAGTCCCTATTAAAGAAAAAGGTAGCGTGTGTATTATAAAAAGTATTGAATGTTTTTAAAATATATGAATATGAAAAATATCGATTTTAATGGCAGAAATTGTACCTATAAAAAATTGTATCGATTTTAAGGGTAGAATTATTGCCCGTAAATAAAACATATTGCATGTTTCTTAAATTTAAATAAAAAAAAAGTGATGTGCACACATTTGCATGTAGTGGGGTCTCCTGCCGGAAAGTACATCCGTCTAAAAAGAGACTCCCTCTTTGGACAAAAGATCTCACTGCATGTTCTTATGTCTTTTACCTATATAGAACATGCCTAAACCATAATCCCTTAGAGGAACCATTCATCCACTGAAAAATAGCTTATGCAACCACTTAATACTTATGCAACTGCATTGGTAAATGCATCACATGCCATTATTCAGTAGTTGAATGGTTTTTTAAAGGGACTATAGTATTTCCCTATTAAACATAGTACTGCCTTTGTTCTATTAAAATAGTCACGTTTCAAAATGTATAACTCATCATGAATTTCAAGATACAACACCTAACATAGCTCATTTAACACAATTTCTTCCTCTTATATCCTTACTTTAAATGTGTTTTAATTATGACCAACACATTATTATATTAGTACATGTATATATAGTACTTCCTTTGTTCCCTCATACAAGTCAATTTTGACAAATGTACAACGTATTATGAATGTCATAGTACAACTTTTAAATTAGATAATTTGACATCACTTGTCCCATCCATATCCTTATTTTTTTAATTATGAAAAAAAAAATTGAAAGCGAAATTTTTAGTTGGAACAAAAATAGATTTGAAAGCAGACTATTCTAATAAATAGAGAAAATATTATACAATTAGAAATTAAACTTGTTTCAATTTTTTTTCTGTTTTTGTAAAGAAACCACCAAAGCATCTTGAACGTAAGGAGAAGGGGAAGGTGAGTCATGTGAATGACTTACTGGAATCCCACATCGAGAGAGCAGAAGTAAAGGGTGGGAGAAGGTGGGCATAAAATGAGAAGGGGTGGGAAAGAGGAACATACTTACCTGGACGGGGTCAATGGGCGATCAAGAAGGCCCATGGCCTAGGTTGGTGGCCTCCATTGCACTTCGGAGGGGTGCCCGCCTAAGGTCTACCCAAGTGGTGGAGCTTACGTCGTAATTTGTGAAAGAGGGGGCTGCGTCCGCGCGGCCCCTGCCCAAATCTAAGTTCAATTATTTCTTCCTTTGTGTCACAATCTGGAATGTTTGTGGGCTTTTATTTAGAGCTCAATATTTAAGGCCCAATTCTGATAGTTTGTGTTTCTCGTAAGGCCCATTTTTTCTGGACTTAATTTTAGTAAAATTTTTAAAGTATCCCTCCACATTATATGTATTTTAAAAGTTTAAATGAATGACCAGACCAGGGTCTTTGTTTTAGGCTTTTACTAATTGAGTTGGACCAATCAATCTAATCCAATTTCAATGTTCCTCGGCCAAAAAGTCTAGTTTAAAAATACATACATCTATAAATGGATTAAAATATATATATATATATATAACATTAACTAGTTTAAAAATATACATAAATCTTATAATTGGATATAAAATATAGCATTAACTAATTTGAAAGTGATTATGGACTACTCATTATTACATTAATAATAAGAGCATGCAAGAAGATAAACAAATTAAAATTGTACTTTTTTATTGAGATAAAAAAAAATTTTAAAAGGAATTCTTTACAGGGACGAGGCATAATTAATTTGTACACCCACTCCATTCAGTAGTAGTGTCCAATTTCGAAGATGTACAATTTATTATAGATTTCAAGTTAGAACACCTAAAATAGTTAATTTGCCATTATTTATTTTACTAATATTTTAACTTTTTAAGTGGAAGTTAATTATTAATCATACATTATTATATTAGTAATGGTAAAAAGAGTAAAAAAAATTTAAAAGTGAATTATTCTATTAGAACCACAACATTTTTTTTGGTTGAAAGTTGACTATTCTAATGAAACGTGAAAAATACTTTTTAAATTTTAGTAATGATACTTATGTCAACTAATTCATCATAATATTTTATCACTAGTAATGTGACATTTATTTATTAGTTAAAAATGTGATATTAATAATTATTTTATAAAAATATAACTGACTCTAATAAATTAATTATAATAAGTATCATTACTCTTTAAAGTTATTCCGTGCATATGCCCTAAGCATGCTTTTCTTTTAATCGTTAGGGTCATGGATGCATCACAGGGCATTGTCCCGTAGGTGCCTTGGATCACAAGCAACCAAAAAAGTGTGTTTTGTTTTATAGAATTCCCAACCCCAAAGGAAACCCAATATTCTCTTTCCCTTCCGCCATTGAAAAGCTTCTTCCCAATGCTTTCATAAACAAACATTCAAAATCATCTCCAATTCTCATTTCTTCCTTAGCTATCAAAGATGGGCCAATCCCTCAAGAAAATTGGTTCTTTTCCTCATCTCTTTCTCTTTAATTTCATTTATTTTTATTAATTTATTATTATTATTTTTGTTTCCCTATATATATGTGGTTTTTTTTTTTTTTTTTTGGGTGTGACTCGTGTTTATTAATTTGTAGATGTTGATGGGAAAAAGGAAAAAGAAATCGGTCCTGTCATAGAACAATGCTACGATAAATTCTTTGCGGACAACAAGGATTGGGAAATGGCTGATTTCTTCCATGCAATTTGCTCCACCGTCGAGTACTATTTTCACTATTATTTTATTTATTATTTTTTGTCTTCTGTTAATGTTCATTAATTTGTTCCCAAGAAAAAGAATTTCATTAAGTTCGTTTGTTACATTTCTTTAATTTTTAATAATATTTTTGTTTGTTTGGCAGAGAATTAAACAAAAAATTGGGCAGCACGCAATTTAGGGTGCCAAAGACATCAACGCTGAAGGAAGCATACGAAGTAAGATTTTCCTCAACCTTCTATCTCTCAATCCCTAAGAACCCCCACTCCCACCCCTTCCCCTCCACTACCCTCTTAGTGTAATCTAGGGGTGGACAAAAGTATTAACCGATCCGAAACTTCAGTTTCAGATTTTAATTCGAGGGCTTCGGTTTCGGATCGGATCGGTTTGAATTTTTATCCTAAACCCTTTTTTGATCTGAAACCGCGGTTAACTGTTGTTTTTATCCGAACCGTGGTTCGCATTTTGATCCAAACCCATTATTTTTTATCCGAAACTGAGATTTTTACTCTGAAATCGCTGTTTTTGGGTCCGAAACCGTGATTTTTTATCCGAAACCCGTGGTTCTCTTTGTTTTCCAGTTTCGCATCGGTTTTGGATTATTTTGGATTATCCGAAACTTAAACCTCGGTTTCGGATTAAAAAAAAAAAAAATCAGATTGATCCGAAACTAAAATCCGAAACCATGCCTTATCCGAAAAAATTCTATCCGAAATTTCGGGTGAGAAGCGGTTCGACCCGAATCGCGGATAGTTTTTTTCACCCCTAGCGTAATCAACTAGTGGCATAGCCAGAAAAGAAAAAAAAAAAAAAAAAAGGAAAAAAGAAGGAGTTCCTAGTGTAATATATATATATTGGTCTAAGGATTAGAAGATAGTGTATAAAATATATATATTATGGTCAGAGAAAGATTGGAGGACAACCCTCCAAAACCTCCCATTGAACAGCCCGTGAGCACAACCCCACTCAATATGGAGAATTTATAGATTTCAAAGGCATTTTGAGTTTAATTTATCCATAAAGTTGAATGAAAATACAAAACCAATTTTGTAATTTTGAAAATTAGCATAATTCTAAAGTTTCAAAAGTATCAAAGCAAGTGCAAAAAAAAAAAAAATAAAATAAAATAAAATTATAATATTATAAGTTCAAGATATATTTTGTTACTTATGAAACTACATGTAATAAATGTCCTAAATCTTTAGGTATACTACAAAGTACAAATTGATGTTATTAATAAAGTAAAATAAAAAAGTTGTACAAAATATCAAAATCTTTATTGTTTGACGTCAATATTTCACTCTATTATTTTGTATGAATTGATATTTTTCTATTACGAACTACATTAATCTACGCACAAGTTTAAAATAGCCCATAAAGTAAAATAAATAGTTGAGTCAAGACAGTTGGTGACCTGATGAACGAAAAACTCGCTACCAATTAAATTACGCTAATCATAATCAAAACCAGTCCATTAATTGTTGTCCTAGGTTCAATATAGAAACTTAGAAAGGGGCATGTTATTTATATGATGCATTTTATTATATGCATGACACTTTTTAAAAATTTAAGTAGTGAAAATACAAAAATATCCTCACTTTAATTAATTAACTTATTTTATTTTATTTTTAAAACACCATTGTTGCCGGCAAGAAGAATACCTTCTCGCCGGCAACGATGGCCGGAAAAAGGAAAAATTGTTTTTAAAAATGGAAGACTCGGACCTTCGCTGCAGGATAGCGAAGGTGTATATATATATATATATATTTTTTTTTTCTTTTTTTAATTTTATTTTTTTGCATCTTCGACTCGCCGGACGACGAAGATGGACCATTTCTTTGATTTACACAAGAGGAAACAATAGGAGGAAGGTGATGAAGGACAATTAAGTAATTTCGTTTAAAAAATTTAAAAGTCTCATTTGATTAGTAATTTGAATAACAATTCACTAAATTGTACTCCATCCGTCTCACTCAAAGAATCTATAGGAGTACAACTTATTATGGGTTGGGAGATTAAACACCTAAAATAAGTAATTTACCATTATATTTTTCACTTATAAATTGTGAACTACACATTGTTATATTAGTAAGGGTATGTAATATAAATAAATTCAAAGTGAAGTTTTTAAATGTGACAAGATTTTTTTTTTTTTTTTAAAGTAGACTCTGTGAGTGGAACAGAGAAGTAATAAATTGAAATTGATGGCTCCCTTTGTTAATTATTATTATTATTATTTTGATCAGAAACACCACCAAGGAAGAGTTTCAGCTTTGACAAAGGAAGAGTTTCAGAAGATCCTGCAAGACGTGATAATGGACAGTGGAGTGACCGGGATCGGAGCAAAAGATACCTTGTTCTACATGTTCTCCGTTCCACTCACCGCACTTTTTATCAAGCAAAGGCTCATCCCAAAGGCAATACCTAATGAACTATTCATCCCAGCGATCACTTCTGCAACTGTTTTTTTTCTTGCTAAATTCAACAAGATTTGAATTACTCATCAATCTTCGATCTCCTTATAATTCTGTTAATACCTTTTATTTTACATTAAAATATACTCGATTGTATATATATAGGAATTGTTTTGATTATTTTCTGAGTTATTTATGACAATATTTGATTTTTAGTTAATTACTCAACAAAATACCAGTCATTAAGAAATTGCAAAAATTTATTTTTCTTAGTATTTCACTAAGAAAAAAACGAAAAGAAATATGTTATTGATTTTTTTTATTAGAATCTCGATTTGCAATCTAAAAGGGTGAATGAGTTTGACACTAAATTAAAAAAATTTTGACCTTTTGAAAAATTATTTTTCAAAGCTTTAATGATGGGTGGTGTGAGATTATTTGCAAAATAAAAATAATAAAAATTACAATACCATAATTGATAGAGATTTGGATTTTTTCCTTGGCAATCGTTCTCCACTCTCCTCAAGTCACTCACTTGAAATTTCCAAATCACTCAACCTAGAATCATTTGAAGGAGTGATCCAAACAGTTACGATAGCCCAAATCCAACCACTTGAAGTTAGAACTTTACCTCAATGTCAGGCGACGTCCTAGGATCTTTACATTTGTGTCTAACTCAACCTCCTGAGTTAAAAACTTCACCCATTTGTCTAACTTAATCCTTAATTTGGAACTTCTTCCCTCAAACGCCTAGAACACCAGGTTATTCTAAATGCCCAACTCAAATCCTTGAGTTAGGACTTCCCTAGGTCTCCTCCTTTCTTCTTTCACTTTTTCTCTCTTTAACAAATGCCTAACTCGCTTGGAAATCAGGACTATATTTCATCTCTTGTCTAGACATTCTGTCCTTTTAGTCTGTTATATTGTAATTTTGGTCTTTTATATAACTTTCTTTTAACAATATATTTTATATTTTTAGTCCCTCGCACATCAAAACTTGTATTCCAACATTGTTTAAATTATTTCATGAATTTCATAATTTGATAAAATTATCAATATATCAACCATTAACTAATAGAAAGCAGGTTGACTTGCTAAGAAATATAAAATGACTAACTAGAATTTTGACCAGGAAAAACTACCAAAACACCATTAAGATTTCTCAAAATTATCAAACGAATCTCGTGGTTTTGATAAAATTAATCAGTCCATTCACAATTCAATTAGTCAATGGTTGGTTTGGTAATTTTATCAAACTACGGAGTTTGTTTGATAATTTGTAAAAATTTTAGAGAGAGTTTTGATAATTTACCTAGTATTTTCTTTACTGAAAAACTTTAATTCCTTTAAAGAACTATTCAGTTATTAAATTTGACTTTTGAAAGAACTATAGTCTTACCTTTTTCTTTTTTTTGAAAATATATTTTGGTCCCCACACTTGGTAAGATCTAAGTTTTAGTCCCTTGACCAATTGCTACTCATTTTCTCAAATAAAATAAGCACATAACGGACATAAGTAAAATTATAGGAGGGCAGAAAAGAAAACACATAATTTTTTTTATCTTGATCAGCTCATGTAAGTTTGAATTCGATGCATATGATCAATAATAGTCTAATAGATGCTTCTTCTTCTCCATCCCTTCCATATTTTCACTTATGTTAAAAATAAAAATAAAAAGATTTTACAAAATAGAGTAAATCCCATTTTTGTCCTTGAATTTTGACTTTCAACTTACTTTGATCATTATTCTTAAAATTTTTTGAATTTAATATTTTGTTTCTAAATGGTCTTTAGTTAACCCCAATTTCAATCAACATCCAACATGATATTAAGGGTAAATTTGAAGATAAATATATAAAAAAAAAAACCTTAAGTATCAGACCATTGATCTTTATATGAACCTTAGGTCTGAACTCAATTTGGTTCATAATCAACGTCCTCTTTCTTTTTTTCTTAGTATTTTCATGTAGATCTGCGACCTGCATATGTAAATCATAGTTAATACATCATCGAATTATAAGCGCACATCATTAACAATACAAATATGTTAATATGTGAAAGTATATGTACCTCCTCTAGCATTCCTCTCGGAATGTTCGCATCCTGGTCTATCTCGCTATGTCGGATTGTATTCCGGCCGACCCTTGTGTGGCCTGTGTATGGGATCAGCTAGATCAACAGTCTTTGGATTAAGTTGGGTGTGCATGACGCCCATCACTCTGTATATCTTCGCAGATGGACGTTGTAATGTCTCAACAAGCATTTCAAACAGTCAGCCTTCTGCAGTTTGCCTCTCAACCTTTTCGTTGCAATTATTCCGATCTTCCAAACACAGAGTCTTCCAGAACGCGTCTACATCGAGAGGATCAATCAGTCGGTGATTTTGCACCATTTCTACCATCTCATGTGCACAGGGTAGGCAGAAACTAGTTCTCATTTCGCAACCACACAGCTCACTATTTAGTCCGCATAATCCCTATCTATTTTTATATTCTTCTAGTAACAATTTATGCAAGCATGCGAGACTATACCGTTCAACCTATTATAAAACAAGTATTTAGCATCACGCAATGTTTTGGTCCAAGAAGCCTCCAATTCAGACCGAATTACACCCAAATGCTCCTCTATCATCTTATTAATTCCCAGGAAAATAGTTAGAAATGAACCTCTGTCAGTCTCAACCCTAAAATTTAGATACCATAGAAAATTAAGCATTCAAATCGAAAAAATAGCTTTCGTGTAATTCATAAGTAAAAATTAAACAATGAAAGCTTTAAGGTTCTCACATGTTGCTGGTAAGCCCTCCATAATGCTTTATTTCTTTTGCACAGACGAATACAAACTTGGACTTGTGGGGATCCAACTATGTATTATGTAAATAATTAACCACTGATCTATATTGCCCTCCATAGGTCGTCTTAATAAACTCCACAACTTTCCTGAACTCTTCCTCTGTTAAGGCACTCATCACTTCGCCCAACCGATATACCAACCCATCAGATGTTCTTATACTTTTAGTAACATCTAGTGCCTTTTTCTTCACATCCATAGAAATATATCTCCTGCACAGTAGTTGGCTAGCATGTGGAAATACATTATGCACAGCTTTCAGTAGGGCCGACTCTCTATCAGTCATGACAACTAGTGGGTATTTGGTGGGATCAAATAAATGTCTCAATCGAGTCATTGCCCAATAACTTTCATAAGTCTCATCCTTCATGAATGCAAAAGCAACATGAAAGTACTGATCTAAGGGAACATGACCGACTATCTAAAATAGAGGCATGTCATAACTGTTTGTCTTATATGCCGTATACATATACAATACGTACGGAAACAAACGAAGTAGACCAGGCACGCCCTGGTGAGCGAAGAACACACTTCCAATAGCATTACGTTCCTCTTCCACAGTGTGCCAATAGTGGAATTTGTAATCATGCATGAGTTTGAAGAAATACTATATAGGACTTAAATGCCCTCTCTCCCCCCTTCTAACTTTTGTTGTTTCATTGAACACCTGTCTAATACAACTGACATTCTACGTATCATCAGCTTGCAATTTTGACAACATCTGCTTCGGCCTCAAATTAATCTTCATCATCTCTGTATCTTCTCCTTTTCTGCTTCAGTTAACTGGGATGAATGCTAGCTTCTAACAATAGCAGGCTCATGATTGTGCTGATAATTTATGGCATTTAGCTTCCAATTCCCCATGGAAATTTCATGTCCTATGAGTTCAAAGGGACATTTATTCAGCTTGTTGATGGTATTGTTGCGACTTTTTTTCCCTCCAGCTAGGGGTGTCTTGCTTTAACTTCTCCCGATCTTTCGCAACCGATATCTACTCGCCATTTTCTCCCTTTTAGGAGCCCTTTCTCTTTTCTAGAGGACTTAATTTTAGTAGTCATATTATTCTCATGAGCTCTAGTTTGCACCCAAAGTAGCAACTCTGCTCTATTGGTGAACTCTTCCTCTATCTGAAATATTTAAGTGTAATCGAAAAATATTTTCTCATTCTAAACATGACCATCCTATCCATACAAAAAGATAAGTCAGTATAAAATAAGGAATTTAGGTGCATAAATTGAATTTCAGAAACTTCGGCCTGGTGTGGGCGAAACTTCTAAAAACTTTTGCCCAAGACAAGCGAAAGGTTCTTAAAGTTTCGCCCACACCGAGCGGAAGTTTCGAATATCTCCGCCACGTTTGGGCGAAACTTTAGGAAATCTTGTGCGTCCTGTGGCCAAGGTTTCCAAGTGTTTCGCTTGAAGGGGGTGGAAGTTTGTAGATTTTCGCCAATATCGGGCTGAAGTTTTCCAAACTTCCGCCACAGGACGCACAAGGTTTCACAGATTTTTGCCCAAGCCAGGGGAAACTGTTAGGGACTTTCGCCTCTCCCGGGTAAAGGTTCCTACTTGTTTCGCTGGCTTAGGTGAAAATCTCTGAAATTTTCGCCTTCGCCAGGCGGAAGTTTGTCCTAGGACAATAAAAGTAAAAAATTTTCCAATTTTTAGCAAAAAAATGTGTAAAATTTTTTACTCACAATGGAAGATGGATCGTTAACGTGGCTATCATCCATAATATGTAGTCAAGAGATTTTATGAAATTGTATTCAATGTGGAAGAAAGATGAATGAAATAGAGTTGAGTGAGAGAATTTTACTATTTCAAGTGGTAAAATGTATGAAAATGAAAGTGTAAGTGAGGAAATAGGTGAGGTGAAATGGTTTATGTTGGTAGTTTTGTTAAAAATAGAGGTAAGGGTATTTTTGTCTTTTCATTATTTAAAATTTAAAAAAGTGTCCTACATATAGTAAAAAGTGTCATGTAAATAACATGTCCCTTTTTAAGTAGACTATTTTACTCGAAAAAAAGAAATAAATAAATTGAAAGTAGACTTTTCTAATAGCACAAGAAGAGTATTAAAAAAAGGGCCCGGTTCAAAAATATAAATTTGGGTTCTTTTATATTATCGTAAATGTAAAATAATATATATTATTTTACATTTACCATAATATAAAAATGCCCAAATTTATATTTAGAACAAGACATTTTTTTAGTAAGAACGGCCCTATATATATATACCTTTGAATTTCGACTGGCTCAATAGTTGTGGTGGCTATAGCTACGACCACGAGAAGGAGAGGTAGCAGAAGAAAGTTAAGGTCCTTGCCTCAACCGACAAATGCTAATAGTTTTGGGAATCGTCTTCTAGCAGCTCTTTTTGTTCCAACGCTTTAACTTATCTCTGGGCACATCCGTGTGAAGAAAGGAATGGTAAGCAGAATCATTGTTAACACAATATTCATTCGAATTTCTTTTTCTATTTTTGGGTATTCAAAAATTCAGAATCAAAGGACTTTATTTTCTTTCTATTTTCATAAATATAAAAAGCGACATTTTTTTAAATATTTTTTATCAATGTTATCCGTCATAAGTTTCGACGACACTTTATTCTACACGGTTTACAAAATTACTCAGAAGATTGACCTAAAGAAATGATCTTTGATCTAGGTTTTGGTTATTGGGGACCATTTACATTTTCAGTATAATGGGTTTCTCTTAGGGATTCTTTTGTTGTCTCTTGCAGTGTTGGAGAATGGCAATGATTCGATGGGAGGTGTTTTTGTAGGGGTGGATTGGGAGGTTGGTAATGATGGGGAGTGTGGTTTTGGCCATTTTTGCTGCAGCATACGTCTGGGATTGAACATAAGTAATTAGTTCTAGGTTTACTTTCCGCGAGTGGGGGTTTGAACAATTTTACCCCTAAAAAAAAATGATTTCGTCAACAGCTCACGGAGGATTTTGACAGAATAACCAAATCGACAAATTTTTGAGCCAAATTGACAACTTTTTGAAAGGATTTCGACAGATGTAGGATTTTGAAAGTGTAGTAACCTAAAATTGAACTTGAGATAGTATAGCGACCAATTTTGCATTTCACTCTTACAAATATATGAAACAGTAAACTAGATTTTTTTTTTTTTTCTGATGAATTTATTGTCGGCATAGTATACCATAAGGTTACTTACGAGTTTATTATTTAACAAGATCGGCTAGGACATCCCAATTTTGTAGTGATACTAAAGAAAAAATATTATAAAAATTCTTATGGTCATTAATTGAAGAGTCTAAAGATGCTTTCAATGTAATGACTTCTTATGTGTTCTCAATGAAAACTAATTATGAGGTAATTACTAGTGAAAATTCTACCGAATCTCATATATTCTTAAATGGATACAAGGTGATATTTGTGGGTCAGTTTGCCCAACATGTAGACCATTCCAGTACTTTATGATTTTAACTAATACATCGATGAAACGGTCACATGTATGCTTATTATCAATTCGCAACATAGAATTTGCGAAATTATTTGCTGAAATGATTTGGTTATAACCTTTACTAGTCTTGCTGGGTTGCCTAGCCTCTATGCAATTCACACAAAGACCTAAATAGGTAAAAGCTAGAGCTGTAGCTCTTTCATTTAATAATATTTTCATTCTTTCAACGGAGATGTGTCCTAATCTCCTATGCCAGAATATTGATGAATTCTCCTTGATAATATAAGGTTTTGTCGTGCCAATTGCATGTGTTGTTAAAAAGTTATGCTCATATGTGGGATCCAACTCAAGTTGAAATACTAAGTCATTCAAATCGGCAGAACTAATAATTTTATTGTGTTAATAAATTCATTGTAAAAAGATGAGGATTAGAATCATATCGAATAACTAATAGTTTAGAAAGAGAAATTAAATTCCTATAGTAAGATAGAATGTAAAAAAATGTTTTGCAAATCTAACTGAAAACAGTTTTTAAAACGAGTTTGTAGGTTCCCACTCATTCAACAGTTGATTGTATCCTATTTCTAGAATGCATCCTATTTCTAGAATATATGCATTGGTCACTACCCTTTGGCTTCCTTATGTCCTGAAAGCCTTGCATGGTCATGGAAATATATATTGTGAACTACTATCAATCCACTATGTATTATCTGAAATTTCAGTAGAGTTTGTTTCACAACACACAAGTTATCTAAAAATTCAGTAAAATTTGTTTCATAACACATAAGTATATGAGATTACCTTTTCTCAAGCCACTTCTTGTGTTTCAGACATTTCTTTTTTCTAGTGGCATTTCTTCTAGCAAATATGGCATTTGTGCTTACCATATTTTCTTGAAAGAAACATTTTTTTTTCCCCTTCTTTTCATTTTCTTTATAATGAGTACTCAAAGCATGCAATGTTTCAATTGACTCATTTTTCAATCTGTACTCATTGTGAATGCATATGGTCAATGTGACACCTCCCAATCCGACCTTCCTATTTGAAGGGAATTCAGCCAAATGTTTGACTCGCGTTAGGACTCAATGATTCATGGAAGAATTATTAAATAGATAGTACATTCATTCACAAAGTGAGCCAAAGTCACTTCTTTAGTGATTCTTAGTGCAATCAAAAGGCATACCATAGTTTTCAAACAGAATTCATGATTCTTAAACACATATATAAGATCTGATCTTCATTATAAGTCACACTTTAATTCCTTATTTACTCATTTTATGAACATACATTACTAACTTTGAATAGCTGTCTAAATTAAGGAGTTGATTTCCTACCTTAGTGATGCTGTAGATTCCACTCGAATCTTCCACTTTCCAACATTCAATGTGCAGAACTCCTTAATGTCCTTCTCCTTCTATATATACAACTTCTTCTCCTAGATTTCAAATGACCCCATAATGATGCCTTCTTGGAATGAAAATGGAGAACTTTGTGTTTGACTCCTTTTTGGTTGATTTCAAATTTTGGGGGTTAAAAGGATGGGTTTAGTTCGGCCAATTTGAGAAAATGAGAGGGAAAAGCTGGGCAAATTTGGGGGAAATAGAGGTCTGGTACTACAGAAATTGAAAGGGTAAAAAAAAAAAAAAAAAAAACCAGTGTGTTGGTGGGATTCTTCACGTAAAATTGCTTAGGGTGAAAAGATGGGAGTTTCTGGTTGAGAATTCAAAAGAAGCATGAAGAAGAATTTTATGAACATCGTGAGAGAGGCGTGAGTTTCTACCTATGGTTTAGGGGACTTTTGTGTGTCTAGCGAAGGTTACTAAGTGTAAGGCCGCTCTTTCAGTTACTTTTGTTTCTTTATTATTATTTTTTCTTCTTCTTTTCTTATAAAGTTAGGCCCTGTATGGCACCCCCTTCCAAAACACCTTTTGGAAGAAATTTGGGGGACCCAAAGCCCAAAGGTTGTTTGGAAAGCCCCTTTCCAAAATATATTTTCAAATGGCTTTTGAAATATTGTTTGGATCACTGGACGTACAAATGGTTTTTGAAATGTTATTTTCACTCTTCTTCTTCCTCACTGGACGTACTGCGTCTTCTTCATTGGCGCTGCATCACAACAAAATAAAAAAATCTGCAACCTCCATGAAAGACCAAATTCAAAGCTTTGCTCGACCGTCACCCATTTTCTTCGTCGATAAAGGATTTCTTCTTCTTCAGCCAAACACATAATTGAATTCGCCCAAATCCCTATCCAACTCGAGCCAACTCCAAATTTGTTTACCTCACAGGCTATCCTTCTGTTTTTTTTTTTTTTTTTTGGTGATCGGTCTCTTCTCCTTCACTGTGTCTATTTTCCGATCTTTTCATCCCTAGCCATCCGGTCGATCAATTTTACTACCCACAAATTATTCCTGCCTCAAAATTTCTTTCTTTCTTTTTTTTTTTTTTTTTTTTTCTTTAGCTCTGGTCAGATTTGGGCAACGGCGCCTAGATCCAGCCTGGAAAATGAAGCCAGAATCCTAACCTTTCGCCACTTCCCGATCCGGCCAGACCTTTACAGAAAATAAAACATTCCGGCGTGGCATCTGGCGGCGGCGTGGTGTGGCTGCTAGGAGGGAAGGGAATGACTTGATATGCCATACAATATCTCAAATTATATCTTAAAACATATTTTAAAATATATTTTAAATATGATATCATATAACATTTTAAAACATCCTTTAAAACACATCTCAAAACACTTTTTAAAACACCTTTCAAAAGGTGATACCATACAATATGTCCAGCCACGTAACTCATTCATGCAATAGAATGAGTTCCTAAGTTGACACCTAATTCAAACCCTTCTTTTAATAGCAATTAAATCCTTCTATTTATTTTTATTTTTAATATGGTTTTATAAATTTATGTATAATAACTAATGACTTTGCTAATTTTCATAATTTATTCGATTGGGTCTTTTTTTATTATTATTCGAGATAATCTGTATATAAATATATTTCATCCAATATCATTATCAATCTTCAATTAGTTCTAATCAAATTTACTCAAATTTTAACTTGTTAAGTGAATTTCTAATTTAAATAAAAAGTTTCATGGAATTTTCTTGCAAAATTTAAACATAGAATATCTTATAACTAAGTTTTCTTACAACTCATACAACTATATGCTTGTGAGATAGTGTTGCTGTCAATGATTCATTAATTGACCTACTTTCTTTATGTATATTGTATGAGATTTTGAATTGTGTATAATCGGGAGGAAGAGAGTTACTAGTGGAAAGAACTATAAACAACTGAAATCTCAACTTTAATGGAGCTTAGTTTTGTAACAACGCCACTCATATCCATAATGTGCTCTAGCACACCATGGTTTTTGTCAATAGTCACCATAAAACTTTTTCATTAAGGTGCTTACCAGAGTTTTGTCCGAGTGTACAAATTGTTTTTCAATAATTTCCATGTAAGTTTTGAGATTTTCATATTTAGAGATGACACTTGGACTTATGACGGACTTGATGAAAACCATGCTCAAGCGATTAGATCAGGCCCACCACTCACAATTAGACCTTTCAATTGGCATCCTTAAATCCGTGATTTTAATAATATTAAATGTGAATGGAAAGTTATATTAAAATCGTGTATTGGAAATGACAACAAATTACTATAAAATACAAATTTTGGTTAAACGTTGATTTGAACTTTATTACTATACAAGCGTTCATAGATAATAAATTGAATGATTTTCGAGAATAGGGTCCTAACTTGCCCCAAGTTCACGAATCGATGGTGTAATTTACTCTACAAAAAATGAGGACAAAAAGGAAAAAATTTTAAAAATCACTTCTTCCATTTCCAAATAAGTATCCTTTTAGAGATAAACATATATACAAATTAAGGGGTGAGTGAATTTCTTCTTTTACACTCATTTATGTTTTATCATTTAACTACATATTAAATGTAAATGTGTGTAATGTATATACATTTAAAATGACATTGTAATTAATATCATTAAATATGATCAATTAAATAAGGGATGTGGGAAAATTTTAAATTGTTTGCATTCAAATGTGTAAAGAAACACTTATTTGGAAATAGAGGGGGTAATGAATGAAATAATAATAATAATAATAATAACAAATACAAAGAACTATTTGTGCACTTTCACTCTTTTTCAAAATTACAAGATGTCATATATGAGATAATTCTACTGAACTTTAAATTGAGAGATGAGTCATTTCTTGTGTCCTATTCATTGAAAACCTTAAAATCCGGCATTCCCTCCAAATGTCAAATGGCTTCTCATTTTACGGTTGATAAAACAAAGAACAAGCATTCCTTCAAAACCACCTATGGTTTTAACCACATTTGGACCAACACAGCTTATGATGGATAGATAGATACTAATGTTTTTTCTTGTGTTTCTAAAATAAGCCCAGTTTAACAAGTCTCTTACAGGGTCTCACGTTTGTTTGATCGATGTTTCTTGTTGACAATTGTCAACAAGTGTCCTCCTTCTTTCCTCAGCATGATCATAGGGTCTTTGTGGATTTGATGTCCTTCAACTCATACCATCCCTAAAATTAAAACCAAAAGAATGCACCCCCAATTTTGGAACCTTTGGTGGTTTGCGTTTGCTTGCCTCCTTTCCACATTCCACACACACATAAGGAGGAGAGAGAGACGAAAAAAAAACGAGTAAAACAGAGAGAGAGAGAGCCATTTCATGTTTTTGCATGTTAGACTTTACCAATCCCAATTTCGCTTGTTTTTCTCATCTGGGATTTCCTTGTTTGAGGTTAGATTTGATCTATATTGAGTTTTGAGAGGAGGGTTTCATTGAATCTCGATCCAATGTGGAGTATTTTGTGGAATAACCATTGAATTGTGTGGCAAAAACATGAAGGCTTGGGAAGCAACCGTACGTAAAACTCAGGCTGTAGCGAAAAAAAGAGCAAATACAATTTTTGGGACGTACGCAGCCGCCCCGAACGTAGAAGAAGAAGAATATCAAGAAAAGGAAAAGGAAAAGGAAAAAGAAAAGGAGAGAATAAACATGGATCCATCTGACCAAGAAGAACATGCAAGTGGAGAGGTGTACCAAGCCGAGAGATTTCTCCCCAATGGCGATTATTACACAGGCTTTTGGGCCGACAATTTCCCTCATGGGACCGGGAAATACTGGTGGACGGACGGGTGTATGTACGTAGGGGAATGGTTCAGAGGGAAAACAATGGGGAGAGGCCAGTTTAGCTGGCCTTCTGGGGCAATGTATGATGGTAATTTCAAGAGCGGTTTCATGGATGGAGAGGGCACTTACACAAGCTCCAATGGCGACGTCTACAAGGGTTCTTGGATGATGAATTTCAAGCACGGCCGCGGCGTCAAAGAGTACACTAATGGGGATTGTTATGATGGGGAATGGTGCAGGGGATTGCAGGAAGGGCAAGGGAAATACCAATGGAAGAATGGGAATTTTTATGTTGGGGAATGGAAGAATGGGAACATTTGTGGTAAAGGCACATTGCACTGGACAAATGGGAATGTTTATGATGGGAATTGGGAAGATGGGATTCCCAAAGGACAAGGGAAATTCCAATGGGCTGATGGGAGTCTCTATGTGGGGAATTGGAGTAAAGATCCAAAGGATCAGAATGGAACTTATTACCCTGCAGGATCAACATTGCTGGATGAGAATCTCCAATGGGATCCTCAGGATATCTACAATGTTGATTTGAAGGATTGTAAGATATGTCCTAGCGAAAAGGTTTCGCTTTTGCCCTCCAACAAGAAGTTGGCTGTGTGGAGGTCTACCAAGGCGACCGAAGCAGCCATTAGGCCGAGGAGGATGTCTGTTGATGGGAGGCTAGATGCAGGTATAGATAGGGAGTTTTCAAGGGTGCCTACACCTGATGCAAGTAGACATTCGACAGGATCGGCCTCTGAAAGGAATGGCGCGGATGATGCCAACCAACCGCATGAAGAGGTTGTGTGTAGTACGAGAGGAAGCCCGATTAGGATACCGAAAGTTGTAAAGCAACAAGGGGAGACAATCTCTAAAGGGCATAAAAATTATGAGTTGATGCTTAATTTGCAATTAGGAATCAGGTATGGCATTATGAGTTTCCTCCATGTTTAGGATATATTCTAGCTTAATTTCCTTTTTCTTGTTGATTTTATACTCAAAGTCACTGTTTTTTTATTTCTCCCATATTAGCTAAAGTATCATTTCTTTGATTCAAAAGTAGCCTGAAATGCACACCTTTTGGACCAATATGTTTGAGAATTTTAGTGTTCCATTACTTGTAATATATGTTTGATAATTTTAGTGTTTGCATTACTTGTGTAAGGAGAAAATATGGCCAATATCTGCTTGCATAAATGGTATGGTTAATCATGAATACAAATCAAATCTGTGTCCCTTCTGCTTGGAAATTTATTGAATGCATCTGCCACATCCTTAAAGATAGTACAATAAGCATAACATAAACCAGCAATTAAGATTTATACTAATTCATGGGATTCCTATATGTACATCAATTTCCCCACAAAATAGTACCTTATCCATAAATGTATCTGGCTGTACCATCTTACGTGGTGCAGCGGATACACTGAATAATTTCTCCTTCTGCTTGATTTAGTTGTGGTCTGATAAATTTTTGGTGATATGGACATGGCGAAACAGGCATTCTGTAGGAAGACCCGGGCCACCGCCATCTCTTGATCTGAAACCATCAGCATTTGATCCAAAGGAGAAGTACTGGACCAGATTTCCAGCAGAGGGATCCAAAAGCACTCCACCACACCAGTCCTGTGAGTTTAGATGGAAGGATTACTGCCCTAAAGTTTTCAGGTCAGTCCTACAATTATCCAACCTCACTCTTGCTGTGAAAATGAGACTTTGTGATGATAAACAAACATAGCGGTTCTCAACATATTCTATTTCAGGACTTTAAGAATGTTGTTCAAGGTTGATCCAGCTGACTACATGTTATCCATCTGTGGAAATGATGCCCTCAGGGAACTTTGTTCCCCCGGTAAAAGTGGAAGCTTCTTTTACTTGACAAATGACGATCGCTATATGATAAAAACAATGAAGAAAGCTGAAGTGAAAGTAAGATCCTTGTTATCTGGTCCTCATAAGAAAAGTTCCTTAAATTTCCCAAACAATTCCCACATTTTGTTTTCCATTTCTGTTTAGGTACTTTTAAGGATGCTAAATGCCTATTACAACCATGTTCGAGCATTTGAAAACACTCTGGTAACCAAATACTATGGCCTGCATTGTGTGAAGCTAAATGGAACTGCACAGAAGAAGGTAAAAGGGAACAAAAAATTAAGGCCAAAAGCAGAATTGATGTTCAGTCACTATTGTTAAAGTGCTTAATGTGATGAGATATTTAGGTACGTTTCATCATCATGGGAAACCTTTTCTGCACCGAGTATATGATCCACAGAAGATACGACTTGAAAGGATCCACTTTTGGTCGCATTACAGATAAGCCAGAGTCTGAGATTGATGCAACCACCACTCTCAAGGACCTGGATCTTAACTTCATATTCCGCCTGCAGAAGAATTGGTTTCAAGAGTTCCGAAGGTAAATACTACTTCCGTTGTCATTTGTCTAGTAATGAAGCAAATGGAATTTGCTTCACTAGTTCCCTCTTTTTGAATACTCCATCTGTCCCACCACTAGAAGAGTCACGTTTCTAATACTATTTTTAAGGACTTTTTCATCGTGATCAAGGAAACGCTTTTGGTTTCTGCAGACAAATTGATAGGGACTGTGAGTTTCTTGAGCAGGAGAGGATAATGGACTATAGCCTTCTGGTAGGTCTTCACTTTAGAGAAGCAACTGCCAGCAGTGATCCTACACCTTGCCTAACCCCTACTGGTAATAATGAACATGTTTTTTGTTAACCTGTAAAGATTGTCACTTTTAACACAATGAAACTAACAATTGTATGTTTCATGAAGGAGAAAATGGAGGCACAGATGAACCTGTTTCGCGCCTTTCCAGAGCGGATATGGATCAACTACTTCTAGATCCTGCAGGGTGAGTCTTCATGAGCCAACTATGAAATGTTCATTTAGAATCATTTCAACGTTAATTAACAAAGAAGCTCCTTTGACTTGACAGGTGGGCTAGCATCAGATTGGGAATAAACATGCCTGCGAAAGTGGAAAGGACCGAAAGGAAGAATGAAGGCGAAGCTCAGCTCGTGGGAGAACCGACAGGAGAATACTATGATGTGATCATGTTCTTTGGGGTCATAGACATACTTCAAGACTATGACATTACCAAGAAGCTTGAGCATGCCTACAAATCAATCCAGTATGATGCAAGCACGATATCAGCGGTGGATCCAAAGCAGTACTCGAGGCGCTTTCGCGATTACATATTCAAAGTTTTTATGGAAGATGTTTGATTAAAAGGATCACCAGCAGCTGCAGCTGCAAGTATATACATGATGGCTGAGGCTTGAAGCTCATAGTTTTCATTGTTTTCGTTTATGTATACATGAACATCTCCCACCTGTATTCAAAATTTTCTTTCATTGTTTGCACAGATAGAGCAGCAGTATATATGCATCCAAAAGTATGGGGTGTTTGTAGACTTCACAGAAGGAAGAAAGAAAAAAAAAAAAAAGTTGTTTAATTCAAGATCCAGTGATTTTGTAATTAACTCTTCGGTTTAATGCAACATCTTGATTAAACTGAAATGTAATTATTCTGGAATTTATCACAAGTAGTCCCTTTTTCTTTTTCTTTTTTCCTTTTAACTCTTCCTTTTATTTTATTTAATTCCCACAAACTTTGTTGGATGGTTTGGAGTTGGACGTCCACCTCATAATGTTTCCGAGATTTTTTACCAAAATAATCCCTTTTTAATCAAAAATACTGAAATTAGAGCATGTGACGAACTCTTCCCGAAATAGGGGAAAACGATTTTAGTTTTCTGCTTTTTTCTTTTTCTTTTTCTTTTTTTTTTTTTTAAACGATTTTCGATCGTTTTCTCGAAAAAGCCAAAAAAAAAAAAAAAAAGAAAAGAAAATTTGTTTCACCATCTCGTTGCGCCATTCACGTCCTTCTGTTTCACCAGTCGTCCGCTATTGTTTTCATCATCAGAGGCCGCCGTCGTCACTTGAATTCGTGACCTTCTCCGCCTGCTCAATCTCCTCCACAACCCAGCCGCTAAAACTGACGTCTTGAGCGTGCGAAACTGCCGCTGCTTCACTGCAGCCACTGCGGTTATGCTTTGAAGCTGGTTGTTATTCTTTCGGATTCAGTCGAGCTTCTAGATCTTAAGACGCCATCGCCAATCTTCCCTTCGCCGTCGTCTGATCTTCTCTATTCTTCCAATACCCAGCCGCGACCTCCATTGTCGCAGATTTGCTACCGTGTCTCGATCTTCCTAAGCTGAAGATGCCGACGCCTGCGCGTTTTTGTTGTTGTTCCTTTAGTCCGCTCCGTTGCTTCAACTCTGTGCCGCAATTTTTTATTTTTTAGTTTTTGGTTTATTTGAGAAAACGATTTCTAGGGATCGTTTTCTCAAAAAACCCTTTTTTTATTATTTTTGTTGAAGAAATCGTTTTCTCAGAAAATCTTTTTTTTTTTGGCAGAAACGATTTTGGGAAAATTGTCTCCTGTAGTTCCGGATTAGTTCCTCACAGACCCTAGTTTCGGTATTTTCGATTAAAGATGGATTATTTGGGTAAAAAAAACTCTAATGTTTACTCGACCAAAAATAAGAAAACATTGATTTCTACTCAGTTTTTCCCACCTCCCTGAGTTTTGTCCAAATTACTAAGCATCTCCTAAACTTTGTAAAAAATACCACACACCTTATAAATATGATGAAAATACAAAATTGCACTAATTAAAAAGGGGATGAAATGAAAAATTGTTGGTCTAACAATTTGCCACCTCGATGGTTGTCAACATTTTTTCCTTTTTCAATCATATTTTTGGTAGGTGTAATTTTGTATTTTCATATCACATTCAGGGGTGTTTCAGCTCTTGTGCACTCATAAGCTCTTGGGAAAGTCTAAAGAACCCCATTCTTTTCACGAATAAGCTCTTTTCGCTTTTCATTCCTCGTGCACTTACAAGTTAGTAGTTATGCTTTCTCCCTGATGCGTGGTGGTTTTCACAAAGTTCACAGGATGCTTGGTGGTTTGTGCAAACCTCTAGGGAGATAAATGTAATTTACTCTTTACGCAAAATAACTTTCGGTTGAATTAGGATAAAAATACGGTGCTTCACCTCATGAGTTATCGACAAGTTATTGCATGCAACAGTTGTATCATCTTAGGTTATACAAATGCTGGGAGCGGGATAACTTTTTTGCGAAGCCTGAGATCAAATGTGAGGGAGAAATATTTACACAACGTGCCCTCTTATTTGAACAAATCATTGTATAGATGTGTCGTGCCTCACCCGATAAGATAATGTCGACTCTTCAGGGCCTCTTTCAGAATTCGGAGATCGACATTTTATTGATATTTTTTCACCCTAGTTAACGTCACTTCTACCCCAATATTCTCTGCAATACGCTCAGGCCTGTGCGCTTGTACATCTTAAAATTAGATAATCTGCATTAAAATTTGAATCTGCGACAAACTACGTTGCCTAAATGTCTCAAAAAGGAGTACTGGGCGGGCTCTTTCAATTTCTAAAGGTTGTAAATAACGTTCCTAATGATCCGAGGAATCTATCGGTCGGAAGCACCAGAAGAAAAACACCCAGCATTCAAAATAAAACCAAGTAAAAGATCGAAATATAAACTGACCATTAGAGAAACAGTCGTCAAATATCAGATTAAAAAACATATAAAGGTGTATTGTCTGAATCATGGCACCATTCAATCCGAACACTGACATACAGAAACCACAACTAAAACATCAACCAACAGACATATGACAGTCTACCCTCCAAGATGAGTAACGAAAGCGTTCACTGCCGCTTATTTATTTCCAAACAAACATCCACAAGACTACTTTCAATGCTGCTAACAAGAACCATCTTCCCACAAATTTTCAAATTCCACTTGAGAAACCACCTATGCAGTCGCGAGGACTGCTAGATAACGACCTAAAAGCATTGAAACTTATGGAAACTGCTCATCATGGCATTATATATATTGGCAAACACTACTACGACTTGTTCTCATAAATACCCTCTATGAGCCAGGTAAAATTGCTAGTATATCTCTTATTCTCATTCAGCTGTCCTCCACAACCCAATATACCCAACATCACGTCCAACCCATCCAACCAGACAAGGCACTTAATACCCCCAATTGTAGCACCTATTGACATCATAATCATTGTTCCCCAAGTCCGGAAACCTCGGCACCAGCTGCACACAGTGCAAAAATGTCAAGTTAGAATTTAATTATGTAAATCTGAGTTATAAAAGTGTACCACTCTGCAAATACATAGCCACATCATGGAAAATACAAAATAAAAGTTAGCCAAATTATGATGGTATGCCCTAATCTCAATTTATGACAAAAAATAACAGGATATTCGGAGCGTTTTAGATTTCCAGCAGTTTAACCCCCACAATCCACTCTATTTTATAATAAAACATATCAATGTATAAGCTACATTCTCTACTTGTGTGTTACAGGTCAGTAAAGTTCAAATTAGACCATTGCCAACAATTCCTCTATCAGCAGTCAAGATTACACAATTAGAACAGGAAAACACTAAATAAATATAGGTTTCTTAAGATTTGTGTCTCAATTCTTGCCATTTCTAAATTATGAAAGTCAAAAGGAACTTTCTTCAATTTTTTTCGAGCTTTCTAATAGCCAATCCACTAAATTTGACCACAAAAATCCAATGAAAATGCAAGAGCATGAAGCACACAGTATTTGTGTAATTACTCTACATTTTAGGCATCAACAGTAAGAATTTAAGACTTAATCAGAGTCGAGGAATAACAATACCAAACTACATGGATAAATCTAAATCAATTGGGATGATCAGCCTACTGCAGAGTTAGCCGCATGGAAAGTTTCACTAATAAAGGAGTATGGAGATCAAGCTTATAGGTAGATCTTAAAAAAGCAGAGTTAGAATGAAAGAAAATAAACAGAGAGCCTGCCCAGCCATAAAGCCAAAACATACAACTACCCTCCTTTACACAAACCAGTAATATGAAGTCTAAGTGGCTGCCCTCAAGAAATTAGTTCACCAATCATGTGTCAGAGACATAAGTCTAGAATTAATCTCAAAACCAACATATAAAATGGATAGTAATAATGTGAAACAATTTTCATGAACTTGACACAGTGGGGAGAAAGAAGATACCAATTCAATAGCAGGTGCCTGCTACATCCCAAGACGATCCATGCTCCAAGAAAAACTTAATAACATTGGCACACTGCAAATGGGCGATGGCTGAACTTGCAGCACCAACAATTGGACCACTGCCGCCGTAAACCGTTCAAGACCTTCATGAACAATTAAACAGTGTAAACACAAGAAATACTGTAGAAGCAGCAGCCATCATTTGAAGAGATCGTATATTACTGAAGCATGCTTAGTGGATATACTCAAAAACTAACTGATCTTACCATCTACTCCTTATGCTCTCTCACACAAAGAAACGACCTTCCCAGAGAGATTGTCCTTGATATTGCTGCTGCAGCCCAGTAGACTGTTGATTCCCTTTCTGCAGTTGCTGCTGTTGCTCTTGGTATAGTCTCATCTGTTCAGACAACTGGTACTCCTGCCAACCTTTCTGGTTCTCCAATGGAACTTGCCCTGCTGTCTGCATCCCTGGAAAAGGAAAGCTAAGTGGCCCCATTGAGCTGTTGGTCTTATTAGCAGTTAGGTTCCCTTGTCCAGAGTTACTAATGGGATTATTAAAACCAACGCTTCTGTTAACCATAGGCAACTGATAACCATCAAGCCAGCTGTAATCATCCATTGGTGCAATTGCAGTATTTTCATTCTTAAAGGGCATAGCAGGAGGTATGGACTCATCCACAGTTTTAGAAGGAACAGATCCAAAGCCAGGTGGGGGACCCAAATGCCTAACTGGTCTGCCAACTGGATTTTTCTTTACCCCCACAGGCGAGACTGATGTAGCCCTCATGGGTATGTTATCAGCTCCTACGGACATGATTGAATCAAACTTCGAAGGTACCACAGTTTCATGTGAGTGAACAGGAAAATTACTAAAAGAACCAACAATGTTCAAGCCTGGGTCAGGGAGGGAAGACAGAAAGGACTGAGGCTGCAAGGCTCCAAAATATTTTTGTGATTCCGATTTCATCATCTGCCCATTTTCAAATAAATTTAAACTACCCAACCCATTTGCAAGGCTTTCTTGTTCTTGCACCCAGGTTGAGTTAGGTGGATGGACTGGTTGCAGATACTGGGAACTAGGAACAACAGCAACACTAGTTGGCTTTAACCCTGGATTGAAAGAATTCTGAGCAAGAAAACCATCAATTCCAGAAGATAAAGATCCCATTTGACTCTCTACACAATCAGTTTTGGCAGCATTAATACCAGATACAAATACCTCGGAAGAAGCCAAATTTGTAGCTATCGCCTCGGCAGCGTACTTCTCAGTGACTGGAGGCTTGAACACAATTACCTCGTCATCCTCGTCATCCTCTTCATCATCTTCCATATATGACTGTGGCTTTGGTTCCAAGGCTCTAGGACTCATCTGATCAGCAGCTAAATTATGTTTCTCTAGACCATTGAACTGTGGAGCTTCTGGAGGACTAGACTCTGAATAATCTTCAGTAACCGGACGTTCAACACCAACAACAAATTTCCTCAATTTCGCATCAAAATAAATTCCATCTTCCCCAACCCGGACAACATTAGCTAGAACCTTCCCAGCAGCAATGATTCTCTGAATACGGGCCTTTTTCTCCTTATCTCCATCTCCCCCAAATGAATGCTTCCTCGAAAAGTCAAGGATGAGATGGGCAGGAAGCAGAGGAACAAATCCTCTTAACTCAAAGTCTTCAGGCAACGCAAGTCTGTTACCAGTCTCACCATCATACTTACTCATGTTAGAAAAACATGTTTCATCTTCGTCCTCATCAATAAACATATAGCCTGAGGAAATCAGCCTATTGAAGAAGGTGATGCATTGGTTCCAGAAAAACGATCTAGCATGTGCTTGCTTCTCCTCTAGTTCACTGCCAACTGCAATATCTTGATGAGAGGCCAACCATTCTACAAATACCATAATACCAGGTAACAGGTAGCTTTCTGAAGGGTCATTTAACTGGCTGCAGCGCACGAGGATGTGACCCATAAATTCAAAAGTAGCAGTAAAGGCATTTTGAAGCAGAACAGATCGCTGCAGTATTTCAGCATATGACTGGTTTTCAGTTTCTCGGTTCACATTGTGAATGGTAAAAATGAGGATGGCTACCATCCTAACAACAGCCAGTCTACAGTCAACAGTATCTGAGCCAAAATTGTACTCCTCATCCGGACCAGAGGAAAGCAGCTCTAGCAAATCACCTCTAACCGTTGAAAAGATGTCACTGAATGTCTCCAAACTGGTTTTAACATAAGACACGTCATTAAACTGTAGAGTGTTGCTGCAAAAAAAAATTACCCGGATAAAGCTAATATAAGAAATACCTTGTTCGAGTGAAAAGAAGGCCATTTAATCGAACAAATCTTATGCCAAAAGCCTTGAAAATCTCAGCTGTGCTGGAGGCTCTTTCCTTGACCGAACTTGCTTCCAACTTGTTATCTTTAGATGGAACCCTGGTTTCACCTTTACCCCTTCCTCTCCCGCTTGTGCGCATTCCCACTGCCGTCTTGGCAGGGGGAGCTTTTGTTTCCCCAACAAGCTGGGTAAAACTCTGACGGTTCTGCCAAAAGTCGTATAACATTAGTATTTCATAAGAGCTCCTATGTGTGTTTTGTTGGGGGGACCTGGGGGTTTTAGATTACTAGCAAAATTAGGTACCATAAAACCAGCTGAAGAATGTACATACAACAAATATGCAATTCAAACCAGTTAGAAATGTATGATATTTGAAAAAGTCAGTCACTATAATTTTAATACAAAAATATAATACACTTTTAAGAAACTGAAATTAACAACTAGAGGATCCTATCATAAATTCTTTCCTTTTGTTTCTACTTGTTTGAATTTAACAGGTCAGTCAACCAGAATGTGCCCATGATGAACATCACTAACAAACCATGACCACATAAGATCCAGCATGTCGTAATCCCCAAACAATAACCATGCCACTCATCAATTGGGTCAGATAAGTTTGTTTTTGAAAGCTCCATACTCAATATTAAACCATAATATAAAAACGAACAGAAGGTGTTTCATGAAGTAATGCCACTCAGCACAAAAAAACAAGAAGATTTAACTGGACACACAAGCATGTGCAACAAAATCAAGCTGAGAGAAATAACCTTATCATACTCTATAAAAATTAATGAAAACTTCAATTATATCAGAAAGGGAAAATGTTAATGAACAGATAAATAAATTTTTCATAATTAATATTGCCACTCAGAGCATATTATCCATGCCTATTATGGCCTTTCAAACAACATACATGGTTATACAATACATCACAAGAATAAAGCTCCATCTGAACTATAAAGAATGTCCCTAGACTACTCAACAGAAAAAAGGTGGGGATAATTTGACATTCCCAGTGATTTAATAGGCAAATTTATTTAAGGGTCTCCGCAGCAGTTATACACCTTTTGTTCCACATATTTTAGCAAACCTCAGGGTAGGATGTCAAATTATCCCATTGAAAAGTTTCTACCACCATACACCAGTGCCTCACCTTCTCAAATGCGATAATCAAATTATCTCTGGCGGTAGTGAATGGACTGTCCACTGCCAGACTCCGAAAGTACCGATAAATGGCCACCAATTCATCCCCTGAATAAGAAGCCACGATTGCAAGCTGGAATGCAATTAACCCATGGAACAAATTAGCACATACAACACTAAGTTATGAAAGACACAAAACTCGTTAAAACTAAAGAGAAGAAGTTAATTCCATGATAACAAGTGACTCGGAAGAACCTGGTGATGTGGATTGCCGCTTGAAGGCCATAGTGAAGCAGCTTGCATATAGTAACTTGATGCTGCTGCAAAATCCCGAGTCTTTGAATCACCTTCCCCATATAAGCCCTTGTAGCGAGCCAAATCCCCCAAGTATATCAGACAACGATGACAAGATATCAGGCCTTTCTTTACCTCAGCAGACTTATTTCCATCTTTGGATAGAGGTATCTGATTCTCAGAATCATCAGAAAAATAACCCAATGAAAGACCATATTTGGCCCTAATCTTTAACATCAAATCATGATAGAATCCAGTTGCCTCTGAAAGAAATGTTTTAAACTGAGTACGGATCTTTGTAAGTCGATCAGGTCCACCTCGAGTCGGACCTTTCGCATTTTGAGATGTATTAGCTCCTGATGAAGCTGCTGCAGCAGCATTGAAGTGTGCACGCAACTCCTCAATTCGTCTATAATGCAACTGCCACAAGGCATACTCTATTTCATGTTGTTCAGAAAAAGCATGATCTTCAAGGATAATGGCTTCATAGTTCTCACGCATTTGTTGCCATGTGTTTGGGTCAGAAGGGATTCGGGCCTGTGCTGCCTTTCGACGCCGACTCTCCAATTCAACATTCTAGAGTCACAGAAGAAAGTCAAACATCAGCAAATCAAGGACAGAATGATCAAAAGAGTAAAAGACAGTTGGACATGCTATAGCCTAACAAAATAAGAGATGGGTCACCTAAGAAACTGATCAACAACAAAGTGTAAGGGGATCCGCATTCTTGGGACATCTATAAATTCAATAACATTAGTTTAAGGGTAATGTCACAGAATACCTTGTTGTAAAGGCGTTGAACACGCTCCCTTGATGAATTATCTAAGGTGTTATCCATTGGAATAGTCATTATCCAACAAACAACTGGCAAGAGTAAAGTCCAAAATTGGTAAATAGGTTAACGGTATACATTTAATCCCCAAATTTAACCTGCAGCATAAAATAGGGGAAAACCAATCATCAATATGATGAAAAAAAAAAAAAATTCCTTACAGCCTACCTGATAAGAGGAAGGGGGGGTGGGATGGAAAGGATAAATGAAACATCGCAAATAAAAACATAATACAAGTAGAAATATGAAGACCCCATTCATTGATATCCAAACTTGCCAGGCAAATTCTCTCAACCATGCAAGGCCGCATAATTATATCGCAACATAACTACAAACGTCGACGGTCACTAAAAATCAGTTTAGAATTATCAATATCAAAAACACTGGACAAAACTAATGATATTATAATAATCATTCAGACCCATATCTCTACCACAAGGTAGTATGCAAACTTAAAAGTTTTTAATCTTATATATTAGCCACTGACTCCTTTGGCCAGTGAACACAACCAAACAACAAAGGACCTGGCAGAATATAACTTTTGTAAAAGTAGAAATATGTCTCTAAAGATCACAACAAACAAGCGGCAACACAGGCCTAACCAAGAAAGCAATTGCATTTAATATTACAACAAAGCGAAAGCAGCAAATCGCAATAAACCAGTTCAGGACTTCGAACAACAAAGATAAAACCCTAAACCTATGCCACAACTAATCCATAATTTGATAAAAAAAATAACTGCACTAAACAATCACAAAAATTCCAACGTTTAAGCATAGTTAGAATGTCATTTGAAATTCTCTCCTATATGAAAGTAGACCATGCCTGAATGAATGCCCCTACCCTAAGTCACATCACCTTTCCCTCTATAGTTCATAGACATAAATTAATAAAAACAGAAGTAACCACATGCATGTTGACCTAAGCATGACCGGACTGACCTAGCCTACACATGGCAAAAACACCAAAAGTTTCAGCTTCACATTCTTCAGAATTCGGCTAGAAGTTTAATCAAACAAGCAGCTCAAGGGGCATGGGGGAGCAGAAGCATACCAGGTCAAGATTATTTTAGAATTCTAGCCGAAACCCCCTTCCCTACCCCCCCCCCCACCCCCCACCTCCACCTCCACCCCAGCCGGGGGCCAAAAAAAGAAACAGAAAAAAGAACAAAATTTACAAACAAAGCAATAGAATAGCATAAAACCCTAGTCCTCAACTCCCACAATTGCCCTAATTTCACCTCCAATGGATTACAAAAATCTACATCAAAGGGTTGACCAATCAAAAAACCGAAACAAAACAAATAAAGATAACCCACATCAAACAAACCGACAAATAATAAATTAAAACAAAATAATCGAACAAGAAACCTATAATCGGCACACCAAAAAAAAAATCAACGATCAATATTGGAAACCCTCAGCGGCTTACCCTAATTCATAGCCAGATCCAAGCAAGCAGATCCCTTCTTGGAATTTCCGACCGACAACCTCGATTCCGTCAAAGTAAGCTCCGTATTTACAGACCCGCGAGCGTCGAGACAGGAATTAGAGGATTAGGTCAGGAAGTTTTTTTGGGGCTAAAATTATGAGTTGAAAAGGCGAAGAAGACGAAAGAAATTAGAGAAAAAAAAAAAAGAGCAGAGAGAGAAAGTCTCTTTAGAGAGAGAAAGGGGGAGAAAAAGACCTTCGGTGTGTTTTTTTTAACATGAAAAATAATATCTGAAGGGGTGAGTTTTTATAATAAAATTTATATTAACTGTAAATAAATATTAATAAGGAGAAGAAGGACTTTTCACCCTTTCCTAAACGGATTGCATTTATGTCTGGCAATCCACATGTCACCTGGTTTGGAATATGAGTTATGAACTTTTGTCTTTTAATTTATTTACTCCGTAAAACAAACTATAACAACCGTATTAATCACCGGAATTGAATTGTTACGTGCAGGACCCTTTTTACTATCTAAATGACACATTTTAAAAAATTGGGTCATGAAATTGCTTTTTTGTCCTCCCTCATTATGCAGTAAAACCATCAAAGTTACAGCATTTTTCCATTCACTCTAAATCTCCAAGAAACTAACGGAACTCCCATTCTCCATTCGCAGACCGATTCCATTCCTCGCTCCAACGAATCCATTCCATCGCACGCGGCGGTTCGATCTCCAGCGGCTCCGCCTCCATCCGCGCAGCTCTATCGCCGATTACATCTCCATCTCGGTTAGTGGATTTTTTTGGGGATTTGTAACTTTGTTGTAAAACTTGAAATTGGATTGTTTTGCATTGTTTTGGTTGTTGTGAATTGCATGGGCAGCGTGTTTAGGAATGATTTAGGATGTTTGTTGCGTTTTCGGCTGCTTTGTGCATATTTTAGGGTAAAATTTGAATTTGTTAGCCGGAAAAACTGAACTACGGGGCCAAATCGCTTAGAACAAGCGATTGTTCACAGAAAAATCGCCCAAGGCGGGCGAACTTTCCAGTTGCAATCGATTGGCCTAAGCGATTGAACATGGAAAGTTCGCCCCCCTCGGGCGATTTTTCCTGTAAGAATTGGTGTCCTTTGGAAAAACACCAAAGGACACCAATTGTTTAGCATTATTCGTTTGAGAAAAGCGAATGAAGAAGAAAAATTCGCCCGGTGTCGGCAATTGTTTTGCCCTACATACGCCATTCCAAAGCGAACGTACCGGGTACAATCGCTTGACCTCGTTGAATTTTCCTTGTAAAAGCGATTAGGCCAAGCAATTGTAGGGTAAACAATCGCCAAGGCCTAGGAGTGTTCAACCGGTCGGGTTACCAGTCTACCAGTTCTGGTTTGTACCGGTTTTACATATTTTTTGGAAAATTAGAAAACTGACCGGTAAGGTACCGGTTCTGTCGATTTTTGGGTCTACCGGTTAAAACGGTCAACCGGTAAACGTTTTTTTTCCCCTGGAGCCTAATCAACACTTATCAACCCACAGCCCATAGACTCAACTAATAAAACTAGCCTAAACCCAACCCAATAAAAAATAACTTAGCCCAATAACCTAACCCACTAAACAAATTAATTTAAACTTAACATTTTGAAAAATTAATTTAGCCAAACAAGTAATTTCAAAAAAAGAAAAAAGAAAAAAAAGGGAGATGCCCGAGACCTGAAAGGCAAAGTGGGAAAAAGAAAGCCTTGCCCACTACCCACTGGCTCCTCTCTTTCAATTTCAAACCCTTCCAAGCTATATCGTGCCTCGCAATCGCTGTGACCCCGTCGCCGACTCCGTGTGACGCCGTCGCCGCCAGCTTCACCGTCCACTTCACAGCTTCGTTTCTGTTATGTGGCTATAGTACTTTTAGTTTCAGCCTTTCAGGTATGCAATTACTTTTAAAGTTTTGTTCTTTTGATTTTTATTCATTTTTTTATGTTGGTTTTGGGTAAATAATTATGTTGTGAAACAATAATCTAACAAAGTTTATGTTTTTTTTATGATTCATAAAACAAAAATCAATTATTTGTTTTTATGCATTTGGCGGATGAATTATATATTGTGCTCTATTTTTCTCTTTTCTTATGATGGTTGATGTTTACGGAAAATAAAATTCCTTTGCCAAATAATTGAGATTTTACTAGATTCCTAAATTCCTAATGAATCAAGAATGTAGATATTTTTATGAGCAATCACATGTTCTTCTTTTTACTTTACTATTTTAGTTTCAAATTAATTTAGTATGTATACTCTATAGTATCATTAATGTATTACGTATGTGAATCTTTTTGTAGATGGATGTTGAAAGTGACACTCCCTTGATGGAAAGAGCAATTCAAGAGGAAGAGGAACCAAGTGGTGTTGATTTATCGAGCTCGGAGGACGTTCCCGATATCCAGTCTTCTTGTCCAAATAAATGTGCTAAGACAAAGCCAAAGTGTAAGAAGAATGCTGGAGGAGTAGGTTCGCGTAAAAAGAAATCACCGGCATGGGCTCATTTTGAGACATTTCATGAGTTGGAGGAGGGAAATGTTCAAAAAGCTAGGTGTATTTGGTGTGATGCTGTGTACTACGCTGATCCATAAAAAAATGGGACTAAGGCTTTGCTGAATCATATTCCTAAATGTTCAAATAACCCACAGAACAGGAAGGATGGGAAATCTCTACAAACACAATTAGCTTTTGGGAAGAAACATGTTGATGAGCTGACAGGAAAAGGTAAGGCCAGATTACTTGCTTGGAAATTTGATCAACAAGCAATTAGGAAAGCTCTTTGTTGCATGATTATTGTGGATGAACTGCCTTTTAGATTTGTTCAGAAAAAGGGATTTCAGTATTTTATATTTTATGAGTGTTTGTTGTCATTCTTTTGTCATCCCTTCAAGAGTTATCATTACTAGAGATTGTTTTGATTTATATATGGAAGAAAAATGCAAATTGAAGTCTTTCATCAATAGTTCAAGTGGTAGGGTATGTTTGACCACTGATACATGGACTTCAAGGCATCAAGAATCTTATTTGTGTTTAACTGCACACTTTATTGATTCTGACTGGAATTTGCATAAGCGCATTCTGAATTTATTCCCAATTACTAGTCACAAGGGTAATGATCTTGGTGAGTATGTATATAAGTGTTTGCTGGATTGGGGAATTAATAATGTATTCACAGTTATAGTGGACAATGCTAGTTCAAATGATACAGCTGGGGGATATTTGAAAAAAAAATTTAAGAATTGGCCTAGAAGCATTTTAGGGGGAAAGTACACTCACATTAGATGTATTGCACATATATTGAACTTGGTTTCTCAAGACGGGTTGAAGATGGTTGGCAAGTCTGTTAGTCATGTTAGGAAAGCCATAAGATATGTTAAAATGTCTCCTACTAGATTGGCCAAGTTTAAAGAAGTGACTATAATGGAGGACAAGGAGTATAAGAAGCATCTTTGTTTAGATGTAGCAACTAGGTGGAATTCTACTTATTGGATGCTTAGTAGAGCTTTGGGATATCAAGAAGTTTTTGATGTTTATGCGGAGAATAATAGTGATATGATTGAGGCTCTTGAAGATAAAAAATGTTGTGTTTGTTGTGTACCCTCACTCAGATTGGGAAAATGTGTGTTTGTTATGTGATTATTTGGATTCATTTTACACTGTTACAACTGCAGTTTCTGGTTCTAAGTATGCTACTTCATTTGAGTTTGTTTCCCATTTGAGTGATATTGATGTTGTCATAAAACTGATGCTTGATTCTACTGATGTTGATACGAAAAAGATTGGGTCTACTATGCATGAGAAGTTCAATAAGTACTGGGGAGATTCGCTCAAAATGAATAAGGTTGTTTTTATGTGTGCTGCTATGGATCCTAGGCGTAAGATGAAATATCTTACTTACATACTTCCCAAGATATATGGAGGCACCATTTGTGAGGAATTAAGTGAGGATATGGAGAAAGAAATGAAAAGAATGTTCCATGATTATAAGAGGTTATATGAAAGTGGTAATTCATCAGTAGCTTCTTCCACTACTTCTATTACTTCAGAGAAAGAGGTTCAGAGTTTTGAATCGACTAGTTATAGTAGTGCAATGAACAGAGTAAAAGCTACAAGCAAATGAGTTCCACTGCTACACATGTGGTTACTACAGAATTGGAGAATTATCTCAGTGAGGATGTTCATCAATATACATATGGCTTTAAAGTATTAACTTGGTGGAGAGATAACAAATCCAGATTTCCTATACTTTCTCAGATGGCACGTGATTTACTTGCTGTACCACTTTCCACTGTGGCTTCAGAGTCAACTTTTAGTGCTGGTGGTAGAATTTTGGATTCTTTTAGGAATTCTTTGACACCTAAAATAGTGCAGGCACTAATTTGTACTCAAGACTGGCTACGGTGTGATGGGTCATTCATGACTGTTGAAGAAGATGTGGTAGAGCTTAAGGAATTGGAAGAAGGTAATATATTTTCTTTTTAACATATATTTTTCAACATAATGATTGTTATTCTAACGTATGTTATTTGTTATAGGATGAGATGATTTGAAAAAGGAATGCTCCTTTTTCGATACTATATGATTGATTCTCATCTTGTCCAAATTGATTGTTTATTGAGAATTAAGAGGTGAGATATTATCCTATAATTAAAAAGTAGAGATTAACAATATTCAAAGTGAATTGTTAATTTTTATTTATAAATATTGTAATTTTTAACACTTTAAATTTATCATTTAAATTGCAGATTTTCTCATGTTTGAGGATGGCATATGGATAATACTTGATATTTGGTGATCGTGATCAAGTGCACTTATTCTCTTGGTATTTAAAGACAATGGAGGAACTATTTATATTTTGGAAGGATTTTGTTGATGGATGATGATGTTTGTACTTTAATATTATGTTGGTTGATACTTAATATTTTGATTATCGTTATTCATGATCCATTATCTATATTATTTTATAATTTTGTGTTAGGAAATTTTGCTCGATTACAAATAAAATGTTGCCAATTTTTTTAAAAATTCACTTGAATACTTAACTGTGATTCTACATAATTAATGCCATGAGAGTGATGACACCTATAAAAATGAAAAATAAACTACCGTTATTTACCTTAAAAAATGAAAAGTAAAATGAAAATAGTATTACCTTGTTCATGTTAGTATGTTACCACCTCTTTGTCAAAGCATTGTTACTCAATGATTGCTTTGCTCATTGATTTAAAATTAGGCTTATAACTCGTAAAATATTTCATCAACATTAATTTGGTTGGATTTTAGAAAAGACACAATATTTATATGATAATTTTTTATTGTACATCATATTTCACATTTGATATAAGTTTACAATTTATATCACAAACTCATAATTATTAATTATTATGACATTGATATCTCATATGAAAGTATAAAGTCATTAACTAGTAGGACATTGGTTTAGACTATATGATATGATTTATCGGAGTTTGTAAACTTGATTCATTAAATTAGTTAATCTCACAAACTTTCAACGAAATGAAACGCTATCCATTACCATAAATTAAAATGAATTACCCTAACAAATATCTTCATTAAATTTTGAGAAATATCTAAATTACTTCTTGTTGGTGGCATGTTGCCTTGTTGGAGATTTAAATTGCTATTTATCAGTTGCCCCTTACAATTCATTATGGCGGTATTTTACAATAATTTTGTATACTCATTATACTTTTTAGTTATTATCTATACTAATATAATTATATGTGATCTACAATTAAATTTGACTTTTACAGTTGTATAGTTAACATATGAATGGAAGACTTGGAAGTTATAGAAACATGAATGAGTGCTGTGAAACAAAACAAACTATTTTATTATGTATTGTACATATGTGTTATTAATGTACTATTTTAGTGGAACTAGTAATGTATAATTCAGTGTAACAAGAAATATTGGTATCTATTTTATAGATTCAATTTTTGAAATATTATAAATAATAACCAATTAAAGTAATGTAGTAAGAGTAAAGGGTAGTATCGGTTTACTACCGGTTTTACCGGGTTAACAGTTTTTATCGGGCTACCGGTTTATCGATTTGTCGGTTTACCGGTAAACCGACAAACTGGTAATGAAAAAATGCCAACCGAAAACCGCCCCGATTAACCGGTCAAAACCGGGAAACCAAAAACCGTTAAAACCGATAAACCGAAACCCGATTCGGTTTTCAGTTGCCCGATTTTCTTGAACAGCCCTACCAAGGCCAGGTGATTGTTTCCTCTAAACAATACCATTCGGGGAGATGACAATAACACTGCATGACATTGCCTACATATTGCGCATTTCGATTGGGGGTAAGGCCATTTATGGGAAAACAAAGACTGCAAAATTAGGGGCGGAGGTTGCAGCGGTGTTGGGAATAGAGGAAGAGAAAATGGATAATCCTGGATGCGTGAAGCTGACCATCATTGAGGAAAAATATGCTAGTAAATACGATCAAGTGAATGCTGCCTCAGGTTATTTATTGTGGCTGCTAGGACTGACTCTGTTCGTGGACAAGATGAAAACCCACGTCTCAGTGCATTTTTTACCTTTCCTTCGTGATATTGAGAAGGTAAGTGAGTACTCATGGGACGCAGCTTGCTTGGCGTACTTGTATCGCCAGCTTGGAAAGTCATCTAGGGTAACGAGTGCTCAATTTAGAGGTTGTTTGTCTTTACTACAGGTTTGGATACATATTTACCTTCCGTTTAAATGTTTATATATTTTGTGGTCCATTGGTTGAATTATTTTTTTGTATCTTATTATTAGAGCTGGATATACAAATACTTTCCAACATTCAGCTCTCCAAAGAAGAGATCGTGAAATACAGGCATGCCTTCTGCAATGAAATGGCACGTTGGTACCGACAAGAAGCGTGTCACACAAAATGATTTGGATGCATACAGATGTGCGCTAAATACACTAAAGCCAAACGAGGTAATATATTCGTAGTTTATGATTGAAACATCTACTGCTAGTTCTTTCAATTCTTAGATGATTTCGTTTACTGTCTAACAAGTAAAATGGATACCATTTGAACACAATCCGACATTGGTCCATAAAATTTCATTGTATAAGGGGCTCATCCACTGCATAAACATTAAGGAGCCCTATATGCCGGATCGTGTGTCAAAACAGTTTAGATACACCCAACACATTACTTATCTAGTCTTTGTTTCCAAGGAGTGTTACAGAGGCCTCAAGACCAAAAAATATGTTTGTCATTACGATGTTGATATCCAAGGTTGGCAAATATATCATACGCGGCTTCTGCGGGAGATGAAGAGGGCCGATGCAACTGACGAATCATGTGAAGGAGATACCTTACTTCCAGTTTCGGTCGCATGTTCGTGTCAGTAGAGATCCGGTCGAGAAGGACAATCCTGGGCCTACCCAGTTGTCCCTGTCTGCGGTGAGTTTAAGATTATTTTAACTATATTTCTATTACTATGAAGATATTAATTTTTTTATTTTTAATTGTTGTAGCGCATTCAATACTTAGTATCTCGGATGGTTCTTCTTCATCCGAGGACTAGATATGCGGTCAGCTCTGAGACGCGTGCGAGAGCTCTTGATGAGATGGCCTATCATTTGGAGATGTCGGGACTTGAAGAACTTGCGGCCAAACCGCCTTATGACCAGTAGTTCATTGTAGTATTAGATGTGGATTTGGTATTATTAGTGTAATGAATGTTATGCTTTTCTATTTTATTTTATTTGTATACAATTGTGAAATCTTTTGCTGAAATCGTAACTGAATGTTGGTTGTTGAATTGTTTAACAATGGTATTTTAATAGTTCATTATGTTTTTTACAGGGATTGATTGGCCCTTGTATAGGGGAGACTATATCCAAATTTCTAAATGATAAATACACATTGAATAATATTTCATTCTGCATTAAATCCAAATTTTTATTTCCAATACACATTGAAAATTGCAAATTATAATTTCGATTAACTTGATATAACCCCTAATCGATAACTATCGTAGGTTGTATGTCAATATTACATACACTATCGACGTAGAATCTACGATAGTTTTCTAATCGGTCTTGTAACCTATCCTTCAAATCATCCATCATATTTGACTTATGGTGTCGCCACAACACACAGATTGCGGGCAACAAGACTTCGCTGTTGTTCCCAAACAAATAAAATGATTGTCAAATATATGACCCATAGTGATGTAGGTGTTCGGATCATCAGATATGCCAGACTTCCTCAACTGCAGTGGAAGGAAGGTACAACATTCTGCTCCATAGAATGCAAATACCCTCTATTACCTTGTGACGACAAGTAGGCCAAATAGATAAGTATCAAACCAAAACTCCCTTGAAGCAGGAGTTATATGGCAATTCAACACCCTTGAAGCTGAAGTGTAGTTATCTTCACCAAGAACTCCAAACCACAGTGCAACATACTCTTCAAGTTCAAGTGAAAGCTCCTTCCGGACTTGTGGCCATAATGACTCATCACTATGTACGAATCTAGCTATTACCCTAAAATCACAGTGTCCATCCCCCTTTATATTTTTATAATCAATAACATAATCGAACACAAACTTTCTCACTATTTTTGGAAGGTTGAAAGGCCAGTTGAATTCGTTAGAATTCAGTCGTCTCCTTCTGGTTGATGTCCCAGTCCTACTGCGACCTACACACGTAATTCATATGCATCACGGTAACGATCAATACTCAAATACAGAAAACAATACTAATAATGTCATCTGGCAAACTATATGTACCTTTGCCTCTGCCTCTGCCTCTGCTAGCTTCCCTCTCGGCATGCTCCCAACCAGACAGATTTTGCTGTGTTGAATTGTGGCTTAGCCGACCCCTGTGTGGCCTGTGTATCGGATCAGCTAGGTCAACAGTATCTGGATGCAGAGTAGTATGCATGACACGCTACTCTGTATATGTTCGCAGTGGGACGCTGTGAGGCCTCAACATACATGTCATGCAGTCGCCCTTGTGCTGTTTGCAGCTCCTCATCACTGGGAATATTTCCTGCTTCCAAAGTTAGAGTCTTCCAGAAGACGTCAACATCCACAAGATCAATAGGTTTGAAATACTTAACCATTTTAACCATCTCATGTGCATACGGCAAGCCGAAGCTAGTTGGCATTTCACAACCACACAATTTACTATTTGCCCCGAACAGTGCACCTCTCTTTTTATATTCATGTAATAACAACAGTATGGCATCGTGCAAAACTCTATCGTTCAGCCTACTATACAACAGGTATTTGGCTTCACGCAAAGTTTTGCTGCGAGAAGCCTCCAATTTACTCTGGATCTCATCCAAATGCTCCTTTATCATTCTATTTATGCCCAAAAAATAGTAAAAAATGATCCTTTATCAGTTTTAATGACATTCTTCAGCATAGCATGTGCACTCTCAGCCTTGAAAAATTAAATACCATACGAAATTAAGGATTTAAATGGGATAATAATTGATCAAGCATGCATATCTTTAAAATCTGTACAATGAAAGTTAATAGGTTTTCACATGTTGTTTGTACGTCCTCCGTAGTGTTTTATGTCATTAGTCCAGAATGATACAAATTTGGACTTGTGGGGATCCAACCATGTTTGGTGCAAATAACTGACCACTGATCTCCATCGACCTCTATAGTGCGTCTCAATGAATTCCACAGCTTTCATGAACTGTTCATATGTTAAAGCACTCATCACTCTTCTCCACTGACCTTCAAACTCATCTAAGATCTCAGTATCCGTACACACACTTAGTGCTTTCTTCCTTACATCAATAGCAATATGTCTCTTGTAAAGTATTTGCCTAGAATGTAGAAATACATTGTGCATAGCTTTCAGTATAGCCGACTCTCTATTGGTCATTACAACAAATGAGTATTTCAATGGATCAAATAGTTGCCTCAATCTAGTCATGGCCCAGAAATAAGTTTCATAGATCTTATCCCACAATAAAGTAAAAGCAATATTAATGTATTGATCCGTATGAACATGATCGACTATTTGCAGAAGAGGCATGTCATACATGTTTGTCTTGTACGTCGTATCCATGAACAATACATAAGGAAACGAGCGTAGTAGACTAGGAACCACCTCGTGAGCGAAGAACATATTTTCAATAGCATTACGCTCATCTTCTGCTGGATACCAGTAGTAGTATCTGTAATCCTGTAATAGTTTTAAAAAATACTGTATTGGACTTAAATCGCCTCTCTCATCTCTTCTTATTTTTGATGTTTCATTAAACACCTATCTTATGCGGGTGATATTATCTGCATTATCAGCTCGCAGTTTTGCCAACATATGTTTCGGCCTCATATTTATTTTCATAATTTCTGAAATTTTTGCCTTTTTTACTACATTCAACTGTGAGTGCTTTTGATGCCAATTTCTAATCAGGGGTAATTCATGATTGTGCTGACATTTTATGGCATTCAACTTCTAGTTACCCCTACTGAATTCTTTTTCTACCAGTTGAAACGGACAACTGGTCAGCTTGCTACTGGTGTTGCTACGACTTCTTTTCCCTTCACCTAAGGGGGCCTTACTTCTAAGATCTACCGACCTATCACAGCCGATATCCACTCGGCCCCTTCTCCCTTTTAGAGGCCCTTTCCATTTTTTAGATGATGTGATTTTAGTAGCAAACTTATGATCGACTGCTCTAGTTTCAACCCAATGAATCAAGTCCGCTCTAGTCGTGAACTCTTCATCCGTTTGAAATATATCAATGTAATCTGGAAATATGCATTCATCCTCAAAATATATATCCTGTCAAGGAAAGAAAATATAGAATCAGGAATTTCGGAAAATGGGGGTACAAAACATATTTTTGGAAGAATCGCCCGTAAGGGGTGATTCTTTCAGATAAAATCGCCCAGAAGAGGCGTATCTATCTGAAAGAATCGCCTCTTATGGGCGATCTATGGGGAAATGATCGCCCCATACGGGCAAATAATATAGAATATATTGGTGTCCTTTGGCGAACAAATCCCATATTTCCGATAACATTAGGTGGACAAGATTTGTTCCCCACAGGACGCCAATGTGTTCACGATTTTTCCCCTAATAATAGCCTGCCTTTGGCAATTCTTGCTGATAAAAGCGCTGCCTCTGGGCGATTTTATCATAAAGAATCGATCCTTGTGGGCAATTGTTTTTGCAGTAAAAAAAACTTTAAAAAGGTTACAGCTTTTGGTCTTCAAAAGTGTAATTTTCATACGTACTGTGAAATATTGATTGTCTCCGTCGTTATCGCCCATTATATGAAGGCAAAATTCTTGGATTCTTGCTTCAACGCTATGAAAGTGGAGTAAAATGAAGAGGAGTGAAAGAAACTTTGCAAAAATTTTAGTAGAAATGAAGATGATTGAGATGAGGGAATGAAGGTGATTGAGATGAGGGAATGAAGGTGAGTGAGATGAGGAAATGTATGTGAAAGTAAATTTGTTAGGTGAAAATATTTATGAGGGTAGAAATTTGTAAGGGTATTATTGTCTTTTCACTACTAAAATTTTTAAAAAGTGTCATGTAAATAGTAAAAAACGTCCTGTGAATAACATGCCCCTTAATCACTTTTCGTCTTCTTTTAATTTAGGGAAAATTTGAAAATCCACGAAACTTTAGCAAATATCTAAAAGATACAAATTTAGTCCCAAATTTTCTAGTAAATATCAAAATGCCCTTGTTTGTGGGACATTTTTACTTTCTCATACAAATTCAAGAATTCTTATATGGTCAAAGGGTTTTTTCTTATTGTTTTTTAAGTTAAAAGGTTTGTTTTGGTATTTTTATAAAGCTTAGAGTTTTAAAATTCACCCTTTACTTTATCATAGCTGCCATGATAATTTATAATAAAATTTTTTTTTTAGGAATAATTCTCTTGTTCCATATATTTAAAAATAAAGTAAATTGTATTTTTCCTTTTCTACATTTTTTAAATGATGTTTTTAAGTCATTTATTTGTACATATATGCATTTTTATCCCTTTAAGTTGGTAAATTGATTTTTATTTTCTAGTTTGTTAGGTAACTTTTATTTTGATCTTCATAAGTGGATGTCATGTGATACACTAGAGAGCAAGAGGTGTCATACAAGAACCATTTTGCTATCGTGGATTAGAAATAAGAAGTACAGAGGTTCTTAGATAGAGCATTGGAGGCGGGTTTTTCCGGTTGGGGAACGCGGAAAAGGATCCAATGAATTCGAAAGAATTGAACGAGGAGCCGTATGAGGTGAAAATCTCACGGGAAAACCTGCCTCTTGGATTATTGGAGGCGGGTTTTCCCGGCACTCGCCACCAATAGTGTACATTACTGGAGGTGGGTGCCGGGAAAACCTACCTCCAATAACCCAATAGACTATTGGAGGCGGGTTTTCCTGGCACCCGCATCCAATAGTGTGCATTATTGAAGGCTGGTGCTGGGAAAACCTGCCTCCAATACTATAGGCGAAAATTTTCATCGCCTTTGGAGGCGGGTTGTTAGAAACCTGCCTCAAGCGCCCCTATTGGAGGCGGGTTTTTGAAAACCTGCTTCTAAATGGACGCCTTCAATGACCCTTTCTGTAGTAGTGATATTTAAATATCACATATTAAATATAGATAAACAAATATGGCTCTAATACCACTGTAAGTTAATCAATCTATATGCAGTGGAATAAATATAGATTGAACATGATAGGATCACTTTGCAATCTATAAATAATATAATATACGAGAGATCAGTTATTACCCTGAGAGCAAATCCATCAACAATATTCAGGCATCCATTAAAGATGGGCATGGAGGTGAAACTGATCATGAACTGTACAGTGTCTGGCCTTTAGCGGTATCCACACAAACAACATTATTGGGATCCTCCCAATTAAAGGACTGATCAGTCAGAAGATTGACTGCTAGATTACTGGGATATTGTGTATGTGCATATTATGCAAGATATATGTCTCCCATTCAAGTGATTACGGCTTTTTTATTTATTTATATATATAGATATTTTAATGGTACAAATCTATTACAAGTAGGAACCCTAACTAAAATAGGAAGGAAACCATAATGAAGTATTTATTAATAAGTCTCTAGAGTTAATTTATCCAATAAATTAGCCCATAATTAATCATTTAACACAATCAGTTATTCTTATGTGTGTGACCCTTTATGTTCATAAACACGTTGACAATAATTATATATTATAATTCCATCGTGTATTGAGTTTAGTATCTAGTGTATCGAGTTTAACTTTTGATGTGCTAAAGTATCGCATATTAAGTTTAGCTTTTCATATATTGATCGAATATTGAGTTTAACATCTGATGTATCGAGTTTAGCATCCGAAATATCACGGTAATGTGTTTACCCTCTGATGTATCGTGTATCAAGTTTAGTCCATGATGTATCGCATATTGAGTTTATTGTTGGTGCATCGTGGTTATGAGCTTAGTCTCTGATGTATTGTGCATCAAATTTAGCCTCTCATCTCATGTATTGCGTATTTATGAAACATGCATATCAAGTTTAGCTTATAATACAATTAATGCGTGCTGGACAGTTATACCATCTCACATGAGACTTCCCCTAATCATATATATAGGGCAATAGTTATGAACTCATACATTTATATAGTAATTTTATTTTTTGTTTTTGTCTCTTGATTAATTTATTGACCAAACTATGTATTTTCATTTGTATTTATCATGCATGTCTCATGCGCCTCGTCAACTAAAAGATTAAAGAAAAAGTCAAATAAAATATAAGGGCATGTACGTTTTGTTATTTTGATTTCATTTTGAGTTTCAAACTCACTTTTCAAACATAAACCTGTTCTATAAAGTTTTAGTTTTGGTTTTAACAGTAAATTTAATATATTATAATCAATTTTCATCATTTTCAATACAACATTTTATTATTCAGCTATACTTTTTACATTTTCAATACACTTTTTATATTATAAAACTATTTTTCCAAAACTAAAATTCAAACCTTCAGTAAAGAATATGATTTAGATTTTTTTTTTCTACCCAAAAAATATATTTACCTAATCCTCACCACCGTTTATGAGTTTTGACACAAACTTTTCAATCATAGTATTGTATATTAAGAAATTCAAGAAACTACTTCTCAAAATTATGTTACTAAACACAATTATTTATCACTTTTTAAAACCATATTTGTTTGAATGTATTTAAAAACATATTTTTAAAAATATATTCTCCAAAACATTTTTAAAATACAGTAACGCACAAAGCATAAGTCTTTTTTTTTTTTTTTGTGAATAATATCTAATTAAGTGGTTGAGGGGCATAAAAACCACTTATTAAAATTAAAAAAATGATAAGAAAAAGGCAGAGGGGGGCGTAATAAGGCTTACCTCCACATACAAAGTATGATGCAAATAAAAAGGAATATACATTTAAACCCTAAGATGAGGGAAACTACGAGCATATAAAGAAAGTAATCCACATACCTCATATAGTAATAAGGAGTGCCCAAAGAAACCTGATTATTGATTAGAGTTGGCCAGGCGTGTCCAGGAATCAGCCACTGCATGCATTTGCTTCGCGATAGGTATGACAGATCTGAAAAAACTGTCGCATTGTTTGAACTCCTCAGAATAGTGGATGCCATCCATAACTATACTCCATTTTGAAGACAATCGAGGAGGATTTGTTAGTAGCTTTCAATGTTCAAGGAAGTGATGTTTTTCTCTTTGCAGGCTAAGAGACTGAAAAAAAAAAAAAAAAAGGAGCAAAATCTTTAGACTAAAAACTAGTCAGGCCTAAAGCAACGCTTCCAGCAAAACTAACATACCCCTGGCCTGTCTCTAAGAACAAAACCTGCACCCGAAAGGCCAGGATTTCCCCGAGAGGAATCATCCACATTCAAATTGAGATCCCCAACAAGAAGTGGAGAGCATTATACAACTTGTGTTCTTTCCTCTTTCTGTAAGACCGATGCAGAATAACCCCTGATGGAAGCAAAAAAAGCACTCGATGTAAAGAAAAGTTGACGTCACAATTTTCACTGGTCATAAACTAAAAGCCCTATCCATTACTGGATAATTTTTAAAATATTGACGCTATTTTAAGAGTGTTATTTTAGGACTTTCATGTTAATAAAACGTGTTTCAAAACTTATTTTAAAAAAATATTAAAAAGTATTATAAATTTACGAAAATAAGAACTGAAAATAATTATTTTTAAATATCACATATTAAAATGAGCCATTCATAAAAAAGTAAGAGCTAAATTAGAAATATAATTTACTCATAAAATAACCATACTAGTCTATACATTTGTATAAAACTTTTTGGGTAAATTACAAAATTCGCTTGAGATTTGTCCAAATTATCAAGTGAACCCTGAGATTTTAATAAATAAATAAATAAATAACCCGACATGGTTCATTTAACAAAACAAATCATATGGTTTTAGTTCACCTCAACGGTTTGTTTTGTAATTTCTTGAAATTACAAGGTTCGCTTGATAATGTTACTAGAGGAAGCGTGGATCGTTTTTGTACATACTTTTTGAAACCTTATGGTTTACTTAATAATTTGATTCCCTGAATGTTTTTGTCTAACTACTAGCAACTAGGCAAATCATGAAAAATACATGCACAAATCATATATAGAAAACTTAAAACAAAGGAATGATAATGTTACGATTTCTTTTTGGGCAAGGTGAAACTCCTCCAAAATGTATGATCTTGTTAAAATTCTCAAATCTAGTTGATATAAGAAAATTAAGAAAAATAGAAAAATAAAAAAGTTGTAATTTAATCTTATCTACTAATCTATGTGAAATCCTTGGAGTCCCGCGAAATCGCCACGGCTTCTGTTTTGCTCCTCAATTTTAGCAAATGAGGGTTTTGGGATCAAATTACAAAATTGACCATCATTAAGGATCAAGAAGGAAAGTCTTTAATTCCAGGAGTCCCGCGAAATCGCCACGGCTTCTGTTTTGCGCCTCAATTTCTCTTAACTGGTCTTAAGAAAATCCTCAAATCAGCTTGGCTTGAAACATAATTATAGAAAATTAATGGCCATTTTTTGAATTACCGCAACTCCTTGTATCGCGCTGCAACTTTCTGCAGGTTTTTATTTTCTTCAACCTTCGAATTGTTGCGCCCCCGTATGACATCACGACTTTCCTAGGGTTGTCTCCCCATTTTTCCTTTTTATTTTTTTACTTTTCACAAACTCTCTTCAAAAAAGTTCTTAACATAAAAACATCATGAGTTATAAGTTTCCATTTTCACATCAAATTAAACTCACTCTTTAAAGGCAATTATGATTGCTAAGGGTATATATATATATATATATATATATATAATTCTCTCACCAAAATATCCCCAAGCTTAAATCAATGCTTGCCCTCAAGTAATTAGACTAAATATGTTACGCAATTAAACTCAATCCTTCAAAATACACATGAGTCAAAGAGATCACAATTAAATACAAGTCATATGAATCTCACAATGATATGACATGAAAACATAAAGGTGAATCAAGAGACCATATATTACTCAAACGTGAAAAAATCATTCTTATTCATTCAAAATTCAGGCAAATGGTCAAGTCAATGCACTTCATAAGTTTAACAAGTTGTGCAAGCAAGCAAACTATGTGAATGTATGAAAACAAATGGTCAACTAGTATGAATGAAATTTTGTACCGAGATGGTGGGCTTATCAAAGACTCAAGACCTCATTTCACCTATCAAGCAACATCATGGTGAGAAATGAAAGATATATTCAACCAAGCCAGAGCTTGCATCATTTAAACTGACTCAAATTTAAGCAACTACGCTCTCTCTCCCAATGCTGCCAATATGTATTGATTTATTTGAATTTGGGTGCAATGCATGAGGTACTTCCTCTCAAAATGTAAGGGTTAAGACAATGAAATGTTCTAGGGTGAATTACAATTACCCGTAAACTTTGGGTGTAATTACAAAATTAATCATATTATCTTTAAAAATTACATTTACACCCCTTCTAATTTATTCATAGTACAAAACAAAAATTTTGAGGTGTGAAAATTACAAAATGATCTTGTAAGGCATAATAAAAGTTACAAAATAATCCGCACGGTACATGTAAATTGTACTATATTTCAGAGCTTTTTCTTATAATTTGTAAGTTTAAAGGGGTGATTTGTTATTTAGCAAAAGTAATAGGGCTAATTTAGTAAATTAATTCTCCTAAGGTTATATTTTTGGTAAGGTCACTAGGGAAAAATAATTCGTCTAGCATGAAATAGATTCATGTATGGAGAATATGGCTATGCGATGCGTCCTTGCAGTTTGTTATTTTCATGAAATAGATTCCTATTTTCTATTTAAAATGAAACACTCTCAAACTTACAAAAGTATCACAAGTGTTAGTTTGTATAATAAATTATTCATGTTCAAGTATCAAGTTTTGTTTAAGAGTGTCACTATCAAACTATCAATAAAATAAATTAATAAGTAAAAAGATTTAAAAAGTAAGAAAAAAACAATAACTTAATGTTTCAAAGTAAAATTCTCAAACTACATCTACAAGAATACCACGGTTAAAAAAAGTATCAGTGAAATAAATTAATAAGTAAACCGAAAAAAAGTATACATATAGTGAAATTAATAATTAAAAGTAATAATCAATCTCATTGTTTATCGTTACATATAGTGATAAAGATAACACATGGAAGCATATGAATTTATTTCCATGTGGGATGGATAGGGTGTTTTTACATCTTTGTTACTGTTATCTACCATGTGAGAAATTTCATACTTTTCATATGGGATGGACAGGGATTTTTTTTTTATTTATTTATTTTACCATCTTAGACCACTATAGTGAGGGGGAAAAACATAGTTGAGCAACTTTAACCAAATGATTTTTGTCAGTACAACAAAATAAACTATGTTTGCTTTATATTTTAAGTTAAAGTAAACTACCCAAGCGATTAACAAGTAGAGCAGTAGGTGGCCTATTATGCAAACAAAATTCTATCACTGTGTCTCACAAAAACTCCATGCCCACTAACTAGCTACAGTTATGCTTTGGAACATATCAAAGCATATGTCCCCTGCTCAGAGCAACAAACACAAGCTCTCAATGTTACATTAAAATATCCAAAAAAATGTATGAATGCAATTCAACTATATCAATGACATCTATTTAAACTTTTAGAAAGTCAAAGAGGTATCTAACTTATCAAGCTTTTAAACAACAAACTACTGAAGAACATATACTTATGTAGGATAAAAATAAAAAAAAAAAAAAAAAAAAATCCCTCTCATTGCATCATATATTGCAAACAAGTTTGAAAACAACAACCAAGTAGAGAGACACATAAAAAGTAGCAAATAGCAGCAAAAAACAGGAAAAAAAAACTCGCACCTCACCCTTAAGCAACTTAATGAATTTGATTTGTATAAGAAGAACAATTAATTACAAACATACTAGAAAAGGAAAAAAGAAAAACACCAAAACTAAACTACAAGGCAAGTAAGGAGATAAGCACAGTTTTTTTTGGCAAACACGGCCAAGTTTGTCTTTTATCTGCTCGACATAAGATCTTCATATAGTAGTTTTGACTTCTACTCCATTAACACTTTCACGAACCTCGCTGATTTCATCACTCTCATCATCACCTTTAGGATTGCATAAACTTCTTTTGGAATTAAGCTTCAACATCTATCCTTGGTTCCTGTTATAATTACATCTACCAATTATAGAGATTATAACACGTAAATCACTATCAACTGCATCTGCAACATAGAACACATGTGTAGCTTGGGACGATAAAATGAAAGGGTCATTATGTTGCCTATCATTTGTGAACTTAGCCATTGTAAACCGATTTGTTATATTGTATTAACAGTTTTCTTTTTTAGAACCAATCACATCCAAATAAAACAACATTACGACCTATATAATCCAACTCAATAATATCGGTCAACATTCCATAATAATCTAACTCAATTAAGATGGAATGTTAATCCCTTACACTATAAAAGTTTGATATCGTTGCCTTGACAACTACACCACTGTTTTGTATTTTTCTTTTACCCTCCATCTCTCTTGTATGAAATTAAGTCATTGACAACATTTTTTCCGCATGTTACTCCTGTGATGTTTCGACCCCTAGTAAGAAAATTTAAATCTCAAGATATTTCATTTTCCTAGTGCAATTGCAAATCATTGACCTACAAAATGGGAAAATAAATTATTTTGTAGGGAAAAAAAAATAAGGAACATGCTACAATCAGAAAAAATCTTACGTGATTAGAAAACCACTTAGAAAATTATTCAATGTGAATACGTTCAACTTAGTAGCGTGCAACACGTGAATAATTTTTTCTACTAGTTTATGATTGAAATCCCAATAAGAAGAACCTAAGAGGGGGAGGGGGTGAATTAGGTTCTTGACCCTTTAAAAAATATTTATTCTACAAAGAAGAACTTTGAAAAATAATTTTCAAAGACAAGTTTTAAAACTAATTTATAACTAGATTTCTAAGTGAGGTGTGTGATTAGTGATTTGCAAAACATGAAAGCAAATAAACAAGAAGGAAGACACTCCAAATTTATAGTGGTTCGGATTCCCCTTGAATCCTACTCCACTCCCCAAGTTCTACAACTTGAGATTCCTAATCCTCTAGGAAACATTTAAAGGAGTGTTTCAATCCCTTACACTTGCTTAACTCTTTCTCAAGAGATTAAGGGCCTGTTCTTTTCCAAAGTTTGAAACCAAGTTTGAAAAAAAGTTTTGAAAACTTTTTGGTTTCAAACCAATTTTAAGAAACAAGGGTTTCAAAACAAGTTTAAAAAAAAAAAAAATTTGGGCAATTTTTTTTCTTTCTCTATCTCCTTCCCTCTTTCACTATTTCTCCATTTTCACACCTTCCACCACCACCCACCACTGCTAATGAACCACCTCCGGCGCTGGAGAAGAAGAGGAAGAAGAAGAAGAGGGAGAAGAAGAAAGAAGAAGAAGAGAGAGAAGAGAAGAAGAGAGAAGTGATGAAGATGAAGAAGGAGAAGAAGATGAGAGTGATGAAGAGAAGAAAGAGAAGAAGAAGGAGAAGAAGAAGAAGGAGAAGAAGAAGGAGAAAAAGAAGAAGGAGATAGTGAAGATGAGTGGGCGGCGGCGGGCTTGAAGAAGAGGAAGAAGAAGAAGAATCTTATAGGAAGAAGAAGAAGCAGGAGAAGAAGAAGGAAGAAAAAGAAGAAGAAGAGAGCGAAGAAGAAGAAGAGGAAGAAGGAAGAAGAAGAAGAAGGAAGGAGAAGAAGAAGGAATAAGAAGAAGAAGAAGAAGGAGAAGGAGAAGGAGAAGGAGAAGAAGATGAGAGTTTGGCGACGGCAGCTGGGGCGGCGGTGGGCGGTGGTTGTCTGTGGCTAGAGTGAAGAAGAGGAAGAGGAAGAAGAAGAAGAAGAAGAAGAAGCAAGGAGAAGGAGGTAAAAAAAATCTTAAAATTAAGTTTGAAACTTTTTTTTTAAAACTTATAAAAGAACAAGGTTTTGTAACTTTTTGGACAAAAAACCCAAAACAAGTCTCAAACTTGGTTTGAAAACTTGAAAAAGAACAGGCCCTTAGACTTTTTCCTTGCCTAATCTAGGTCTAGACTTTGGACTTTACCCCTTTGCTTAATCCAAACTCTTGGATTAAGACCCCCTTACCTAAGGCTAGCAATGGATCTTTTGCCCTATCATTCCTCAAGAATTTTAGGTCTTACTCAAGACTCCCCTTGCTTAGCAATTAGGACTTTTACAAATGCCTAACCTCAACCCCTTGAGATAGGACTTTTCCTTCTCTTCTTGCTCCCTCTTACTTCATGCCTAACTCTTAATCAAGAGCTTCAGACTTTGCCTCACTTACAAGATGCCTACAATACTTACTCAAGTGTTTAGGACTTCCCTCAATATGTTTACAAAGTAGGAAAATAATGCTATGAAAAATAGCTAACAATTACAATGAAGATTTTTTAATTCTAGCCTAACTTTGAAATAATTTACTAGAACTTTGAATGATCTTTTGAGAGCTTTTTGAACACTTGAAAATGCTGAAAATCAGATGGGAAGAGGTTTTTTTTTTTTTTTTTTTTAATGTTTTTCAAGTGGGGATATTTATAGGAGGAGAGACCCCTTGAAAGAGTGCAAAAAAGCTTCCCGAAGCACCTGCGACGCAGCCCGCAACTGTCGCAGGGCTAGCCCTGTGCGCTCGGCTCGCAGCGCAAGGCCTGCACACGCAGTGCAAGGCCTGCACACGCAGTGCCTGTGCGTGGCGCTGCCCTGGGCCACGCTGTCAGCCCCTTGTCAGCTTGATTTGACATCTTTTTTCGTTTGCTTGTCGTTTTTTCGTTTTCTGACTAAGAAACACCGTGGGTCTCACCTAGGGACGTGCTCGGGACTCGTTTTTCTTCTTTTATTCATTTGCTTGTCGTTTCTTCATTTTAGCTTATTTTTATTGCCTTTTTTGTGTCGATTTTTCCGTGAACATTTCTTTACATTTTATTACTTGGAAAAACTATGGGTCCCACCTCGGGACGTATTTTTCTTCTTTCTTCATTTGCTTGTTGTTTTTTCGTTTTAGCTCATTTTTCATTGCTGTTTTTTTGCGTCGATTCTTCCATAAACATTTCCTTACATTCTTTCACTTAGAAGAACCGTTAAATTAATTCTCATATTTGTTAACTCATCAATCAAAATAAGGATTAAGTCCAACCGAGTCTAACAATGATGTTGCCTACAATTTAAACCTAATCAAAGCATGCCTAAAATTATATATATATATATATATATATATATTTATACACACATTAGAAAAATGAGCAAATTGTATTGAAGTATTACACTTACTCAATATGTGGTTTGACTACCTCAAAATTAAACAAAATATATCGATATGCCTTTTTAAGTGAGTCTTCATCAAATTTTCTTAGCTGTTCATTTTCCAAAAGCACGACCTTCAGCGTGCGCCCCACGCCGCAGCACCTTAGCCCCGCGCCCCAGACCTCATCGCGCGCCCCGCACTAACCCCACAACTGCCCCTCAGCGCGTGCGCGCCCCGCACAGCACCAACGCGCCCTCGCGCCACAGCACCAGCATGCCCTCCGCCACACCACCAGCGCGTGCCCCATCACAGCATCAGCGCACCCGCGCCACAACGACTGAGTCCAATGGCGCCCAACCTTGTATATATTGATTTGTGTTATTTATTCATGTTGTTATAGTTAGGAAGGTTGGGGGATATTAGTTTTAGTCAGATAGGTGATCTTTCGTAAGATCACCCATTTTTGTACGCATTGATCCCCTTACCAATCACTTCTGATTTTTAGCCTTTCTAGTTATTAGTGGACTAATGTAATGCAAGCAGGAGTCGGGTTTTCGTCCACCCCCTTTAAGTTCTTGGCTATTTCTTGTAAATGCTATCTTATATTAACGAAAATAAAGCTTTGGCTTATGAGTTTGCCATCGTCTATTTCCATTATTACGGATGGTGCTATTTACAAGTCCTTTGGGAATGAGTCCCTTTTGCGAGATGTTGGCGGAAGCTTGGCTAGTGAGCCTTGCTTGCCACATGGCGCGCTTATTTTGGTGATTTAAAATAACGTCCCGTGACACATTGTAAAGACATCTAATCAAGGTGTTGTGAATACATTTATGACCTTATTTCTAATGGTCTAAGTACAATGAGCAGAATGTCAAGCATTCTTCAGCAACATACCTTTGAGCAATTGAACCTCCAGACCTACTTCTATTTCAAATATACGATTTTCAGTCTACCTAAATACCTTCATGTAAAATTAAATAAAGTCATAAGAAAAGAATTCAGATTTTCCATATATGAACAATATAACAAATAGAAAAAATTAAATGATTAATTATGTTTCAATTGGATACATCCAACAATAGTGTAATAGCCCAACAAACTTTTCAATAGCCAAATGAATATTTGAATGCACAATTACATAAAAAAAAAAAATGAAGATGGAAAAACTACTCCTTATTCAAAAAAAATGAAGATGGAAATACTACTCCTTATTCAAAAAAAATGAAGATGGAAATACTACTCCTTCCAATTGACATAGGGTAATAGCAATTTATTTTTCAACTTAGCTATGTCTGGTGGATAAACTGTTTTAGAGCATATTTCTCTAAAGTATCTATTCAATTTAGTCAAAGGAACATACACCGACTTTGGCAAGGTTTCTTACAGATAATAATTGTTACATCAAAACATGATGATCATGACTCTTCATCCAACAAGTTTGGCAAGTTTATGCAGTTTTAAATGAACACCTTGTGATATATAAGAAGCATAGTAATTAGGCACCTTTTCATTTTTCTCAACGTAGCCAAACTTGCTCTTTTCTTCCTTATTCATTTTAAAAGCTGTTGGAGGCAAGTAAACTTTGGTTGACTTATTTAAAATGGGATAAAGCACAGATCTAATCCACATTTCTTTTAAATCAAGTCATGACTTAAGATTGTTTGTCGTTTTTCCATCCATGTCTAGTAACGTAGAACAAATGCTTGCCTCCAGAGTTGACCGCCCATATTGCCGCCGACTAAAGTCGACTGCCCAAATCACCAAAATCTTTCCAAAACCTATTTTTCTATAAACAAACCAAATTCAAATGGGAAACAAACTAAAGCTCTGTTCTCTTAGTACTATGGATAAGAAATTTTTTGATTAGGGAAGAATTTTGTTTTGGAGGGAATTTCTTTTTGAAATTTGTATAAGAAAGAGAATAAAAAGTGTAATGATTATGTTTTTTTTGAATTTATGTGAGTGAGGATTTAGAGGGAATTTTTAAATTTAAATTGTGAATTTTGTAAAAATGATGTTGTTTCTTTGTGTAATATTTTTGAGAAAAGAGTGATACTTTTCCTGATTATGTTCGGAAAAGAACAGAGCCTAAATTAACAAATTTGCAACCACTGCCGAAACCTATGACGACCGCCGCACAAAGAAGCCCCAATAACTATACTGAAGCTACCATCGCCGATCGCCCGAATCAATAACGAAATTTGAACTAAGTTGAATCTCACCACACGTGAACTAAGGAAGTAAAAAACCAAACAAAGCAAATTAATTTATAGCTGTTGCCGAATCCAAACTCAATCCAATTTGACTCTATGCAATTTCTAACTGCACCCAAACCAAGACGAACCAACAAAAGCTATGTCAATAAATTGATGCAAAATCGAACGAAGACGAACCAACAAAAGCTATGTCAATAAATTGACGCAAAACCGAAGCTGAACAAAGTGATTTGATTTCGGAAATAGAACCGCCGCAAGGGATTTTTTTTTTTTTCTTTTCTTCCTTGGTGTGCCTATTTCTAAACTTGGTTCTGGCACTATGTTAGAATCTGTCAAATTAGATTGGGAGAGAAGAGAAGCACTTCAATAAAACAAATAAACAATACAAACCAAATACGAACTAGTTTTACCATTTTCCAATAAGGAACTATAACCATTACTAAACATGTTACTATCATATATCTAACAAGCTTATCTGATAAAGTTTAATTAGTACTGGTATATATTTCATAAATAAAAAGTTTTTTAATATATTATAGACGAAGGGAGTCTCATTTAATTTTCTGATTTGAGGGTTTTGCCATTTGTTTGGACGGTCCAACAAATTCCAAAGAGGGATACAATTGCATCATGCATACAAAATTTCAAAGCATAACAAACCTCTCATAACCAAAGCAACCAAATCATAATCATCTAGAATATTGCAACACGGTATTACCGCTATACTTGTATGGCAAACCGCTTCTCTACTTAATATGTGATCACTGCATTATATATGCCTGAAAAATTTCCCGTTTTGTGGGATGACCACAATTATCAACACCTATGTAATATGGAGAGAATTATTTTATAACGTGATATCACATACAAGTTAAAAAATAACGTGATCGAGAAAATTAAGGATGGATGCAAGAAAGATGGCAAGTCTTGGGTTAATGGCGATGCTCATCTTTACGATGACAATAACAATGGTGAATTCACAAAATCTTCATCGGGCGAATTCGAAAGATCCTCAGGCGAATTTATCAAAAGACCTTGGTGAAGAGATATTTGAGCGATGTAGTAGGAAATGCAACGGTGCTTGTCATTCTTCCCCACCACCATGTTTGCAAGATTGCATGCAAAAGTGTCCTCCTCAACCGCATACATCCCAAACTTCTTCACATGTCTAATGACACTTATTAATTTTTGTACCACTTTCTTTTCGTATTTAACAACGGTAATTGTTGTCTTTATAGGATTAATGTTAGAAATCAACAGTGAAGACTTTTATCAAGGTTTCTGTGTCTTGAAACTAATAATAGTATGTTAATGAAGGTATTTTAGATGCTTAATTTAAAATTTTTCTCTTTTATGTATATGTAAATATATATATATATATTTTCTCTTTTAATTAATTTAGGGTTTGATTATTGTGAATGTATATATATTTTCTCTTTTAATTAATTTAGGGTTTGATTATTGTGAATGTAAATATAGTAGCAAATAGCTAATTAATAGATTCACCGGGGCTGCATCGGCATATGTACGTGGCCTAAAAGCACGAATGTTTCAAAGTGAACAGGTTAAGGTACGGTACCGGTCACTAACTTTCCACGCGTCTCTCAGTTAGATTGCCAGCACAACTCTTCAGGTGCTGCTTCCTCTACTTCCCGGTTACTTCCTTTTCAGTGCTTATTCAACTTCCTGGTCTGCGAAAAAGGTTTTCTTCCTCATCCAATTCGCTCTTGTTACTGCTTTCACAAATTTTCACAATTTACTCTCTTCTATGTGAGTCTTCCATCTCCGATTTCATCTTTTCGGTAAGTATGAACCTTGGTTTGTTCCATGTTCGGGATTCCAATTTTCTTTCTCATTTTTACCGATTGTTTTACTGTAGGCTCTGCTTTGCCTTTAATACTTCCATTCCGTTTAGGTTAGTGCATCGGAGGTTTTATTTCTTATTCTTCTTCTTCTTCTATTATGGGTTTACATGATTTCTGTTAGTGCATGTGTGAATTGATGGATTTGGATGTTGAAAGTCATCTTGTTCTGTTTTATTCTGTACCGCACTCTTTCTTTCAGAGATGTCCCTGTAATGAAATACTATTGCAAAGTGAAGCTAAAATATTGCATTCTAACTGTTTGATTATATGTCTAAGTATTTTAAAATTCAGCTTGGGGGCCAAACTGATTGGCGAGATAATTAACTTGCAGAAAATTCCAAATTTCGGATGCTTTTCTGATGTTATCTTTGTGCTATTTCAGAGCTGCCAGGTCACCTTCAAATCTTATTTTTTACTCTGAGTCTTCTACTATAGGTTTATGTGGTTTTCTGTTACTGCATGTCAAAATTTATTCTTTTGGGTATTGAAATCCATGCGGTTCTGTTCATTCTGTATCTCACCGTGAATAGCCAAATCAGCTAGGCTGAAGGAAGTTTCCTTCTTTATCTTCTGTGTATGTTATATTAGTTCTCAGATCTTCACTGCAATTCTACCACAGAACAAAGTAATCTGTTCTATTCAGAATTCAACACTCACTTCCTGCATTAAATTTCAGTTTCGAAGATAATAGTATTTCTTTCAGTATCAGGCAGTTGCTATGTCTGATGCTATTTCACTCTTTTTTTCAATTCCCCCGACGTTGAATTCCTCTTCTAATTGTAACTGATTGTTCCATTCTAGGTTCTGGTTAGCTCCGATTGTGTCTTTAAAACTCTATTTTGTACACGCTAAAGAATTTGAGATTTCATTTTTTATTCTTCCTTTCTTTTTTTTCTTCGATGTTGTTCTTTGTTACTTCCTATGTGTTAATTCATGCTTTCGGAGGTTGAATTTTGTAGTTGTCGACTACACTTCAACTTCATAACTTCAGTACCTCTTCAAATACTAACTCTCCCTATCGTGTAGCCAACCGCTTATAAAATAACAAGTCTACTGAGAATGTCTTGATCTTTAAGAAATTTATAGAAGATTATATCTCCACACTTTTGGCTATTTTCAAGGTTAAAGAAAGACAAAATTCAGTTTGAATATTACCATTAAAGAGTATTACTGAGCTCTAAGCAACAGAGATAATATAGTACATGCATATCTTTTTTATTCTTCCTTTCCCTTTTTGCTTTGATGTTGTTCTTTATTACTTTGTATGTGTTAATTCATGCTTTCAGAGGTTGAATTTTGTGGTTGTCGACTGCACTTCGGCTTCATAACTTCAGTACCTCTTCAAATACTAACTCTCCCTACCGTGTAGCCAACTGCTTATAGAATAACAAGTCTGCTGAGAATGTCCCCATCTCTAAGAAATTTACAGAAGATCATGTGTCTACACTTTTGACTATTTTCAAGGTTAAAGAAAGACAAAATTATGTTTGACTATTACCATTGAAGAGTATTACAGAGCTCTAAGCAACAGAGATAATATAGTACATGCATATCTTTTTTATTCTTCCTTTCTCTTTTTGCTTCGATGTTCTTTGTTACTTCGTAGGTGTCAATTCATGCTTTCAGAGGTTAAATTTTGTAGTTGTCGACTGCACTTCAGCTTCATAACTTCGTTACCTCTTCAAATACTAACTCTCTCTACCATAGTGCTCACGGTTATAAAATGACAAGTCTGCTGAGAGTGTCTCGCTCTCTAAGAAATTTATAGAAGATCATATCTCCACACTTTTGACTGTTTTCAAGGTTAAAGAAAGACAAAATTCAGTTTGAATATTAGCATTGAAGAGTATTACGGAGCTCTAAACAATAGAGATAATATAGTACATGCATATCCACCACTGCAGCAGTGGGATAGAAAACTGCAGCAATATTTTGTGCTCCATTATTATGTAAATTGTAAGCTACCTAGGATAACAAAATGACTAAAGGATGTCCTCATAATGTAAATATACAAAGAAATCTTACCCTTCTTTTAACTTTTTGATTAGCTCAATTGTTGGATGTCCTTACCGATTGGGTTTATTTGCTTTAAATTTTGCTCACGTATAATGTTTACTTTACAAGCTCAACATTCTCACTTAGTCGATTTCATATATTTTCTATGAAGCACAATATTTATTTTTCATTATGACCCAATTATCAATTTCAGCATGAAAGCTGCCTTGGAAAATAGCAACTTTTCATTAGTAGGATTTTGGATTGTTTTCCCTTTGTGAACTTGAAGTCATTTGTTAATTTGGCATGCTATTGAATTACTCATTTACTGAATTTATCATCGTTGTTACTCATGAACTTAATGGTGTGTCAAACAATCTGATTAGTATAGGTGTGCATGGTTTAAGTGTATTCCTAACTGCGACTTATCTTTCTGCATTATTTTATATGTTGGTCTAAATTTTGTGCTGAGGGGTATAAATAATCCAATTGTACAACTTACAAAGACTGAATATCTAAAATCATATGTAGTACCCCACTGCATCACAACCTTTTGAAGGACAAAGCTCATCTCCAGCTGCTCAGAAAAAATTAGCCACAGACACCCCAATGCCTGAAATTGAACAGAATACAACAACAATTGCGAAAAGAGGTGATTCCAACTACTCTCACTGAACATGAAGTAAACTCTAGTGGTAAGAGAGACTTGGATTCAACACACAAAAACCTCAAACACGCAAAACAGGATTGAGGTACCATAATGTTTGCAGTTCATTAACTTTTGGTACACATCATGTTCTTACCTCTAGATAATATTGAAGTACATATTAATGTTTAGGTTTAGTTAAGAAAGAACAAGTGTACATATATTTTGCTATAGATTATGGTAAGAACAAAGATGCAAATGTGATGTATATATACTAAGGTATAACTTCCTTTTGTACCCAATCCTACGATCTCAGCATGTCATCTATTAGGTTCCTTTCATAATGTTATAGTTATAGGTCCTTTTTTGTTTTAGGTAATGATGAATATGTGTCTCATGTTGATGCTTTTTAGCTCTTCTTATTCCTATATGAACTGAAATATTTTCACCGAAAGCCTTTAATAAATAAAAATTTTAAGATCTTTCTTTATATGTCTATTCTGTTCAATAGTAGTCTAATATCAGCAATTGAGAATAATATTTGGAGTTAATTTAGTTACTATGGTTTTGCTTTCTAATACTGTATTCAGTAAGTATTTGAATAACCCAGCCTTTATTATGCTAAACTGAATAACCCAGCCTTTGTAAATACAGTTTCAAAAAGAAGATTACATGGATATTGAATAATAATTAATATATTAAGCAATAAGAAGAAATGAAAATCTAAAAAATCATTGGAAGTACATATTTTTTCATTGGCATATCATATATTCACATGGATTCGAAGTACATAGTCTTATAATTTTATGAAACATTAAGGCCTTGTTTGGTATCACAACTCAAACCATGGTTTGAGTTTGATTTTGATTTTATAATATTAAAATTACATTGAGAATTATAAAAAGATTTGTTGAAAATGTAAAAAGATTTATTGAAAATGTAAAAAAGGTTAATTAAGAATGATGAAAAACTATTATAAAATAAAAATGAAACTCAAACCATGGTTTGAGTTGTGATACCAAACAGGGCCTAAATAAAATGCAAGCTCAAACTCTTACTAATACTGCATATTACACAACTAAGTATTAATTTTAGTGGACATTATGTAAAATACAACATCAAACTTATAATAAACTTCTATATACATTATACTACTACAAGACAGCCTTTCAGGATTTATTATATATTTTGGTTTGCAAAAGTATTGGTAACATTTAGATCCCCTTCAATACCAATTGCATACTCAATCAGAAGAGAGAGTTTTCATTCTATACTAAGTGTTTTTTGTAAAATAGGAGCCCATACATGTAGTTGTACTAACATTGCCCACAATCAGTACAAATGTAATAAGGGTTGTTTTCCATTGGAGATAATTTGGAGAAGTGATTTTGTAATTAATAAAGAAGAAGTATGTAGGAATTGTAAGAGTATATTGTATTTTAAAAAAGGTAGAGAATGAGAATTCTATAAATAATATAAAGTAAAGAGAAACGCAAGTAAAACCTTTGTTTTTGTGTGAACTTAAAATGGTTAGTCAGCATATCGTCTGTCTAAAGAAAGAGTGAAATTAGTATACTTAGTCATCTGTATCTGATGTTAGATAGTGGGTAAGTTTTTTCACCTATTAATGAAAAATAGTTACTCAGCATGCTCTTTGGATGAAAAGGTTACCTAACATGCTTAGTCATCTATAGTATTGTATTAGATGAGATGTAGATAAATTTGAAGACTGAGGAAGTTTTTAAATAGGTGGCATATGACATTGAAAGGGTAGAGCTTGTGAGATATTTGTGGATGAAATCTATAATATAATAAAAAAAATTAAAAGAGGCTGCAATATAGGTTCAAAAGTGAAGATAAGTTAACGAAATTGCTATACGCAGTAACCGTTTTACTATTCGCAGTAACATTCCTCTATGAAAATACAAAAATGCCCCTGGCCAAAATAAAAAAGAAAAAGAAGAAAACCGGGTACTGTTCAACGTGCGTGAACAGTACTGTTCACGCACGGGTGCACGGTACCCGGTTAGAAAAAAACTGAAGAAATACCGCCAGTCTCCCCGTAACCGTTTTACTAACCGCAGTAACATTCCCCTGTAAAAAGTCCGAATTACCCGAATACGATCCATATTACACTATAAGTAAACATTATATTTATTTTTTTACTTTAAATTAGTTTGCATAAATTCTCTATATACCCCTTCATTATAATTTTCGGGAAAAAACCCATTTGGGGGAAATTTTTTTCCCGAATCTACTATTATCCGAACGTTTTTTTTGTTTCTGCAACATTTCGGCCGGGGAGACTGTATCCCCGGACGAAATTCCCGGAATACCGCCGATCGCCGACAGTATTTTGGCCGGAAATACCGCCGGCGGTATTTCTTCACTTTTTTTTCTAACCGGGTACTGTTCACGCACGGGTGAACAGTACCCAATTTTCTTCTTTTTGGCCAGGGGCATTTTTGTTTTTTCACAGGAGAATGTTACTGCGAATAGTAAAATGGTTACTGCGTTTAGTATGCCTCTAAGTTAAAATTATCAACAGTTATGATGCAAGAGCTTAGTCATCATGCAATACATTGTTTGTTATAGTTATCATCTAGAATTCCTCACTCAACAGTGATTCAAAACAGATGGTCAATATAGAGTTTGTTGTTTTGCAGAGAAAATGTTAGTAAGCAGCTCATGCATAGAAATAATTTTACACATTACCAAAATGTGCCACATGTCATGTAATAGTTGAAATAAGATTTAAGAAAAAAACATAGTCAGCAACTAAGTGATGGTAAGTTGGTTTCAAAGTAAATCTGGTTCAATTTTTTCACCGAAAGCCTTTAATAAATAAAAATTTTAAGATCTTTCTTTATATGTCTATTCTGTTCAATAGTAGTCTAATATCAGCAATTGAGAATAATATTTGGAGTTAATTTAGTTACTATGGTTTTGATTTCTAATACTGTATTCAGTAAGTATTTGAATAACCCAGCCTTTATTATGCTAACTAGATAGCTCTATATGCTCTTCTCTTTCAGTTGGAGTAGGGGTACAAAGGGGAGAAGCAATAATAAATATACAACTTCATTCACCTTTTACTATATTTTTCGAAATACAAAACTAAATCCAACCAAGCAGAAAATAATACATACAAGATACAACTATATCAAACATGTGACATGCTCTTACACATTGACTTACATAAACTGTAAAATACCTATAAAATTAATTTTAATCTGGCTGGTCCATTGATGTTGCACTATTTTCTAAACTGACCACAGAAGTATCCTGCATTATATTAGATCCTTCAATACTTTCCATTAACTCTTCCAGCCTTTCTAATGAAGCTCCACTTCTTAACACCTCACGTAACACCAACATCCAATCATTCCTAGATAAAAACCAAAGAAAGAGCTGATATACCTCTTCTTCAATGTGACTATACCTGTCAATGACTATATTTTCACCTTCTGCATGTACCCTTTTATGTTCTGATTGATTATAAATATTTTCGTAAATCATACGTACTACTCTAATGTGAAGTGTCCCATTGTGTGGATCTTCCTAGTCTCCATTCGGATATGGAAGTTCATTAGAATTCATTTTCTGTTATGCAATATTTAATTGATTAAAAATTTAAAAAAATACTATTGTATATAACAATGCCGCTTCCACTACTATTTATAAAATTGAACCAGATTTACTTTGAAACCAACTTACCATCACTTAGTTGCTGACTATGTTTTTTTCTTAAATCTTATTTCAACTATTACATGACATGTGGCACATTTTGGTAATGTGTAAAATTATTTCTATGCATGAGCTGCTTACTAACATTTTCTCTGCAAAACAACAAACTCTATATTGACCATCTGTTTTGAATCACTGTTGAGTGAGGAATTCTAGATGATAACTATAACAAACAATGTATTGCATGATGACTAAGCTCTTTGCATCATAACTGTTGATAATTTTAACTTAGAGGCATACTAAACGCAGTAACCATTTTACTATTCGCAGTAACATTCTCCTGTGAAAAAACAAAAATGCCCCTGGCCAAAAAGAAGAAAATTGGGTACTGTTCACCCGTGCGTGAACAGTACCCGGTTAGAAAAAAAAGTGAAGAAATACCGCCGGCGGTATTTCCGGCCAAAATACTGTCGGCGATCGGCGGTATTCCGGGAATTTCGTCCGGGGATACAGTCTCCCCGGCCGAAATGTTGCAGAAACAAAAAAAACGTTCGGATAATAGTAGATTCGGGAAAAAAATTTCCCCCAAATGGGTTTTTTTCCCGAAAATTATAATGAAGGGGTATATAGAGAATTTATGCAAACTAATTTAAAGTAAAAAAATAAATATAATGTTTACTTATAGTGTAATATGGATCGTATTCGGGTAATTCGGACTTTTTACAGGGGAATGTTACTGCGGTTAGTAAAACGGTTACGGGGAGACTGGCGGTATTTCTTCAGTTTTTTTCTAACCGGGTACCGTGCACCCGTGCGTGAACAGTACTGTTCACGCACGTTGAACAGTACCCGGTTTTCTTCTTTTTCTTTTTTATTTTGGCCAGGGGCATTTTTGTATTTTCATAGAGGAATGTTACTGCGAATAGTAAAACGGTTACTGCGTATAGCAATTTCGTTAACTTATCTTCACTTTTGAACCTATATTGCAGCCTCTTTTAATTTTTTTTATTATATTATAGATTTCATCCACAAATATCTCACAAGCTCTACCCTTTCAATGTCATATGCCACCTATTTAAAAACTTCCTCAGTCTTCAAATTTATCTACATCTCATCTAATACAATACTATAGATGACTAAGCATGTTAGGTAACCTTTTCATCCAAAGAGCATGCTGAGTAACTATTTTTCATTAATAGGTGAAAAAACTTACCCACTATCTAACATCAGATACAGATGACTAAGTATACTAATTTCACTCTTTCTTTAGACAGACGATATGCTGACTAACCATTTTAAGTTCACACAAAAACAAAAAAACTTGCGTTTCTCTTTACTTTCTCTTTACTTATTTATAGAATTCTCATTCTCTACCTTTTTAAAATACAATATACTCTTACAATTCCTACATACTTCTTCTTTATTAATTACAAAATCACTTCTCCAAATTATCTCCAATGGAAAACAACCCTTATTACATTTGTACTGATTGTGGGCAATGTTAGTACAACTACATGTATGGGCTCCTATTTTACAAAAAACACTTAGTATAGAATGAAAACTCTCTCTTCTGATTGAGTATGCAATTGGTATTGAAGGGGATCTAAATGTTACCAATACTTTTGCAAACCAAAATATATAATAAATCCTGAAAGGCTGTCTTGTAGTAGTATAATGTATATAGAAGTTTATTATAAGTTTGATGTTGTATTTTACATAATGTCCACTAAAATTAATACTTAGTTGTGTAATATGCAGTATTAGTAAGAGTTTGAGCTTGCATTTTATTTAGGCCCTGTTTGGTATCACAACTCAAACCATGGTTTGAGTTTCATTTTTATTTTATAATAGTTTTTCATCATTCTTAATTAACCTTTTTTACATTTTCAATAAATCTTTTTACATTTTCAACAAATCTTTTTATAATTCTCAATGTAATTTTAATATTATAAAATCAAAATCAAACTCAAACCATGGTTTGAGTTGTGATACCAAACAAGGCCTTAATGTTTCATAAAATTATAAGACTATGTACTTCGAATCCATGTGAATATATGATATGCCAATGAAAAAATATGTACTTCCAATGATTTTTTAGATTTTCATTTCTTCTTATTGCTTAATATATTAATTATTATTCAATATCCATGTAATCTTCTTTTTGAAACTGTATTTACAAAATAATTGAAAACCAAATGGCCAATTCTGGAAACACGGTAAATTATGGCATGCAATCTGTTTAATTCAGATTCAGCACTCATTTCCTGCATTAAATTTCAGTTCCGAAGATAATAGTATTTCTTTCAGTATCAGGTAGTTGCTATGTCTGATGCTATTTAACTCTTTATTTCAACTCCCCCGACATTGAATTTCTCTTCTAATTGTAACTAATTGTTCCATTCTAGGTTCTGGTTAGCTCCGACTGTGTCTTTAGAACTCTATTTCGTACACGTTACTGAATTTGAGTTTTCATTTTTATTCTTCCTTTCTTTTTTTCCTGCGATGTTGTTCTTTGTTACTTCCTATGTGTTGATTGATGCTTTCAGAGGTTGAATTTTGTACTTGTCGACTGCACTTTAGCTCCGCTGAGAATGTCTAGATCTCTATGAAATTTATAGAAGATCATGTGTCCACACTTTTGACTATTTTCAAGGTTATAGAAAGACAAAATTCAGTTTGAATATTAGCATTGAAGAGTATTACATAGCTCTAAGCAACAGAGATAATATATTACATCCATATTCACCACAGCAGTGGGATAGAAAACTGTAGCAATATTTTGTGCTCCATTATTATGTAAATTGTAAGCTACCTAGGATAACAAAATGACTAAATGATGTCCTCATAATGTAAATATAAAAAGAAATCTTACCCTTCTTTTAACTTTTTAATTAGCTCAATATTTATTTTTCGCAATGACCCAATTATCAATTTCAGCATGATACCTACCTTTGAAAATAGCAACTTTCTGCGAGTCTATGTTTTGGTAAGTTTGCATGCCAGAATTTACCGTGTTTTCAGAATTGGCCATTTGGTTTTCAACTTTTTAGTTAATACAGTTTCGAAAAGAAGATTGCATGGATATTGAATTTTAATAAATATATTAAGCAGTAAGAAGAAATGAAAATCTAGAAAATTATTGGAAGTATGTTTTTTTTTATTGGCATGTTATATATTCACATGGATTCGTAGTACATAGTCCTATTATTTTATGAAACATTAAATAAAATGCAAGCTCAAACTCTTGCTAATACTGCATATTACACAACTAAGTATTATTTTAGTGGACATTACGTAAAATACAAAATCAAACTTATAATAAACTTCTATATACATTATACTACTAAAAGATAGTCTTTCAGTACTGACTTATTATATATTTTGGTTTGCAGAAGTATTGGTAACGTTTAGAACCCCTTCAATACCAGCTACATACTCAGTCATAAGACAAAGTTTCCATTCTATACTAATTGCTTTTCGTAAAATAGGAGCCCATACTGGATTAGAGAAGAACCTCTTCAGTAATTCTTCAACTTCTTTTTGGAACATGTAGTTGCAATAACATTGCCCACAATCACTACAGGTGCAATAGAAGATATTTTCCATTGGAGATAATTTGAAGTGGTTTTGTAGTTAATAAAGAAGAAGTATGTAGGAATTGTAAGAGTATATTATTTTCAAAAAGGTAGAGAATGAGAATTCTATAAATATTATAAGTATAGCAAAACACAACTAAGACCTTTGTTTTTGTGTGAAGTTAAAATGGTTAGTGAGCATATTGACTGTCCGAAAAAAGAGTTAAGTTAATATGCTTAGTCATCTGTATCTGATGTTAGATAGTGGGTAAGTTTTTCCACCTATTAGAGAAAAATAGTTAGTCAGCATGTGATGTGGACGGTTGTACACATGCGGATTAAGTTGCCAAGGACCTTGTGATTAAGCGGCGAGCTCGTATAAGACTCTATCTTACCTTCGAAATCAGAATAAACAAAAAGACCTAATCTAGTTGTTTTTGTTTTAGATTCGAACCAAGTGCAAGAAAAGAGTTTTGAACATGCGAATAATTAGGTAGAGCAAATAACCTAATTAGCTAAGTTCATGCAATTATGTAAACTACGACATGCAAATACATAAAGCAATAAAAGGAGGTATCTCAAACACTAAGTTTTTGATCTGAAATACTCTGCATATTATTATGCATGGCTGCCCTATTTATAGGTGTAGGGGTGGCCGAAAATAAGAAAGAAAATAAGGAAAAGAATTGGAAATTAACCAAGAGGTTAATTTCCTTTACCAAATCCGGAAAGAAGTAGAATTTGGCAAAGAAAAGAAAAAGGCAATTCAGTTTTACCCTTAACAAGTGGTAATCCGAATTTGCACTCTAAAAATAAGGAAAAGAATAAAATTCCTACTTCCAAAAAGAATAAGGAAACCCTTTTTGGAAACTAACTTAAAGAAATAAAAGAACATAATTAATTAAAAGGAGAAATCCCTAATTAACTAAGAAAACCGTGGGGGCTTCCTTTGTGGGCTGCTTTGTGTGGCTTCCTTGCTCCTTGGGCTGGCCGAACTTGTGGACTTGATTTCCATGAGTTTGGGTCGGCCCAATGTGTAGGGAATTTCATGATTTGTTTCTTTTAAAGCCCAAGAACCTTCCGGTATCTTCAAGACTTCAAGAAACAGCCTTCTTCTTTATTTGGACTTGGTGAATTGCACTTCTTCTTCAAAGATTTGTAGAAGATTTGCAATTTGCACATTTCCTCCATTTTCCTCCAAGGCATGGGCTTCTACAATTAACTGAGCATCCTGATGGCAAGCTTGAACAAGGTTGTTGAGTGCATCTCGAACCTTCTTCGCTCTGCTTCTGGTCATTGGCCCAGTTATGTCTACAAGTGGATCCCTCTGGTACGGACTTGGATCCTGAAGCATTGTAGGACCTCTATGTAGAACTCGAACATCCTCCTCAGCTTCTCCGGAATCACTTGCATCTTGACTTTGACTTGTTGGTTGACTTTGGATGCCCTCATCATCCCCTCCCGGTTGAAAAGGATTTGTCCTCAAATCAGCAACCTGTTCATCAACAAAAGGAGACAAGCCAGCAACATTAAAGGAAGAACTAACACCATACTCACCTGGTAAGTCGAGTTTGTAGGCGTTAGGCCCCATCTTGGAAACGATCTGAAAAGGTCCATCGCCCCTTGGATGGAGTTTGGTCCTTCTCGCTGCAGGGAATCGTTCCTTCCTCATGTGAACCCAAACCCAGTCGCCTGGTTCAAAGTTCACAGCCTTACGCCGTTGGTTTGCATTGGCGGCGGCTTTGGCATACGTCTTCTCCAGATTAGCTCGAACTTTAGCATGTATGCGTTGCACTGCTTCAACTTTCTTTGCACCGTCTGGATTGACCTGTTCTTTGGGCGGCAAAGGAATGAGATCCATCACCGTCAAAGGAGTAAAGCTGTAGGCAACTTCAAATGGACAGAACCCTGTTGAGGAGTGCTTGGTTCGGTTGTATGCAAACTCTGCAACTGGCAAGATGTCTTCCCAACGTTTGAGATTCTTCTGAATTAACGCCCTGAGTAGGTTGCCAACGGTTCGGTTGGTGACTTCCGTCTGACCATCCGTCTGTGGATGACTTGTAGTCGAAAACAACAGTTTTGTGCCGAGGCGGGACCACAAAGTCTTCCAAAAGAAACTCAGAAATTTGACGTCGCGATCTGACACAATTGTCCTTGGAATTCCATGTAGCCGAACAATACCTTGAAAGAATAACTCAGCTACATGTTTGGCATCATCTGATTTCCTGCAAGGAATGAAATGCGCCATTTTAGAGAAACGATCAACAACGACAAATAAAGAGTCATTACCTTTCTGCGTCCTCGGGAGACCTAAAATGAAATCCATAGAAATGTCAGTCCAAGGTACAGAAGGTATGGGTAATGGCGTGTAAAGCCCATGGGGTTTAGAAGTAGATTTAGCTTGCAAACAATTAATGCATCTAGAGCAAACATGCTGTACATCCCTTCTCATATGCGGCCAATAAAAGTGTTCATGCAACAGTTCAAGTGTTTTATTTACACCAAAATGACCCATAAGACCCCCACTATGAGCTTCACGAACCAGTAATTCCCTAGCGGAACTACGAGGAATGCATAACCTATTTTCCTTAAACAGAAAACCATCCTGCCTAAAGAACTTTTGGAATGCACCAGATTCACATGCTTTATACAAATCAGCAAAATCAACATCAGAAGCATATAAATCCTTGAGGTATGCGAAACCTAACAAAGTATGATCAAGAATTGTCAGAATTTCATACCTGCGAGATAGAGCGTCAGCAACTAAATTATCCTTACCTTTCTTATACTTGATAATATAAGGAAAAGATTCAATAAAGTTAACCCACTTAGCATGACGTCTATTCAAATTATTCTGTCCTTTCAGATGCTTAAGAGACTCATGATCACTATGAACAACAAATTCCTTAGCCATCAAATAATGTGACCAAGTTTCAAAAGCACGGACAACAGCAAAGAGCTCTTTATCATATGTAGGATAATTCAAAGCAGCTCCTTTAAGCTTCTCACTGAAAAAGGCGATAGGCTTTCTTTCCTGCATAAGAACAGCGCCAATTCCAATACCTGATGCATCACACATTAGTTCAAACACTTTATCAAAATCAGGTAATGCTAAAACAGGTGCATGAGTGAGATCATGCTTTAAAACAGTAAAAGCTTTTTCCTGAGCTGGCCCCCACACAAATGGTGCGTTCTTCTTGCAGAGATCATTGAGGGGCGCGGATTTAGTGGAGAAATCTTTTACAAACCGCCTGTAGAATCCAGCCAATCCATGGAATGACCGAACCTGGGCGGCCGAAGTTGGCTGCGGCCAATCCCTAATGGCCTTCACCTTGGCATCATCAACTTTGACACCATCTGCAGAGACTACAAAACCAAGAAAAACAACCTCCGAAACACAAAAGGTACACTTTTGCATCTTGGCATATAACTGATTAGCACGTAATTCAATTAAAACCAAACGAAGATGTTCAACATGCGAATCATAATCTCTGGAATAGATCAAGATATCATCAAAATACACAACAACAAATTTACCTATAAACTTTCTAAGTACATGATTCATTAATCTCATGAAAGTACTAGGTGCATTTGTGAGACCAAAGGGCATGACTAACCACTCATATAAACCAAATTTAGTTTTAAAAGCAGTCTTCCATTCGTCCCCCTCCCTCATGCGAATTTGATGATAGCCCTGTGTTAGATCTATTTTTGTATAAACAGTAGAACCATGCAAATCCTCTAACATGTCATCAAGCCTAGGGATAGGATGCCTATACTTGATTGTTATCTTATTCACAGCTCTACAATCCATACACATTCTCCATGTACCTTCTTTCTTAGGGACTAGAATAACAGGTACAGCACAAGGACTTAGAGATTCCCTTACCTGACCATTTGCGAGCAGCTTGTCTATTTGTTGTTGCAACTCCTTTGTTTCCTCCGGATTTGCTTTATAGGCAGGTCTGTTCGGAAGTGGTGCGCCAGGGATGAAATCAATTTGATGTTCAATTCCTCGAAGTGGCGGCAGACCCTGCGGCAACTCTTCTGGAAAAACATCATTGAATTCCTGCAACAAAGAAGAGATTTCTAACGGGTTATCCCGAGGGACATCGTTAGAGTCAGCACAATTATCTTTACAAACCAAAACCAGTACATCATCATTGTTGGCTAACACTTGTCCTATCTCTCCCTTAGTTGCGAAACAACTATTCCTAACTTTGTCCTGATCAGGCTTATCAGAGTTCGCCTTACTACCCTTTACAAGTTCTTTCCCCTTACCCTTCGCTTGGCGCCTTTCAGCTTCCCAGTTTGCGATTGACTCCTTCATGCGAACAGCTTCTGATCACACTTCAGCCGGTGGCATTGGTAGGAACGTGTGGATCTTGCCCTCCTGGCAGACCGAGTAAGTGTTGGCGACCCCATCATGTGTTGCCTTCAGGTCAAAGAGCCATGGTCGTCCGAGTAGAATGTGACAAGCCTCCATTGGCAGAACATCACATAAAACCGTGGATTCGAACTTACCGATAGCGTATGGTACGCTTACCTGCTTGGTGACTCTGTAGCCGTCTGAGCTGTCGAGCCATTGAAGCCGATAAGGACGAGGATGATTGATGATAGGGAGGCGCAGCTTATCAACCATATACTCACTAGCAACATTAGTACAACTCCCTCCATCAATAATCAGAACACATAACTTTCCATTTACCTTGGTGCGGGCATGGAAAATGTTTGTCCTCTGGGACGTGTCCGGGACAGCAGCTGTAGTCAGAGTGCGAGTAACCAAGTTCTGAGATGGATCTTCTTCAAGAAATTCAAACTGCTCCACAGGTTCTGACGGAGTGCTGTCAGTTAACTCCTTTGTAGGGTCAACGGTTGGGTCTTCTTCATCCTCCTCTGAAATGTACTCACCATCTTGTCCCAACAAGACCTTCCGGATATTTGGACAATCCTGCATGTAGTGGCCACGGCCTGAGCACTTGTGGCAAGTTACGTTGCTGATAGACTGCCTGGGAGTGGATGGCGTTTTCTGCTGTGAGGAAGAAGAGGTGGCGGCGGCAACAGGGACTAGGGCTTTGCGCTCAGACATGATCGGCCTCCTTACTGGTGGCGAGTAGGTCGGATTCTTACGCCAAGTTGGTGGGGCACTGGTAGGTGTCCGAACTGGTGGAACGGACTTCAGATACTCCTCCATAACCCGAGCTTTGTGCAGCATGTCTGTCAGCGTTGTAGCATTCTGCAATTCCACAGCTAAAGCAATGCCCCTGTTTAAACCACTAAGAAAACGAGCCATAGATGCGGGCTCATCTTCCTGTACATTAGCCCTAATTTTAGCCATCTCCAATTTTCTATAGTACTCATCGACAGACATAGAACCTTGTACAAGAGTATGTAATTTCCTATACAATTCTCTAAAATAGTAGTCCGGTACAAAAGTCCTACGCATAGAAGTAGTCAAATCAAACCAAGAGAGAGGCGGTGCGCGGGCACGCATTGGGCACGCATTGGGTTTAGGGTTTAGGGTTTAGGGTTAGGGTTAGGGTTTAGGTTTAGGGTTTAGGAGAGAAAACCAAAAAACCCTAAAAGAAGCACAAACCCGAAACCACTTTGGAGCATAAAAACTGAACCCTTAAATTTCTTAAAACCCAATTTTCCAAACCCGATCTATATTTTCTGAAACCCGATTAATTTCTGAAAGTAAGCAAGGGCAGTCTGGGTATTTAGAAAATATTTGCGATTTTTAAAGATGAAAACAGTACAAAAAAATCGCAAATTGGAAGAGCTTGAAGAAAAAAAATTTCCCCCAAGAAGATGAGTTCTAATCCAAGAATTTCAAGAATAATCAAGATGAACAAGGAAAAGAAAACACCTGGAAAGGATTTGATCGGTTGATCGCCTCCGGTCACGAAACCACTCCTTAGCTCTGATACCAATTGATGTGGACGGTTGTACACATGCGGATTAAGTTGCCAAGGACCTTGTGATTAAGCGGCGAGCTCGTATAAGACTCTATCTTACCTTCGAAATCAGAATAAACAAAAAGACCTAATCTAGTTGTTTTTGTTTTAGATTCGAACCAAGTGCAAGAAAAGAGTTTTGAACATGCGAATAATTAGGTAGAGCAAATAACCTAATTAGCTAAATTCATGCAATTATGTAAACTACGACATGCAAATACATAAAGCAATAAAAGGAGGTATCTCAAACACTAAGTTTTTGATCTGAAATACTCTGCATATTATTATGCATGGCTGCCCTATTTATAGGTGTAGGGGTGGCCGAAAATAAGAAAGAAAATAAGGAAAAGAATTGGAAATTAACCAAGAGGTTAATTTCCTTTACCAAATCCGGAAAGAAGTAGAATTTGGTAAAGAAAAGAAAAAGGCAATTCAGTTTTACCCTTAACAAGTGGTAATCCGAATTTGCACTCTAAAAATAAGGAAAAGAATAAAATTCCTACTTCCAAAAAGAATAAGGAAACCCTTTTTGGAAACTAACTTAAAGAAATAAAAGAACATAATTAATTAAAAGGAGAAATCCCTAATTAACTAAGAAAACCGTGTGGGCTTCCTTTGTGGGCTGCTTTGTGCGGCTTCCTTGCTCCTTGGGCTGGCCGAACTTGTGGACTTGATTTCCATGAGTTTGGGTCGGCCCAATGTGTAGGGAATTTCATGATTTGTTTCTTTTAAAGCCCAAGAACCTTCCGGTATCTTCAAGACTTCAAGAAACAGCCTTCTTCTTTATTTGGACTTGGTGAATTGCACTTCTTCTTCAAAGATTTGTAGAAGATTTGCAATTTGCACATTTCCTCCATTTTCCTCCAAGGCATGGGCTTCTACAATTAACTGAGCATCCTGATGGCAAGCTTGAACAAGGTTGTTGAGTGCATCTCGAACCTTCTTCGCTCTGCTTCTGGTCATTGGCCCAGTTATGTCTACAAGTGGATCCCTCTGGTACGGACTTGGATCCTGAAGCATTGTAGGACCTCTATGTAGAACTCGAACATCCTCCTCAGCTTCTCCGGAATCACTTGCATCTTGACTTTGACTTGTTGGTTGACTTTGGATGCCCTCATCAGCATGCTCTCTGGATGAAAAGGTTACCTAACATGCTTAGTCATCTATAGTGTTATATTAAATGGGATGTAGATAAGTCTAAAGACTGAAGAAGTCTTTAAATAGGTGGCATATGATATTGAAAGGGCAGAGGTTGTGATATATTTGTGGATGAAGTCTATAATATAATAGAAAATTAAAAGAGGCTGCATTATTGGTTCAAAAGTGAAGATAAGTTAAAATTATCAACAGTTGTGATGCAAAGAGCTTAGTCATCATGCAATACTTTGTTTGTTGTAGTTATCATCTAGAATTCCTTATTCAACACTGATTAATAACAGATGGTCAATATAGAGTTTGTTATTTTGTAGAGAAAATGCTAGTAACCGGCTAAGGCCTAGAAATAATTTTACACATCACCAAAATGTGCTACATGTCATGTAATAGTTGAAATAAGATAAAGAAAAATTTAGTTAGCAACTAAGTAATGGTAAGTTGGTTTCAAAGTAATTTAGTTCAATGTTTATAAATAGTAGTGGAAGTGGGATTATTATATAAACTAGTTTTTTTTTTATAAAATTTTTAATCAATTAAATATTGCATAACAAAAAATGAATCCTAATGAACTTCCATATCAGAATGGAGACTACGAAGATCCACACATTGCGGCACTTCACATTGGAGCATTACGTATGCTTTACGAAACTATTTATAATCGATCAGAACATAGAAGGTTACATGCAGAAGGTGAAAATACAGTCATTGATAGGTATTAAATACATTGAAGAAAAGGTATATCATCTCTTTCTTCGGTTTTTATCCAAGAATGATTGGACGTTGGTGTTACGTGAGGTGTTAAGAAGTAGGGCTTCATTAGAGAGGCTGGAAGAGTTAATGGAAAGTAATGAAGGATCTAATATAACGCAGGATACTTCTGTGGTTAGTTTAAAAAATAGTGCAACATCAATGGGCCAGCTAGATTAAAATTAGTTTTATAGGTATTTTACAGTTTATGTAAATCAATGTGAAAGAGCATGAATATGTTTGATATAGCTGTATCTTGTATGTATTATTTTCTATTTGGTTGGATTGAGTTTTGTATTTCTAAAAATATGGTAGAAGGTGAATGAAGTTGCAGATTTATTATTGCTTCTTTGATCGGCACCTTTTAGTTGCCCAATTTTAAAGTCTTATCCCGTAGATTTGATGGGCTTTTGCCCAGGTATTACATGGTTATGTGCAGGTTAAGAAGCTATTAATGAAAGGAGGAAAGAAGGCAATATGAAACTAAAGGACACGGATCCTTTGAGCGAATGGAACCGGGACGACCTGGGGTTGACCTCATCTGGGACGACCTGGGGGCTGACCTCATCTGGGACGACCTGAAGTGGATATTAGATCAAGGACGATGTGAACTAAGGTTGACCCCGTCCTCCACGGACGGGGTGAAGATAAGCCGACCCCGTCTTCAGATGACCTGGGCTACAGTGTCCTAAGTGCGCGACAAAGGGCGCGAATATTAAGCACCCGTTTATAGCATGCCACTACTACAATGCGGAGATTCAATGGCGGGGCTTTAATGGCGGAATAAATGGATTTCCGCCATTATATATAAGAAAAAGCGGACATGCAATGGCGGTTTCTCTATGGTAGCCATTGAAAGGTTCTTTATATGGCGGTTAAATAGTAACCGCCGTAGAAAGTGTAGCTTTCTATGGTGGGTTCCATACAACCGCCATAGAAAATCCTTTTTATGGCGGGTAGTAAGATATCTGCCATAGAAAGTCCTCACTTTCTATGGCAGTTGTATGGTGCCCGCCATAAAAACTACCTTTCTACTGCGGACAATTTATAACCGCCATTGAATATCCGGTTTTCAGCCCTATAACAAAAGTTTTCTCAAAAAGCGGCCAATCACGCGCCACTATAGTCTTCTCCATCGATCCAACAATTTAAACCTTTCAAACTTTGGATCGGATATTTGGTGTTGCAATTTACCACTTTGAAGTTAGATACTAATAAACTTTCTCCCTGCTAACTTATTTTTTTTACATTGGTAAATATATATAGAATGTAATTTTCTTTATGGATGTTTCAAGAATTGTGTGAACCAATATTGTGGATGGGTAGGTAGGTATAATATTTAGTTTGTTGGTGATGGAATATGATTGTAATGTTTGCTTTCTTTTGGATGTAATATTAATATTGATATTTGTATTAGTTGACTATTTTTTTTTATGCACAATATGTGTTTGATGAAATGCATAAATGAAGAAAAGATGGGTAATTTTGTTATTTGATTATTTCAATCTTGCATGTTGTGGTGTTGCATTAATTATTTTATTTGAGGTATTATTTAATTTTTGAATATATTGTATTAATGACATATTATAAAATGATACACACAAGCATGCAATAAATTACTATATTATTGGACGAGTTATATATTACTCTTTTTTATGATTATTTAAAGGTGTTAATTTCGTAATGTTTTGTTATATGGTGATCGGATATCGGATTTGTATGCCAAAGAAGTTGAGAAATTTATTGAATTGGCATTTAAGAACACAAAGTTCGTCCATTGTCCCTGTAAAGATTGCAAAAATGGTGTGTGGTTCGATAATTCTGATACAATAAGATTTTATTTATATCGGCAGAGATTTGATCCGTCTTATAAATTATGAATTTGGCATGATGAGAGTATTGAGAGTTTTTCGGATCAAAGAAAATCTGATGAATAGGAAGATGATGTGATTGAGAAAGATCAATTGGGTGACATGATTGACGATGTGGTCGATAATTTAGCTGATAAGCCAGAAGTTCTTGCTTCACTGTTGAGTGACAAAGAAAAACCTCTCTATACCGGTTGCACTAGATATACACGTTTGTCAAGTGTTTTGAAGTTGTTTAATTTGAAAGCTGCAAATGGGTGGTCTGATACTAGTTTTACAGCCTTATTGAGGGTACTGAAGGATATGTTCCCCGAAGGTAATGAACTTCCAGATCGAATTTATGAAGCCAGAAAAATATTGTGTCCAATGGGAATGCAGTATAAAAAGATCCATGCTTACCTAAATAATTGCATCCTTTACAGTAATGAGTATAAGGATTTATCGGTTTGTCCAAAGTGTAAGACTTCACGATACAAAAAGAAACAAATGTCTGATGAGGTTGAAGACCATATGGATGCGCACAAGAGAGAGGCTCCTGCTAAGTTGCTATGGTATCTTCCAATAATATCGAGATTTAAACAATTGTTTGCTAATGCAAAAGATGCAAAACATTTGACATGGCATGCAGATCGATGTATTCCTAGTGATGGCAACATGATAATGCATACATCGGATTCGGACCAGTGGAAGAAAATCGATTCGATGTATCCTTCTTTTGTCGGAGAAGCAAGAAATTTGAGGCTTGGTTTGTGTACAGATGGTATGAACCCTTTTGGTAGTCAAGTAGCACACACAGCTCATGGCCAGTGATTTTGACAATTTACAATTTGCCGCCTAACTTGTGTATAAAGCGTAAGTATATACTTATGTTTTTACTGATTTCAGGTCCACGACAACCAGGAAATGATATCGATGTTTATCTGGTTCCGCTTATTGAAGACTTGAAAAAACTATGGGATGAAGGTGAAGTTCTGTTTGATGCACACAGTCAAAAAATGTTCACATTGCGTGCTATGTTGTTCTGTACCATTAATGATTTTCCAGCATACGAAAACTTGTCTAGATATTCTGTTAAAGGACGCAAGGCATGCCTTATCTATGTGGAGAGTACAGATTATTGTCAACTTGCACATTGGAGGAATACATTATACCTTGGGCATCGCAGATTTCTTCCGAAGTCTCATTCGTATCTTCGAATGAAAAAAGCATTCAATGGAAAACAAGAGTTTAGAAAAGCTCCAGAACTTTTGAGCGGGGCTGAGGTGAATGCTCTTCTGAAGGATGTTAATGTTGAGTTTGGAAAACACACAAAGTCCCAAAAGAATGATAACTGCGGTTGGAAGAAAAAATCCATTTTTTTTAATCTTCCATACTGGGAGACCTTGGATGTAAGACACTGCCTCGATGTTATGTATATTGAGAAAAATATTTGTGATAGCCTGTTAGGTACGCTTTTGAACATTCCTGGTAAAACTAAGGATGGTTATAACGCGAGGCTTGATATGGTTGACATGAATATACGATCAAATTTGGCTCCGATAGCTCGGGGAACACGGACATATCTGCCACCTGCCTGTCATACTTTGTCTAGAGATGAGAAGAAAAAATTGTGTTCAAGTTGCATAGCATTAAAGTTCCATCCGGATATTCTTCAAATGTAAGTAGACTTGTTTCCGTAGAAGAATTGAAACTTGTTGGTTTAAAGTCTCATGATTGCCATGCTTTGATGCAACAATTGTTGCCCGTAGCTATTCGGTCGATATCGCCCAAGCATGTGAAGTACACTATTACTAGACTTTGTTTCTTTTTCAATGCTATATGTAGCAAGGTTATCGTTCGTGAAAGACTTGATCAGTTGCACGATGAAATCATTATTGTCTTGTGTCAGCTGGAAATGTATTTCCCTCATGCATTTTTTTATATTATGGTGCATTTAGTGGTTCACTTGGTTAGGGAGATAAAAATATGTGGGCCTGTTTATTTGCGATGGATGTACCCATTTGAGAGATATATGAAAGTCTTTAAGGGGTATGTTAAGAATTGTTATCGTACTGATGCTAGTATTGTTGAAAGTTATATAGCTGAGGAGGTGATTGAATTTTGCACAGGGCACTTGTCAGATACAGATGCAATTGGAGTACCTAAGAATCGTCACGATGGGAGGATTATAGGTATGGGCACAAATGGAGGAAGATTGTTTACGCCTTCTAATGTTGAATTGATGAATGCACATCTGTACATATTACGCAATTCTGAAGAAGCTGAGCCCTATGAGTTTAATAAGGAAATCTCATCCTGGTTGGACCGACCAAGATGTGCTCAATGAACATAATCGGACATTTGTCAATTGGATTAGTAATGCTGTCATTGGAGAAGACATTTCAGAAACATTAAAATGGTTGGCGTGTAACCCCAATCATGTCGTATGAGCATTTTCAAGTTATGACATAAATATGTATTCTTTTGCTACCAAGAGGCAAGATGAGAAGATAACAACACAAAATAGTGGTGTTCATTAGTTTCAGAGGCTTTGCATATTTCTAGCAAAAGGGATAAAAATCCATTATATGCAAACATGTCATATTACGGGGTGATTGAAATATTTGGGAGCTTGACTATGTTTTTTTTTAAAGTGGCTGTATTTTGTTGCAAATGGGTTGATAACAATAATGGGGTCCGAACTGATGATCCTTTGGGATTTACCTTGGTAGATCTTAATCGAGAGGGTTTTAAAGGAGAACCATTTATACTTGCATCGCAGGCAAAACAAGTGTTTTATGTGATTGATCCTTCTGACAAACAATGGTCCATTGTTCTTCATGGAAAAAAAAAAACATGTATTAGAAGGGATTGATATAGAAGAAGGGCTTTACGAGTAGGCTCCATTCTCTAATGGGTTACCAGAATTGACTACACTAGATGAAGATAACAGATTGGATAAATACATACTTTGTGATGACCACAATGAAGGCTTATGGTACGATGATCTAGTGTCCACCAAAAGAAAGAGAGAATCTTAAAATTATATGCAGGTATATTTATTTGTGTGTGTATAGATACATTTCATATTGTAATCCAATTAGGTCGATATATGTTTATAACATCATGTATTCTTTTTTTTTCTTTTTCTTTTTGGAATGAAACAGGTCCCGTTACACTTTGAAAAAGTCGTGAATTGTGTGATATAATTGATGTTAGTTTCACATGGAGTTTTGTTATGGTTGCACTTTGACTCTGTTAAAATTGATGTAAAACTGAATTTGTTATTGTTTAGAACTGTGTAAAACTTCCCTATTTATGTTTGTTTGACAGGGATATTGTTACATTTACAGGTAAGACTCTGTCGAAATTGATGTAAAACTGAATTTGTTATTGTTAGGAGCTGTGTTGAACTTCCCTATTTATGTTTGTTTGACAGGGAGTATTGTTACATTTACAGGGAAGACTCTGGCGAAATTGATGTAAAACTGAATATGTTATTTTGTTGGAGCTGTGTAAAACTTCCCTATTTATGTTTGTTTAACAGGGAGTATTGTTACATTTACAGGGAAAACTCTGGCGAAATTGATGTAATTGGTTATTTTTTGGAGCTGTGTGAAACTTCCCTATTTATGTTTGTTTGACAGGGAGTATTGTTACATTTACAGGGAAGATTTTGTCGAAATTGATGTCAAACTGAATTTGTTATTGTTTAGAGTTGTGTAAAACTTCCCTATTTATGTCTATTTGACATGGAGTTATGTTACAGTTACATTGGAGACTATGTCAAAATGGCCGTAATACTAAATTTGTTATTGTTTGGAGTTGTGTTAAACTTTCCTATTTATGTTTGCTTGACAAGGATTTTTTTACAGTTATAAGGGATACCTTGGCGATTTTTTTTCTTAAATCTTGATTTGTTATTAGTTGAAATTGTGTAAAACTTGTTACACCTTTAGACGACTGCTAAAATAGTTAAGCAACAAAGACAAACCAATATCCTTGTCGATCAGCTAGTAGGTTTTTGTTGAAATTTAAAAAACCAAAAATTATCAATAACTGCTTAGCATAACATACACTACAACGTACATATATTTACGTTTTACTAAAGCTATAGTAAAAATTTAAGGGCTAATTGCCATGATCTTAAACTTTATGGGGTTGATTGCAAGAGTTTTAAAATTTAGGGGGTTGATTGCCAAAAAATAAACTTTAGGGAACTAATTACAAAAACTAAAACTTCAGGGGATTAATTGATTACAAAAGTTTTAAACTTCAGGGGGTTAATTGCTAAAATTAAAATTTCAGGGTGTAAGCTGCGATGGGGTTTTTTTTTCCAATTAACTCTTGAAACTATATGATTCATAATCTATATAAAATGATAGTTTAGTCATGTACTAAATTAGACAAATTTATAATGTCACTTCGTTTATAAGTTATAACCAATATTCATTTATAACATTTATACTTGTAACCAAATGTTAAGAGTAATGCCTCTTTGAGTGTTCATTTTTATATGATTGACTCAAATTGTATTGAATCATCTTCAGATTTATCATCAATAAAAATTTTCAATTAAAGTAAGGCTTAAATATTATTAACCCTCCCCCCTGTGTTTATAGAGGAGTGTGACATTTGCTCCCCCTATGTTTTTTTACTTTGTCTTTAGCCCCCTTTAACTAAGTCATGTGTAATAATCACTGAAATGACAACATTACCCTCATTAAATGATAGCATCTCTGCCACGTCATGATTTCTCTCCCTCCACAACCACGTCACCTACCTTCTCTCTCCGCCACATCATTGCAACATCAAATAAAGGGTAAAAATTCTGGGGATTGAACACACGACCTTCAACTCTCATGTGTGTGGAGTAACCACTGGGCTAGTGATACCTTTTATATAATTATAATTCTCATTAGCGTTATCCTTTAATCTCTCTCAACTGTCCAAATAAAAGAGCATAAGATTCTATTATTTTTTATTCCTTTCTACAAGAATCATTACTTTTTTTCTTTCAAAACTTTACATAAAAAAAGTAACTTAATTTTCAACACAATTTAAAATCCAAAAGTTAAATTCAAAATTTAAAATCAAAATTCAAAATTTTACATTCATAAGTTTACTTCAAAATTCAAAGAGTTAGTTTTACAAAGAGTGAACTGCCCAAAATATCACTTTACTTTTTTAAATTCTTCCGTTTGGTCACTAAACTTTTTTTTCCCCTAGAAATGTCACCATACTTTTAAAAATGAGCTGAAAGTATCATTCTGTTAGTTTTCTCCGTTTTGAGTTAACGGAAATGGCATCATGTGCAATTCACATGACTTTTAAAGGGTATTTTTGTCAAAATTTTTTTTTTCCTTCTTTCCTAAATTCCCCACTTTCCTTCTCCCTCCTCCCGATTTTTCCCCCATAATATTTAATTTTGGGGCATAAAATTACCAAAAATAATCAACAAAAAATTCAAATTTCCATTCTACAGAAAACGAAGACTGCAAATTCCTTTTTAAATGAAAATGAATTTGTAGTCTTCGTTTTCTAGGAAGAAAAAGTTTTTTAAAAAAATGTTTAAAAAGTTAAAATCAGTGCTAGAAACGAATTGAATTCGTTTTCTCCTAGAAACGAATTTAGCAAATTCATTTCTATTTTTGTTTTTTTTAATTTTGATTTGATTTTTGCTTGTTATCACTAGTAACGTTACTTTTCTTTCATCTCCAAAATAACACACAATAACGTTACTTTGTGTGTTGTTTTGGAGATGAAAGCAAAGTAACGTTACTGGGTGATAACAAGCAAAAATCAAATCAAAATTTTTGTGTGTTATTTTAGACACACAAAGTAATGTTACTTTGTGTGTTATTTTGGAGATGAAAGAAAAGTAATATTACTGGGTGATAACAAGCAAAAATCAAATCAAAATAAAAAAAAAATAGAAATGAATTTGCTGAATTCGTTTCTAAGAGAAAACGAATGCAACAAATTCGTTTCTAGTACTGATTTTAACTTTTTAAACTTTTTTTTAAAAACTTTATTTTCTAGAAAATGAAGACTCAAAATTCATTTTCATCTAAAAAGGAATTTGCAGTCTTCGTTTTCTATAGAATGGAAATATGAATTTTTTGTTGATTATTTTTGGTAATTTTATGCCCCAGAATTAAATATTAGGGGAAAAAAATCGAGAGGAGCGAGAAGGAAAGTGGGGAATTTAGGAAAGAAGGAAAAAAAAAAGTTTTTGACAAAAATACCCTTTAAAAGTCATGTGAATAGCACATGATGCTATTTCCGTTAACTCAAAACGGAGCAAACTAACAGAATGACACTTTCAGCTCATTTTAAAAGTATAGTGACATTTATAAGGAAAAAAAAAGTTTAGTGACCAAACAGAAGAATTTAGAAAAGTAAAGTGATATTTTGGGCAGTTCACTCTTTCACAAATATAGGGGGTAAGTAGTGAAAAGGGAATAACACAGGGGTTAAATAGTGATTAAACCTATTTAATATGCCATTTTACTTTTTAATTTGATTTAATTTTCGAAAAGAAAAACCATAAATTAATATTGGTGTATGTTGGCGCGCGCGCGAATTATCTAATTTTTTAATTTTTCCAGATTCTTTTATGGTTTCTATGGTGGAATAATAGAAACCACCGTTGAAACTAAGTTTCTAAGGTAGTTTTCACTTAAACTACCTTAGAAAGTGAGTTTCTAAGGCGGGTCAATCTTAACCCACCATAGATGACCCGCATGTAAACCCAATTTCTTCAATTTTTGTACGCAAACAATGCGTTTGAATTAGGCGAAATAGCCATCCTTCTCTTTGAACTCTCCTGTCATCCATCCTCTGCCCCATCTCTAATTGGCCCTCAACCTTCCCTTCTCTCGTCGGCGGCTCCTTCCCCATCTGTAGTCCCACTGAATCGGCCTTCCCTCGGCGTAATCGACAGCTACTCGACGTCAATGAACAAGCCGGTGATACATTTTCCATGCTTCCATCAAACACCCCTGTGCACGAGGCTTAACCCCACCAGAAATCACCGTCAAAATTTCGTTGTTGTGGTCTTCAAAGCATAAAAAAAAGTTCTAAGAAATAGTTTTGCTTTATTTCAGCTTTATTGTTAGTTGATTATTGTGAATGGCCTAGGGTTTACTGTTAGTGTTAAATTAGTTGTTAGTTGATTATTGATTATTGTAAAGGTCCAAACTGATGATCCTTAATTTATATTGCTAATGGATTCCTTTCAGCCGCTATTAATAAATTGTAAATATGATGTGCACATGGATTTTTTTTTTTGGGTGGAGAGGGGCTAGGTGTGGGACTGAGTTGGGGGAGGGCGTTGGATAGGTGCTGGGTGTGGGTGGGACTGAGAATTGGGCGAGGGGGTGGGGCTGGGCAATGAAGGGAAAAGGAAAGGGGTGGGTTTCTGTGGGGTGGGGGGCTCGTTTATGTATGTATTGTTATCTACTCCAAGCTCTTTTGTGTGTCTATTTTCATGAAATCTGTTTAAAGGCTTTGTTTATACATTTATCGAGCATTATAGCAATACAAGACACTCATTTGCCCTATAATCTCTTCTAAATGCATGTGTCTACACATAGAGAGTTTAAGGGGTCAATTTTTTTTTTTATGTTAATCATATTTTTAGATGCTATTGGTGTATCTCTATTCAATGAAAACTACTTGCTTATACTCTTTTGGGGTCTTTTTAATGAAATTAGTGAAAGGAACATGTCTATACATTGGGAGCCTACTACAAAGCCACTTGTTTTTTGGGGGTCTCTGTAATGAAACATATGAAAATGCACATGTCTATACATTGGGAGCCTTAAATAGAACTTGTTTTTATAATGTTCTAATACTTTCTTATCCTTTTTTTGAGTCTCTAATTTCATTTGAAGTTAAAATGTCATCTTGCTTAGCCTGAAATTAGTCAAAAGGAACATGTATATACATTGGGAGCCTAAAATGTCACTTGTTTTTGAATATTCTAATACTTTATTAGCCTCTTTTTGAGTCTCTCATTTCATTTGAAGTTAAAATGTCATATTGTTAAGCCTCTTTGGGGGTCTTTTTAATGAAATTAGTCAAAAGGAACATGTCTATACATTGGAAGCCAAAAATGTCACTTGTTTTTTTGAATATTTTAATACTTTATTAGCCTCTTTTTGAGTCTCTCTTTTCATGAGAAGTTAAAATGTCATCTTCCTTATACTCTTTTGGGGTCTTTTTAATGAAATTAGTCAAAAGGAACATGTCTATACATTGGGTGCCTAAAATGTCTCTTGTTTTTTAATATTCCAATAACATATGAAAATGCACATGTATATACATTGTGCGTCTCAAATGTCACTTGTTTTTTAGTATCTCTTTTTATGAAAAGTTATTTGTTAGCGCTTCTTTTGTGTATTTCTTTTCATGAGATTAATGTAATTTTCTCCATCTTGTTTTCCCAAGATCAAGCTAAGAAAATGGGTCGAAAGAGAAAACACAATGAGGAGCATAGTGATGAGGGAAATGGTGATAAATATGGTTGTTCTTCTAGAGCTTGTATTGGTAGAAAGGCTACAAATTGCAATGATCTTTTGGAAATGCATATGAATAAAACAATTGATATTGCATTTGATAAATTCAATGAGCCGAAAAATGCGTATAATAAGTGGATTACTTTCATAGCATTCACTGCACAAAGCAAAGTCGACATTATCGAATATGAATCATGGCCCAAAGTCCCTGAAGATATAAAGAAGAGAGTGTAGATAGAAATACAAGTATTCCACAAAACCGTAATGCATTGTATGTTGACCACCTTATATAAAAGAAGCAATTTTTCCTAACATTTGTGTAATATAGGCATTATTTGTTTTTAAATCAACCGAAGAACTCGAAACGAAATGAATTTCTTGGACTGGTAGGTGTTGGAAGGATTTCAAATATGATTTGGGTAAGTATGTCTTTGGGCCAAAGAAGGGACAAGACCCATGCCTTTCATATAGATTTCTTCCAAGGGAGACATGGCTCAAGTTTAAGACTAGTCATAAGACAGAAGAATGACAGGTGGTTCTTTGTGGTTTTTTTTTTTTCTTTTTTCGGATATTTTAAATTGCTTAGTTTATTGATAATCTCTAATTATTTTATTTTTCTTTTATACAAATAGGTAAAGCGTGCTAAAGCTCAAAGGAATGCAAGTATGAACTTGTTCTACCATAATTTATCTCGTGGTGGATATCGTTTACTTAAAGCAAATATGGTTGAAGAGGAAAAGAAGAAAATTGGGGAAAATAGGTTAGAAAGCGGTATGTCTGAAGAATCTCATGAAGAGACCATGGCTTCTTTGATATCTCCTCATCTACTTTGGATAATTGCTCATAAAAACAAAAATGGCAAATACTTTACCTCGGAAGCTGCTCGTATTGCCAGTGAAATTGTAAGTTTACGCCATATGATTTAAGTGTTTCAACATCTCATATGATTAGAACTTGTGTGACATTTTTAATTTATATCTTTTTGATAAAATCTTCAGGAAAAATTATGTATGCACGAGTCTCAAGGAGAGAAAATTTTGGAGGATAGAAATGACATACTAGTCAAGGCAACGGGAAAGCCCGACCATCTCGGTCGTGTGCGCGGTCATTGTGCTAGGGCCCTTATAAAAGAAGTTTTTCCGTGTACGCCTACCACGCCTAAAGCTGAACTAGCTTTAACTAAAAGACATCTTTAGAAAAGCTCGATGTATCCCAAACCGAGCTTACAATGGTCATGGATAATGTATGTACAGAGTTGGGAATTGACTATGCAGCAGCAAGAGCCAAAGTCCTCAATAGTTCCAAACATCATAGCTTGAATTCAGAAACTGCCAGAGCATCTACAGATTTGCTTGAAATAGTAGCTATGTTTCCTCTATGATGCCAAAAGAGACCCCCGAGGTACATAATGAACCTGTTTCATCTGTGATCCCTATTACTATGCTTGAGGTACATAGTAGCCCCGCATCAAATGCCTTGGAAGATCCGCGTTCTTTAGGCGAGTACAATGTAATGAAAGTACATTTATGCATGTTATCGTGTTTTCTGTAAATAGTTTTATAACACTATTGATCTTTTATATTTTTCATGATTCGTGTTGTTTTATGATTCTACTTATTTTTATAACATAACGAGTTTGATATATCTTTATTAACTTGCTCATTATCGAAGAACAGAGATAATTGTCAGCTGTTCATTAGTGAACAGATAGGTAACAGACGCTTTGTGGCCATGGGAAACATATATAAGCTGAGTCGACACCACGGGCGTGAGTTAAAGAAAGGTCGCGCTAGGGGTTAGAATATCAGTTTCTTTTGATGACTCTGCCCCATTACCATTTCCTGATGAAGAGACTAACATTGTGGGATCAGCCTTTGAATATTTTGTAGAATGGCCTAAACATTTGATTGTACTTGTTCCCCATCCAGTACAGGTATAAATCTACATTTATTGTTGAATTCATTCATATATTTTCACTATTATTTATCATTTGTATAATATATGATTTCAAATTCTCTTAGGTGGAGAAATGTTCAAAAAAATAAGGGTACTTCAAATTCTGTAGCTGAGAGAATATCATCTTCAACATCTTTATCTCAACAGACACTATTACTGTCAGCTGATCCATTGAACGAGCTGGAGCTCCGATTAAATAAAGATGAGAAAAAAACTTGCTTCATGTTTCAATTGATAAGAGACATCGTAGGTGTAGATCATCCTATTAATATGGATCGAACGGATGTTGTTGACTTATTGTCAAGAGAATCGCAGGTGACAAACAGATGCATGCAACTGTTCATCAAGTGAGTTTCGACCAATTTGATTTTTTGTTTTTCCAAATTACTGTTATGTATACCTCGTTCAATGCGGCTTGACTAACCAAGGGGGATAATGTAAATTCTCTAGAGCTTTACATGAGTTGGTTGAAAAGAATGGCCGCAAGGGGATAGGGTTTCTCTCAGTGGATCATGTCATGCAAGTAGGAAATGATCATGAAGGCAGGGTACAGTACATTGCATGTAACTTGAGGGATCGCAATAAATAAATTTATTTGGCACCGTATCTTCACTGGTAAATTTTGTTACTATTTCTTTAATTTTTCAGACACAATGATTTTAAAATTGAGGTTATTGAATTCTGTGTGAGCAGTGGACATTGGATGTTAATAGCCATTAGACCGAGAGATAAGGTTGTGTACTGGTTTGATTCATTACAACATCCACAACAAGATGATGCATTAATACTGCTGGACGAGTGAGTTATATTAATTTGTATTGACAATATCCGAATTGCCTAGCTTGCTAATTATTTTTATTCATTTGTATTTCACAGGGTGATGACAAATTATCAAGGCTTCCTAGGATTGCCCACAAGTGTGCATGCACCAATTGATTGGATAATAGTTAAGGTAAAATTAACTAATTATCACATTTTATTATTTAACATGGTCTTGTATACACTTTTATGATCTTCTAACTGCCATAATAAAATTTGATAGCGTAAAAAACAAAAGTCTGACTGGGAGTGTGGCTACTACGTCATGCATTACATGTACCACATAGCCATGAAATCTGAGAAATTAGCACTCGAGAAGGTATTTGCTTATGTTTTATGTGTTTTTGCATTCCCTGCGTAGTGTATTTTATTTTGTTATTTAGTTACTTATATGTGTCTTTATTTTTATGGCAGTACTTCAAGAACGACCGCGCTTCATTGGTCATCGAAGATATAGATGTATGAGAACACTATGCACTAGTTATATTGTGGAGCATGAGCTTTAGGACAGTACTTGATTGTTCTTTTGAGGGAATTTCACGATATGAGAACACTATGTGCTAGTTATATTGTGGAGCATGAACTTTATGCCAATACTTGGATGTCTTTTGATGGAGATTCACCATGAATGAAACTTGTTAGATATTATAATTCTATGCTATTTTCTAAATTTTTATTGGAGTATTGATTTGTAGTTTTATCTTGGTAGTATTATGTATATTTTAACTTTCAAAGCAGGTTATAATATACTTTCTACGACATTTTAAAGAATAGCTTGCATAGAAAGCTATGCATTTTCTATGTCGAGTAGTAAAAAATCGCCATAGAAAATGCAGGACTTTCTATTTTCACCCGCCATAAAAAGTCCGTGTTTTTTAACGGCGGTTAGAACGACCATGATAAGCCCATGCCTTTTCCATGGCTGCTGGATAGACTGCGGTTGAGATTGGCAAAAGACTGCATTAAAGGCCCGAAAAAACCACCATTGAATGTAATTTTTGAAGTGGTGTGCAGACATGGGAGTTGATCCCAAAAGCAGTGAGTAGAAGGTAGAGGCCGACGTCACGCGAGCTCGACGATAAGTCGGGATCCAACAGAAAGTAACTACAAACTTGCGGTTTGATCCAGAACCATCTAGAAGGAGGATCCAAAAGGAATATTCTGTCTAGCAATTAGAACTCATCTCAAAGTGTGAAATTCGAATTTGAATGAGATAAGGCAAAAGTTTGGTTGCTGTTTTCTTGGAGCAATTGGAGATAAAAGGGAATCTTAAGAACTGATAAAGATTGATTACTTCCTTTTCTGGAGTGATCTGCTGCCTTTTCTAGGATTGGTTTATTTTCCTTAAGTGATGGAGATTTGATTTATTTCCTTTACAGAGAGTTAATCATCTCTATAAATAGGGATATTTTCGTAGGAAGAGGGGAGAGTTTTTTCATTCAGTTTTTGATAAAGTTTTAATAGTCACGATACATTGTTTTAGTGCTAAGTTTTCGTTATGTTCGGATTTTCTGCATATGTACGCCAGGCCATCGACCATTTGGTGAAACGGACGGGTGACTTCCGCATTATTTCATCACTAATTCAGTAATTTCTTCTATCTCTCTTTCATTCTTGCTATGTCGTATTCTATGATTATGTGTTTTATTATCGAAAGCATGAGTAACTAAAATTTTAATTCCGGATTAGGTAATATATTCGAATCCATGCATGTATGAAACCGAATTAACATTGCATCTAATTGGCTATATTCTATTCTATCTTGTGAATCCATTTAATTGCTGGTTATGTATTAAGTTTGATCAACTTAGTCCTGCATTGGTAATTGTTATCAAGTAACAAGGTTGCCGACGAGGTAGTTCTGAATAGATTAGTGTTTACCTTTAACGGTCACGGCTAATAAAGAATAAACAGTGTTAGGTTCCTTAATTTTTAAAAGCTATTTCGGGCAGTGATCCTTGCGAGGGACCCCAGGGAGGATCACCGAGTTACATAAGGGATTGGGTACGTCTGAGGGACCCCACGGTACTTAGAACTAACCGGTGTAGATTAAATTAGACCACAGAGTGTTTATGATTGCATGCATGCGAGGAGAATTAATTGCATAATACTGGAATATTTTTATCAATTGTTTATTTGTTGATTGTTATTTTTTTTTCTAGTAGTTATAAATTGAACCAACTCTAAGGTCTCTTGAAAGGAACCAAATGTGACGACTCGTCAAAAGTGTGTATTATTGTATTAATCAGGAATTAGAAGTGATTTCTTCGTCTCTGTGGATCAATCCTATGCTTTCCTATACTATTATAGTTAATAATTTCCAGGTATAAAAACAGTGATTTTTACTGTATTTGGTACGACACGACAAAGTCGCTTACCATTCTCCCCTTTGTACCTCTACCCCAACTGAAAGAGAATAGCATATAGAGCTATCTAGTTAGCTTAATGAAGGCTGGGTTCTTCAAATACTTAATGAATACAATATTACTGAAAAGCAAAATCATAGTAACTAAATTAACTCCAAATATTATTCTCAATTGCTGATATTAGAATACTATTGAACACAATAAACATATAAAGAAGGATCTTAAAATTTATATTTATTAAAAGCTTTCGGTAAAAATATTTCAGTTCATATAGGAATAAGAAGAGCTAAAAAGCATCAACATGAGGCATATATTCATCATTACCTAAAACAAAAAGTAACTATAACTATAATACTATGAAAGGAACCTAATAGATGACATGCTGAGATCATAGGATTGGGTACAAAAGGAAGTTATATTTATAGTATATATACATTACATTTGTATCATTGTTATTATCATAATATGTAGCAAAATATATGTACACATGTTCTTTCTTAACTAACCTTTAGCATTTATACTTCTGAAAATATGTACTCCAACATTTTCTAAAGGTAAGAACATGATGTGTAGCAAAAGTGATCTCCTAAAAGTTAATGAACTGCAAACATTATGTTACCTCAATCCTGTTTTGTGTTTGAGGTTTTTTTGTGTGTTGAATCTCTTGTTGAATCCAAGTCTCTCTTACCACTGGAGCTTACTTCATGTTCAGTGAGATTAGTTGGAATCGCCTCTTTTTGCATTGTTGATGTATTCTCTTCAATTTCAGGCATTGGGGTGTCTGTGGCTAATTTTTTCTGAGCAGCTGAAGATGAGCTTTGTCCTTCAAATGGTTGTGATGCAGTAGGGTACCAAGGTGCTGGAAGAGCTGATATGATTATGTATCGTATAAATGTTCTCCCTCTATATTCATTGCTGACTGCCTTGATGCGGAAAAAGAATTGATCATGTTTAAATTTGTCATTAATCTGGTCAGAATTAAACCTTCTTTCCTGTAACAACTGAGAGAAATGAAAAGTTAAGAGATATGGACAAGTTTATTAGTTAGCTAATTTTTTAATGGATCAAATATACCTCAGCTTCTGCTGCAATGATTTTTTCAGCTGACATGCCTAATAACTTTTGTGCTTTTTCTTGCTCAACAAATGCACTTATGTTGTCACTTCCATCAGATAGGTAACGTAACCTGTATGATTACATGATTTTCGTAAATTCATTAGAATATAGGTACAATATTAGACATTATAATTTTCATAACTTTTTGAAGAGAGAAAAATAATTTACAGTGCCTTTGGGCTAGGAAAGTCATTATGACAGTAGAAACATGTGAACTCATTTTCGTAGGTTTCTCCACATTGTTTTGAACAATTTGGACAAGTTAAGAAGTAACAACGTTGGTTTGATTTTGCAATTTTGACCTACCTTTGATCCAAAATGATTTCACCTATTAATTAAAGCGTATTTAAGTTATTGTTTTTTTTTCAGCATTAAAATTATAAGAAGAGAAGAATAGGATATCAATGAGATTGATATTACCATCTAACTCAAACTTTTAATTTGGCTGATTTTTTGGACTTTTAAGTAGTGGCTCTATGATTTGATATTCCTTTTCATAAAGCTTTTCTTAACCAACAGTTTCTACGTATTTTTTATTGGCTTTTAACCTGACAAAATGTATTAGAGAGAAAAATCAGTATAGAAAAGGAAATAAATTAATAAGCCATGCTAACTCTTAACAACAATGTAGCACCTGAAATATGAAAAAATAACATTGGAGAGACTAAGAGCAATACATTCTTAGCTGAAAGCTTACACAAAGCCCCTTCCCATTTCCCTTTTTTTCCCCATAATATGACAGAAATGAAATAAATGGGAAATCAACACGTTTACCAAATAAAATTAGGATGAAAACTCCAAAAAAAATATAAACATTTATTAGTAGTGAATGTTTGTCCAAGTGGGTCTATAAACCAAAATACTATTACTAGCCTAATGCCTACCATTTTTATGAACATTTTTAGTTAAACAACTTCGCCTTACAATCTGAACTGAATATATGTACTTGTCAACCTTTGGTCAATTTTCTTACCATTTGTTTGTTTCTTCTTTAAAGCTTCTGTTGGTAGATTATTTTTCTCCAGCAAGGCAGAAATTTTAAACTCTGTTATGATCTACGGAGACAACAACAGAGCAGTAACTTAATCTCAATATTTTCTGTATTTTCTGCCAAACCAGAAGTTGTAGTCTGAACAACAGCTACAATAGAACAATATCCCCAACTTAGTAGAAACAAAAATGTTTGGGAGCCCTATATGCGACTTTAGTCGAGCAGAGGGCATGCATATTCTTTATAGAATTTGAAATCAGTAGGAACAGAGAATACGTGAGCACCATAATAGAGTCCATATAGACTAAAAGAATTATTATTTTAAAGATCATGTGTATACACTATATTTCTTCGTAAGAATAGAAAGCTTAAAAGATTTAAAAAAGCATTTTATATATTAGAGTCTTTAATTACCATAACTGTAGGTGTTGAGCCTCTGGCATGGGAGGATCAAATAGAATGACATTGTAAAGCCTGTCCCAATAGATACTTCTGTGATAAGGTCTTGCTATTAGTGGTTATAAAAAATAGCACATAAATTATTATAATTGTTTAATGGCTTCATTCATTTTTTTTTTTTTTTTGAAGATAATGGAAGATGAAAGAATTAAAACTATTTTTTACTGTAGAAGCTATTCACTGACAGTCTCATTCCCAGCATGACAGGCAGGTTGTGAACATTGTCAGTCAAAGAAGGAGTTTCGTTTTGCAAGAAATCATCCACAGAATGAGAATCATAGGCCTACATCTGTATGTATAAGAAAGTGATATTTTTAGAATAATGTACTTGTACAAAATTGTGATTACAAGAGTTGGAAATGTGTATTTGAAACTAAAAAACTTACTCTCCATTGACAATCACAAATTCTTGCAACTGTTTTTTGTTTTAGGGTACTACGTGGAGGGAAAACATGTATCACACCACATAAAAGATCTAAGGAAGACATCAAATATTCCGTTTTCAATGAAACAATTATTAAAATATTTATACTGTAATTATTCAAATGAAGAAAAGTTTATAGAACCTAACTGATTCGATTATCATCAGTATCTGCAAACTAAGGGCTTCTGCAAAAGGTGTTAGTTCACAAACATGTTGTAGAGGAAGTTCTTGCTGCTTACTTGCAACCTTGATGTAAGAACTTTTGCTTATGACCATTTCATATTGTGATTCTACTAGAATTGGTGAGTTGTGACTGATTTTTTTTGTTTTGCCATTTTCAGCAACGTATGTATGGTATGTTTGGAGTACTTTATCTAACTCTTCAACGTCTGGGTCGTAAATCACACACTGCATCCTCTAATTCTTTTAAAATCATTGGGAAATGAAAATAAGATAAAATGATAGATAATTTGATCAACAATTTAAATTGAATTTACCCGTTTGTCAAGAAAGACAAGTCTTTGTTGTCTTTTATTCCATTTCATTAGCCGAATGGGAGTTTTTTCAACAACCAATATGTTGAATGAAACCTGGTCTCACGGCAACAACTCACAGCAGCAAACAAACACCATCAGTTGTAACTACTCCCTTCATTTGTGTATAACACCATCAGTAACTTGTACTCTTTGCCTATATATATTGCACGACAAACATCAATGAGAAGTCATCAAAAAAAATTCAAGTATTCTTATTTTCACACAATACTATCACAAACCAATTGGCAACGTTTGATTCCACAGTTGCAAGTGTGGTACATCTATCTTGTATTGGCCTAAAAAGATGAGGGTATAACAATAAAAGGAAGTCAGTCTAAAAATAATAGAGAGGGAAAAATTAACTGCATAAATCAGGAATGAATAACTAGGGGTGGCAAAAAAAAAAAAAAAACTATTAACCCAAAAATCGCCCAAACACATTGTGTTTTAACCCAATAAAACCCACCTAAAAAAATAATAGGTTGGGCTAAATATGTAATGGGCCGGTTTTGGGCGAAATATGTAATGGGCAGGTTTAGGGTAGCCCATTGGGTACCCTAAAACCCGCCCATCATGGGTACCAAAAATACCCATCCAAAATTAACCTTAAAAGTATAAACAAAAACCCAATAACTCACCTATTTTAGTGGACCCATTTTATTTTCTTTCTTTAAACTTATTTTTTCTTTTTCTTTATTTTTTGTGTCCTACAATTACTTTGCATTTTTTCCTCATTTATTCTTTTGTAATATTTTTAAATCACCCACTTATAAATACTAATCCAAAATTTGTTCGGATTCCAAGTTGAATTCAGACTCAGGTTTCGGGCTGGGTTTGGGTTCGGGCCGAGCTGGGCCAAGTTTGGGACATGGTTCAGGCCCAGTTCTGGGCCAGTTTCGGGCCTGGTCCAGTATTGGGCCAGGCCCAATTTCGGACCTCGGGCCAGTTTCGGTCCTTGGGTCGAGGTCGGGGTCGGCGCATGCACGGGTTTATACAAATATTAAAAAATTAAAAATTGTGTTTAGACAAAAAAAAACTACATACGATTAAATATAAAAGTATACAATATATAATATTTCAAATTTTAGAATAGATTCAAAGAATTAAAATCCGTTTTAAAAAAAAAGAATTAAAATGAAATTAAAAAATTTTGAAATTTTTTTTTAAATAAACCATTAAATAAGCCTTACATTTTTGTATAATGGGTACCCATGGGTATCCATAGCTACCCATTACCCATTTGAATTAAAACCATTAATTGAATGGGTAATAGGTACTCATTACTCATTAACTTAATAGCCATTTAATACCCGCCCAACCCGCCCGTTTGACACCCCTATGAACAACCAAGGTAATAGTTGAAGAGAAAACTATCCGTCAGGATGATCCTGACAAAGGTCTTGTCAGGCATCCAATGAAATTGTGCCACATATGCTTTTCAAAATATTAATAACATGGTTATTATGGACTTTATTAACCAAATCAACTCCTAGTTCTAATAAAATTCTCCCTCTCTCTTCCCACGTAGTCTTTTTTTCTTTTTTCTTAAGCCTAGTTACTTGAAGGCATGCTTTATTTCTTTCTACCATTAGTATTTTATATTTATTTTCATTATTCTATCAAATTAATTTTTGTTTTTTAGTAATTTTATAACTTAAAATAATAAATAGTATCTTTAAATTTATATATATATATATATATATATATACACTCTACCCACAAAAAAAAGTGAACCCTTAAGTATTGGGTATATTTATTTTGTGACTAAGGGTTCACTTTTTTTTAGCATAGGGTATATATTTAATTTAATTTTTGATACTAATATTTTAAAAAAATTAAAATACATATACCCTACACAAAAAAAGTAAACCCGTAGATATTGCGTATATTTATTTTATAACTAAGGTTTGCACTTTTTTCATGTGTAGGGTAAATTTATTTTAATTTTACAAAATCATATTCACACAAATACTATGAAATTATATTTAAAATAGAAAATTAAGGATGACAACAGTAAATTTTATTTTTATACATACGAAGGATAGAAGAAATTTCATGGTTAAAATGTTTCATTACAATTTACTAAATATAGGAATTAATTTAGATAAAATAGTCCATAATAATCATGACAAAATAGAGTCCATTAATATAGGAATGATTTTAAAAGGCATATGTGGCACAATTTCATTGAATGCCTGACAAAGCCTTTGTCAGGATAATCCTGACGGATAGTTTTCTCATAGTTGAATTCACATAAATAAGTAGGAATAATGAGTACATTAAAGTTTTAGCTGGGAAGCAAGTATCTCTTATTTGCTAAGAGTGGGTGTTAATCAGTTTTTCTACTTAGAAGAAATATAAAACTCTATTATGTGTTTGAGGTTAATTGCATAAATGTAACTTGCTTCAATTAATTATTTCTCCTTACATGCTTAAAGTATCAAAAGATGTCATGATATTTTACCAGGCTGCATGAGTTTCACAATATGATGAGCAGTTTTTTTTTTTTTTTTTTTTTTATAATTCTGAATAAGTTCTTGAACAACTAACTTATCAAAATTTAAGCTCTTGGTCAAACATGAATCATAAAATATGTGTTTGAGATTGAAATCACATCGTGTGAGTAAATAGGAGTTATAAATTGTTAAAACAATGGTAGAAACTAAGTTGAATGGCATAAATATATATCTACAATACTCAGAAAACGTAAAAGCATACAACCATAAGATATGGTAACATAAGGATACCTTTACCTATGTAAGTTGATGAAGGCATCCCTAGTCCATCGATAAGTCCACAGACAAGTGCATCCAAAGAAGCTGAGAAGGTCCGGGTTCTACACCGAGGCCCTACAATGCTTCAGGATCCAAGTTCATATCAAAAGGATCCACTTGTAGATATCGTTGGGCCAATGATGTGGAGCAGAGCAAGAAGAGTCCAAGAAGATCCCAACAATCTTGTACAAGCCTGCGCACAGGATGCTCAATTGATAGTAGAAACCAACGCCTTGGAGAATAAAGTTGGGAAGGTTCAAATTGCCACTCTCCTTACAATTCTTAAAGAAGAGGCGCAATCCACCATTCCACAATGAAGAGAAGGCTATTTCTTGAAGTTCTTGAAGGCGCCGGAAGGTTCTTTAACTTTAACGAGACGTTTCTTGAAGTTCTTGATTTTCTTGAAAATCTTGAAATTTATATTTTGCAGAATCTTGAAGAATCTTGAAAATCTTGATTTTGAAATGATTTCGGGAGATTCTAGAAGATTCTGGAAGCTCCCTACATCAGATCCACCATGCGCCACTCAGATGGGCCGAACCTCCAAGGAGCCCATTCCACATCATCAAGTTTGGCCAGCCCAATCCAAGAAGCCCATGCGCAAGTCCACTTGCCAATTCTGTTAAAGGGTTAGGGTTTTAGGGAAGGATAAGGATTTGTGCATGTTTCCTATTCCTACCCTTAGTTTGTTACAAGTTGGTTTAGTTAGTTACAAGTTTGTTACAACTAGACTAGTTTGTTAGTTTCCAAAAAAGATCCCTTCTTAATCTCCTTTTTGGAGTAGGATTTCCAATTCTTTTCCTACTTGTTTTCTACCTAGAATTCGGCTACCCCTTCCTAATAGGTTAACCAAATTTCCTTTTCCTTTTATTCCATTACGTACTTCTTTCAGGTTTTGGTATTGTAAAGGAAATCAATCTCTTGATTGGTTTCCAATTCTATTTCCTTTTCCTAGTTGATTTCCACTAGATTTTCGAATCCCCTACTCTATAAATAGGGCCATTTGAGCACTTAATTAATACAGTATTCATATCTTTAAACTATTAGTTTGAGTACTCTCCTTTTATTGCCTTAAGAATTTTGCATGCTTGTGATTTATATATTGTATGAAACTTAGCTAATTAGGTTATTTGCTCTACCTAATTAATTCGCATGTTTCACATCTTTTTCTTAGTTGGTTCAAAATTCCTTAAGTAAATTAGCCTACGTTATTTTATTTTGTTATCTGGATTTCGGGTAAGTAGAAGAGTTTATACGAGCTACGCCGCTTAATCAAACTTTCCTTGGCAATTCATCCACGTGTGTACTTCGGTCCACATCAATTGGTATCAGAGCTAAGGCTGGTTTCGTGGCTGGAGGAGGTTGAAGTAACCCAACCAAATCATCAATCAGGTGTTTTCTTTTCCTACTTCTTGCTTTTCTTTTCAAAAAAAAAAAGGTGTGGGAAAATTACGCATCTTTGGGGGAAATTTTTTTTTCTTCCACTTCTTTAAAATCGAACATCCCTTGCTGAAATTTCTTAAAAAATTAATTAGGGTTTGGGTTTTTGCCTTTGCTAGGGTTTCGATCTTGGTTTAAATTTTTAGTCGCATCTGCTTTGCAACACTAGGGTTTGAGAGATACTTTAGTGCTGCTATTTTTCTGACTACTTGCTGGGTTTTTGCGACTATTTTACAATCCTCTTGTGCGATTTTTTTTTTTTAAAAAAAAAATTGGTGAGTTTTGCTGTTGATGTTAAGCAGCTCACCTTATCTGCACTTTGTGATTTGCACGCACTCGTTCTAGATACTTTCTTTTGAATTCTTGAAAATATATTGAATTTTTGATTTGGTGTCCTTGTGCTACTGAATTTATCTTTGGGAATTGGTTAATGAGTCACACTTGAACTTTGCTGACCCTAGGGTTTTTCGTACAATCACAAAAATTGGTTTTTTTTTTTTTTGTTTTTGTGTGGCACCTATTGAGTAAGGATTGTTTTCTCCACGGTTTAGGGTGTACTTGCAAAATTGATAGTGTTCGATTTTCGACAATACTCCCCATAGCACTACACTTTATGCCAAAGAGGACTCTGTTCTTCATTAGGAATCTTCTTCTTTTTCAGTGTGCTTGCAAAGTTGATAGTGTTCAATTGCCGACACTACTCTCCACAGCACTACACTGAAATTCTGAGGAATTTTTCTCCACTGGGGGGTTTAAATTTCGCAATTGATTTATCTACATATTGGGGGAATTGATAATTTGTTGGGATTGGTTTCTTTGATTACCTATCGGGTAGGTGATCTCTTCTTTGGTTAGTTTTAGGACTTTCTTAAAGTTGTTCAACTATGCTTTTTTCTTGATTCTGTTCAATTCTGGAACTGCCCTGCTTTCAGCTGCTAGTTGTATCTTTTCAAGCTACCTGGACGTTTACTCTTGAATTATAGTTTGGCTTTTGTCATCGTGCACACACCATATTTTCTGAAATTTGAGGGCTTCACCCCAAAATTTCCTTGTTGTGTACCTCTTATCTGAACTATATTACAAATATTATTTGTAAAAATATTTTCAGCTCCAAAATAGAACCAAGTACTTATTTTTCAAAAATTTTGCTTTTTCCTTAAGTATCATTGCTGTGTGTGAATTGCTGTTTGCCTTATACATTTGTCAATACCGGGAGGTCGAGTGGAAAAAGGCTTGAGTGAACATACTATAAGGGCGCCACCCTAGAGTGAAATGCTGGTTTATGTGTAGCTGTTAGGTGGGATACACTTGGGGAGCAAAGGGGTAAGGTTACTACTCACTTTTCCTTGTTCTTAGCAGACAAAATTTCACTTCTGACCAATGTCAGGTGGTGCTTCCGTTCTCGCTGGGAATAAGCAATTACTGGCCGCAATAGCACAACTCTCTGCGCAATTTGCTAACCTCGCGGAGGAGGTTGCTGAGATGAATGCCGAACTGGAGCATAGGCATGAGGAGTTAGAAGAGGACATCCCTCCCAACAAAAACACTGCCTTTGCCAAGGCATTTGAGGGTCTCAGTCAATGTAAAACAACTGTGCCACCCTTCGCAGGAGTTATGATGCAGAGGATTACTTAGACTGGGAGGTCAAGATGGAGCGTATCTTTGAGCTTTATTCAATCCCGAAACACAAGAAGGTCTCTCTCGTGGTGGTCAATTTCACGGACTATGCTCCGGTCTAGTGGAATCAAGAGATGGATCAACGTAAGAATACGCGTCCAATGCAGGCACGTGCTCTGCCTCTAACTTGGTATGATCTAACTACTGCTATACGTAAGACTTTTGTTCCTGATTACTATTTTAGGGAATTGTATAAGAAATTACATACTTTTGTACAAGGACCTTTATCTGTAGACGCATATTATAGATAGTTAGAGATGGCCAAAATTAGGGCAAATGTACAAGAAAATGAAGCTGTTTCAATGGCTCGTTTTCATAGTGGCCTAAACAGGGGTATAGCTTTAGCCGTTGAACTTCAGAATGCAACAACATTGATGGACATGTTGCACAAAGCTCGAGTCATGGAGGAATACCTGAAGACAGTTCTGCCCGTCAAGACACCTGCCAGTGCCCCACCGGCTTGGAGGAAGAATCTGATTTACTCTCCACCTGCAAAGAAGCCGTTTAACTCAGAACGGAAGGCTATCGTCCCCACTACCACCCCATCTTCATCCACATCAAAGACGCCATCAACACCTTGGCAATCCATTAGCAATGTCACTTCCCACAAATGCTCAGGTCATGGCCACTACATGCGCGATTGTCCTAACATCCGGAAGGTATTATTGGGGCAAGATGGTGAGTATATTTTAGAAAAGAATGAGGATAAACATAGCATTAACCCCTTTTTGGAGTTAACTGACGGCGCTAAGTTTGAACCGGTCGAGCAATTTAAGTTCATCAAAGAAGATCCCATTTAGAACTTGGTTACTCGCACCCTAACTACAGCTGCTGTCTAGGATACATCTCAACGGACAAACATCTTCCATGCCAGGACTAAGGTCAATGGGAAGTTGTGTGTTCTGATCATTGATGGAGGGAGTTGCATGAACGTAGCCAGTGAATACATGGTCGAAAAGCTGAAGCTCCCCATACTCAACCATCCACACCCTTATCGGCTAAAGTGGCTCGATAGCTCAGACGGCTACAGGGTCACGAAGCATGTAAGTGTACCATACGCTATAGGGAAGTTCGAATCCATGGTGTTATGTGATGTGCTTCCAATAGAGGCTTGTCACATTTTTCTCGGAAGCCCATGGCTCTTTGACTTGAAGGCAACTCATGATGGGGTCGCCAACACTTACTTGGTTTTACAGGAGGGTAAGATCCACACGTTCCTACCTATGCCACCTACAGAAGTGCGTTCAGAATCTCTCCGGATGAAGGACGGCATCGCCAAATGGGAAGCTGAAAAGTGCCTGGCCAAGGGGAAAGGGAAAGAGCTTGTAAAGGGTAGTAAGGTGAACTCAGATAAGCCTAATCAAGAAGAAGTTAAGAGTAGCTTTTTCACTACAGTAGGGGAAGTAGAACAGGTGTTAGCTGAGAACGGTTGTGTACTAGTTTTAGTATGTAAAGATAATTGTGCTAACCCTATCGACGTGCCTCGGGATATTCCTTTGGAAGTTGACACTTTGTTGCAGGAATACAACGATGTCTTTCCAGGAGAGCTGCCTCAAGGATTGCCTCATCTACGTGGGATTGAACATCAGATCGACTTCGTACCTGGCACCTTTATTCCAAATCGACCTGCCTACAAAGCAAATCCGAAGGAAACAAAGGAGTTGCAGAAGTAGATCGACAAGCTTTTGGCTAACGGTCAGGTAAGGGAATCACATAGTCCTTGTGTTGTACCCGTAATTCTTGTCCCTAAGAAAGATGGTACATGGAGAACGTGTTGATTGTAGAGCTATTAATAAGATAAAAATCAAGTATAAGCATCATATTCCCAGGCTTGATGACATGTTAGAGGACTTGTATGGCTCAACGGTTTACACTAAAATAGATCTTACATAGGGCTATCATCAAATTCGCTTGAAGGAGGGGGATGAATGGAAATATGCCCTTCGGCCTAACAAATGCACCTAGTACTTTCATGGGATTAATGAATCATGTGCTTAGAAAGTTTATAGGGAAGTTTGTTGTGGTTTATTTTGATGATATTTGATCTATTCTAGAGACATGAAATCGCATGTAGAATATATTCGCTTGGTGTTAATTGAATTGCGTGCTAATAAATTATATGTCAATGTGAAGAAATGTACTTTCTGTGTTGAGGAAGTTGTGTTTCTCAATTTTGTGGTCTCTAAAGATGGTGTCAAAGTTGACGACGCCAAGGTGAAAGCCATTAGAGAGTGGCCTACACCAACAATGGCCAAACAGGTAAGGTCTTTTCATGGTTTGGTTGGATTTTACCGACGGTTTGTGAAGAATTTTTCCACAAAGCAGCCTCTAAACGAGTTGTGCAAGAAGAATGTGCCATTCTTGTGGGGCCAAGCTTAGGAAAACGCATTTACGGTTCTTAAGCATGATCTCACTTATGCCCCTGTTTTAGCATTACCTGATTTTGATAGATTTTTTGAACTAATGTGTGATGCTTCAGGTATAGGGATTTGAGCAATTTTAATGCAGGAAGGCAAGCCAATTGCCTATTTCAGTGAGCAGTTGAAGGGAGCTGCCTTGAATTATCCAACTTACGATAAGGAGCTCTATGCAGTAGTCCGTGCCTTAGAGACTTGGTCACATTATTTAATGGCCAAGGAATTTGTTGTACATAGTGATCACGAGTCCCTTAAACATTTAAAGATACAGGGTAAGTTAAATAGACGTCATGCTAAATGGGTTGCATTCATTGAAACTTTTCCTTACATTATTAAATATAAGAAGGGGAAAGATAACTTGGTTGCTGACGCTCTATCTCGCAGGTATGTAGTTCTAGGTATTTTAGATCATTCTTCGCTAGGTTTTGCATATCTAAAGGATTTATATGCTTCTGATCTTGATTTTTCTACCATATATGAAGCATGTGAATCTTGTGCATTTCATAAATACTATAGACATGATGGGTTCTTGTTTAGGGAACATAGGTTATGCATCCCCGTAGTTCCGCTAGGAAATTACTGGTTTGTGAAGCTCACAATGGGGGACTTATGGGTTATTTTGGTGTACATAAGACACTTGATGTGTTACAGGAACATTTTTATTGGCCTCATATGTGACAAAGATGTACAGCACGTTTGCACTCGTTGCATTAATTGTTTAAAAGCTAAATCTACATCTAAACCTCATGGACTTTACACGCCTTTACCTATACCTTCTTTTCCTTGGACTGACATTTCTATGGATTTTATTCTAGGTCTCCCAAGGATGCAAAGAGGTAATGACTCTCTATTTGTTGTAGTCGATTGCTTTTCTAAGATGGCTCACTTTATTCCTTGCAGGAAATCAGATGATGCCAAACATGTTGCATACTTGTTCTTTTAGAGGATAGTTCGACTTCATAGGATTCCATGCACCATTGTTTCAGATTGAGACGTCAAATTTCTGAGTTACTTTTAGAAGACTTTGTGGTCACGCCTAGGTACAAAACTCCTATTTTCGACTACAAGTCATCCGCAGACGGATGGTCATATGGAAGTCACCAACCGCACCATTGGCAATCTCTTTCTAGCTTTAATAAAGAAGAATCTCAAGAGTTGGGAATAAGTCTTACCGGTTGCAGAGTTTGTCTACAATCGAACCAAGCACTCCTCGACAGGGTTCTGTCCATTCGAAGTTGCCTACGGCTTCACTCATTTGACGGTTATAGATCTAATCCCTTTGCTGATAAAGGATTAGGTTAATCTAGACGGCACCCGGAAGGCTAAAACTGCCAAACGCCTGCATGCCAAGGTTAGGTCGAACCGTGAGAAGAATTATGCCAGAGCCGCAGACCATGCAAACCGATGGCGCAAGGCTGTGAACTTCGAACCAGGAGACTGGATTTGGGTTCACATGAGAAAGGAATGATTCCCTGTTGCGAGGAGGACGAAACTCCATCCCTGGGGCGATGGGCCTTTTCAAATCGTCTCCAAGATGGGGCCTAATGCTTAAAAGCTTGATTTTCCAGGTGAGTATGGTGTTTGTACTTCATTTAATATAGCTGACTTGTCTCCGTTTACTTATGAGCAGGATGAAAATTTAAGGTCAAATCATTTTCGACCGGGAGGGGATGATAAGTGCATCCCTAGTCCATCGACAAGTCCACAGACAAGTGCATCCAGAGAAGCTGAGGAGGTCTGGGTTCTACACCGAGGCCCTACAATGCTTCAGGATTCAAGTCCATATCAAAGGGATCCACTTGTAGATATCGTTGGGCCAATGACGCAGAGCAGAGCAAGAAGAGTCCAAGAAGATCTCAACAATCTTGTACAAGCCTGCGCACAGGATGCTCAATTGATAGTAAAAGCCAACGTCTTGGAGAATAAAGTTAGGAAGGTTCAAATTGCCACTCTCCTTACAATTCTTGAAGAAGAGGCGCAATCCACCATTCCACAATGAAAAGAAGGCTATTTCTTGAAGTTCTTGAAGATGCCGAAAGGTTCTTTGACTTTAACTAGACGTTTCTTGAAGTTCTTGATTTTCTTGAAAATCTTGAATTTTATATTTTGCCGAATCTTGAAAATCTTGATTCTGAAATGATTTTGGGAGATTCTAGAAGATTCCGGAACCTCCCTACATCAGATCCACCATGCGCCACTCAGATGGGCCAAACCTCCATGGAGCCCATTCCACATTATCAAGTTTGGCCAGCCCAATCCAAGAAGCCCATGCGCAAGTCCACTTGCCAATTCTGTTAAAGGGTTAGGGTTTGGGGAAGGATAAGTGCATGTTTCCTATTCCTACCCTTAGTTTGTTATAAGTTGGTTTAGTTAGTTACAAGTTTGTTACAACTAGACTAGTTTGTTAGTTTCCAAAAAGGATCCCTTCTTGATCTCCTTTTTAGAGTAGGATTTCCAATTCTTTTCCTACTTGTTTTCTACCTAGAATTCAGCTGCCCCTTCCTAATAGGTTAACCAAATTTCCTTTTCCTTTTATTCCATTACGTACTTCTTTCAGGTTTTGGTATTGTAAAGGAAATCAATCTCTTGATTGGTTTTCCAATTCTATTTCCTTTTCCTAGTTGATTTCTACTAGATTTTCGAATTCCCTACTCTATAAATAGGGCCATTCGTGCTTGTGATTTATATATTGCATGAAACTTAGCTAATTAGGTTATTTTCTCTACCTAATTAATTAGCATGTTTCACCTCTTTTTCTTACTTGGTTCGAAATTCCTTAAGTAAATTAGCCTAGGTTATTTTATTTTGTTATCTAGATTTCGGGTAAGTAAAAGAGTTTATACGAGCTACGCCGCTTAATCAGGCTTTCCTTGGCAATTCATCCGCATGTGTACTTCGGTCCACATCATAAGTAGTAGTAGTTAATAACAGTAAAATTTAGTTGCTATTGGCAGCTATCAAAACTTCATGATACACAATATTCTTTGTAGAATTAGTACTTTGAACTAATGGTGTTGATGGTCTAATAAGCACTTTTAATTGATCCATAGGTTTTGCTCTTGATAGTGCAACATAAAGTTGACCTTGTGAAAATACCAGCTGTTCCAATAAACACCAACGAAATCTAAAGTTTGTCCTTGTGCTTTATTAATTGTTATTGCAAAACATAAATGTACTGGAAATTATTTTCTTTTAAATGGAATAGATGAAAAACAATCATATGAAGCTTCTGGTGTTATACGGGGAATAAATACAGCCTTTCTTGCGTATATACCAACAGAAATTTCAACATAAATGACATTTTTATTAAATCCTTTACAAATAAGATAGGTACAATTACAAAGTCCTTCAGTTGAATTAATATTTCTAAGCAATATAATTGGTGAATTCATTTTTAAGATCAATTTGTGAGGGGGAAGCCCTTGAGGAATCCAGGAATGAAACAATTCTTCTTGATTTGGCAGATCACAACTTCCTGTATTTTCATCATAACTAAAGTATATTATTTTTTCACCTAGAAATCTATCAATCAAAAGATCATTTATTTCATGAATAAAGTCATTTCCTATAGTAAGTATGGCTCTTTTCACAGAAAGATAAATATCAAAATTGTAATGACTGATATTTGGAGATATAGTCGCTATTAATGTATTTAATGATGTAACATCTGTAAAGGAAATGTTTGCTTTTGCTGGTATTTGAATTTCACCTTTCTCATCAGTATCTTCAATCCCATTACCAATTTTTAATAAATAAGATGAAAAATCAGGATCAAGTAATGCTCACATGTTCTGTTTAAGCTTTAGTTTTTCAAATTGATTCCATAAAGGTGACATAACAATATAAGCATCTATGATACTCTCTTTTGTACCTTTAGAAATAACTGATAATATTTGACGAAAATCACCACCAAATACAATAGTTTTACGTCCAAAAATTTTATGTGAATTCATTATATCTCTCAGCATTTCATCAAATTTTTCAATAAAACTACGTTTTGCATTGTAGCGTCATCCCAAATAATTAATTTTGTTATCCTTAACAGGTGTGCTAATGTGCTATGTTTACTAACACTGCAGGATTTAGAATTATTTTCGTCTAAAGAAATCTTAAATATTGAATGTGAAGTGCGTCCTCCAAGAAGCAAAGATGCTGCAACTCCTGAAGTAACTGTAGCAAGTGCAATATGACCCATGGATCTTACTGTAGCAAGTGAAATATGACCCGTACGTGGATCTTACTGTAGCAAGTAGTGAGCTGTATAGAAATGTTTTGCAAGTTCCTCCAGGACCATCGACAAAGAAAACTTTCGTATGTTATTTTTAATATGATATAAAATCTGATGATATGCAAACTTTTGTGCTTCATTTAACTTTTTAATAGTAGAAAGATCTTCTTTAGATACAATTACATCTCGTCAATTTGTAATTCTCTTGTCAAACTATCATGGAAACTGATTTGTAGATCATTGTTTACATAAAAGAAATCTTCCATTTTTCGTCCCATTGAATAAAGATGGTAAGTAAGAGTATCTAAAACTTTATGCCTAATTGCATTAGATGAAAAATTTTTGTTTTGTCTAAAATCTTCAAAAAGGAAATCTTCATATTTTAACCATAACTCTTTGGGATTTTTTGGATCACAGTAGACAAGAACAATAACAAATAATTGTCATAAAGTGGTAGGCATTAGATATGCAGCAACTTCTTGAAGAAACATTTCGCTAGTGTTATCTTCTTCCATTAAGCCTAACATTTGTGCAGCTTCTCTATACGTATCAAAAGTGTTTCCATTGATTGTTCTTATGTCTATAAAAGAAGTGGGCTTCCTAATATGCATCAACAATAATCTCAAGTAGAATTTTTCACATTCACATGGATGACAAATCAAGATACGACCAATTACCTGTCTTTTTTTACGTGGTTCCCATTCCTTAAAATCTGCATGCCAAGTAAATAATTCTGGGAATTCAACATATAAGTAGATCATATTCTTAGCATAATCATTGTGTTTATTCATGTAAAAAAATTGCGTTAGCATAGTCTTTTTAATCATATGGTTACTTGTAATGTTGTTTAACGATTGATTGGCAGGAAAAGTTACCAATTGTTCATTTTCTAAATGAATTGGTAAGGAAATCACTGAGGGGTACATGTGATTAAGATCAAATTTCAAAATTTTGTAAATTGCTTCAGTGGTGAAATCCATCTTGCAAATTGGAAATCTTTAATCTCATCAAGTATAGGATTTCTTCATTTGAAATTAATGAGTACAAAATTTTGCCGTGCCCTTTATAAATATATTTGTAAATGTATTTTACAGCTTGAATGGTTGAACATATTTCAACATTTATGTGGCAATTAAATTTAGCTAAAAGATATGGATTGTAGGGTACTACCCATCGGTTATCAAGTTCTGAACCTCTAATCTTAACAACACAATTGTTTTGTCCGACGATAAATTGGATATGAATTGGCTCCATATTTAGTAGTGTTTGAAAAGTCTTTAGGGTAGTTAAATTTGCAAGTACCATTTTCATACAAGGACATGTTGGATCAAGAGAACCACAGGTCCATGCATCATATGTTTCATTACTAATAGAAATAAATGCGAATCTGTGTCAGGATGAGGTAGTTCTGCACAAATAATTCTGTCAAATGCTTCAAGTGAAAACATTTTTGATGTTTGGTCCAAAATAATTAAAAAGTGAGCATGAGGTAAGTCTCTTTTTTGAAATTCTATTACGTAAGTGTAAGCAATAATACCGCCAAAAATCTTTTTCTTAAACAATTCATTTTTCAAAACTTCAAACTTTACACGAAATACCCTAGCTATTAGATCAGGTCTATTTTGAATCTCATCAGAAGGTGAACACAATGCTTATTTCTGGCCAGTTCTAAGTTGAAGTAATTGTTAAAAAAATCTGGTTTTCCAAATGTACTAAAGTTATAGCGTCCATATATCTTTTTCGCATGTCTCTTGATCCTCCAATAAACGATGTAGGCCATATTAAATGTTTTTCAACATCATCACCTGTACGACATCCTTGTACAATTCCATCTAACAAACCACGATATTTCGTAAACGGTTTTGCATGTCTTATGTTCTGAAAAAGTCTAACCTTGATGTTCTTCTTAGCACCTACATAAATAATAGGGTTATTTTTTTACATAATAACAAATTGTAAAAGGTCATCCACATTCGTATAGTATCGAATGTCATGGATAGCTTCACCATCACATGTTCTTTCAGGTAGTATCATTTTTTGTTTTCGATTTAATTTTTTAATCCCTCAATGCCAACTAGATTCACCATTACGAAATATAAGGGGATATTGCATTGGATCATAACAACCAAAATAATGTTTAATTATTTGAGTACAATTATCTTTTGCATTAGATGTGTTGGCTTGTACTTTGCTTTTCCTGATTAGATTCTAACCATATTCCAGCAACTTAAGACATAGTAGGCTTATTAAAAACACTGATTAGATTCTAACCATATTCCAACAACTTAAGACATGGTAGGCTTATTAAAAACACGTTGGTTAGACATGTGATCAGCTTGTAGAATGATATTGTATTCATTCAGATCATTAATGTTGTTAAGACTTTGGGAAAATTTTCCATATGGATTTACTTGTAAGATGCTAATTAATTTTGTCACAAGAGATTCCTTAAAATTTGGACTAATAGACATACGGTTTAAAAGTTCATGTTCTGTATCAAAAAAATACAGTTGAAGGTTTTTTGGTCTTTCACTATTTGATGGTATTAATTGATTCATAAAATGATAAAGTTGACCTTATACTCGAAATGTATAGACACCACAGTTTCTAGTAGATAAAGATTTATCATAATGTACACCTACTGATGTAAATGCGAACATGTTATTGTACTTCAAATGCAATTCTAAAATTCTTTAGCATCTTCAGTGTTGGCAGTATACAAATCTGTTAATTCTGAAGGCATTTCAATATTTACTAATTTTATTTCCCCCAATGAATAACAAAATGTAGGCGGTTATAAATAGATACGTTTTGCAGCACAAAATTGATAGTTGGGTACATTAGGTAATAAATCAGGGTTACTTACCATGCAATCACAAGAGGCCGTCACGCAACCACAGCTTACTTGCATGCAACAACAGCCCGCGCTTACCTACACGCAACAACAGCCCGCTTGCACCCAACCACAAGCCAATTGTGCCCAACCTCCTAGCGCATCAGTAGTTACTCGCGTGTAGACTCCTAGCGTATCTCCAACTATCGGCGTGCCGGCGACACTTGGTCCGCGCACAACTCCTAGCCAGCACAACCTAGGTTTCACTGTCCCTGAGCACCCCAATGTCACACATGGAGCCTGTTCGACACAAAGCCTCACATATCGTTCATGAGCGGCCTTCAAAAGCCGGCCAAACCTCAATGGAAACAACATTAATTGAAATGCATTTCAAAAGAATCAGTAACCCAAATGCAGGACTCGTCGGCCTCCAAAGAACGCACAAGCGCCCCCCCTCCCAAGTCACACAGAACTCCCCAACTGTCAACTCTCACAGCGCCATTATGGTCTGATGAATCTGGGTTGCTCCTTGCCGGTCTCAATTCAAACGGCGATGGCGATGACCGACATACTTTGGGTGTGACGCGAAATGATAAAATTTTTCTCCAATTTTGTGAAAAAATGTAGGGTTTGTATACGGAAAATGTGTTGCGGCGATAAAGTTACAGCCAAAGATCTGATCGTTTGAATTCTCGCGTCTTGTTTTTTATACAAGTTAACAGCGGTTATAGTTAAAACCGATGTTAAAGATGACCTTTAACACCAATGTTCGAAATAACCGGTCATAAAGATAACTTTAAAACCTGTTTCTTATACCCAGTGTTAATGATCCATGTTTTTTTTTTTTCTTACACCGTGTTTAAGAGCAACCGGTGTTGAAGACCCATTTGGAGATTGTGTGAGTATGGTCCATGGGAAACGGATTATGAAAGAGTCTTGGATAATGAAGAGGAATGCTATATGCTGGCTCCGCAAAATAATGATCCACCAAGAAATTTTTATGGTTATTGTCTGCGTGCGGAAACAACCAAAAGTAGACTATTCTAAGTATAAATAGTTGTAAAAGTCATCTTTAATAATATGGGTAATCAATCCCTCTTTCTTCTTCTTTTCTTTTTTTATTTTAAAAAAGATGTATTACATATATAGGGTGTTACACAAAAAATATACTCCCTCCGTCTCATTCAAAGAGTCTGCTTTATATTATTAGATATAGTAATACAAAATTAACTTTTTGAGTGAGATAAAGGGAGTAATAGATGATTCAAAGTGAAAAGAAGTCGAGTCTGAACTACAGAATTTGTCTACAGTTAAACATTTCCTAATATCTTGTTCATATTCTGTGTAGATGTTACACTCAAGAAAATCAAATTTCGTCTTCGAATCTTAAAATTATTGCCACATTATTTCATTCGCTCTAATTCTTGGCCAAGCAAATCAAACAACTAGCTAATGTGTTGCTTGATATATATTGAATCATAGATCGGGCATTTAACTCTGTGAGCAAGTATATTCGGTGTAATATTAAACTCCTTAAAAATAATCATTACATTAATTACATACCTTAAATTCAAAATATTAGTGGGTCATTCCCCATTCTGGTTGTTCTTGCACCCTTTTTTTGTATTTTCAATTTTCTTGAGTTTCAAATTTTCAAACCACAAAACTTCAACAGACTTGTGAAAACTACTTACATATATGAGGTACTAATAAGGGAAAACCACTAAAATTTTTCAATAATTAACTTCTGTAGGATATAAAAACAATATATATCCAAAATAATATTACAGAGATTAACACACAGCGGAATAAAATTTCTTTGTAATAACGAATAATAACCAAACTCGCACGCACACAATCTGTACGGCGCACCTAAGTCGAAGCTTGATCGAGAAACAACCCAGAGGCTATTATGTTTCTCCTGTATCTTTGTATCTATCTCTGTGATTAGAATGATCACCCAATGCCTCTATTTATAAGCTAAACTATCTCTGAATCCTACCATTAATCTGATTCAGAACTATTTCCTAAAATAACTAGGTTACCCAAAACAAATACTAAACCAAATAGGAAATAGACAAATAACAAATCCTACTACAATTATAATTAACTAATTAGTAAATACAAGTTTGGTTTAATTAATTCCAACATGGCCTCCCTTAAATCAAACTTGAATCAAAGCAGGTCCATCGCCATCACGGGCTTGAATCTCCATTGATATCTCTTTTGCAGTGTAGACAACATGCAACACCACCTTGTAGTAGTTCTCCATCTCTACTTTCAAACTCATTGTAGAGACACCTTTGTATGTGCCATGGATCTTTTGTGGAAACTCCTTTTTAGCGAAGAATTTATTCATATCCACCCATTCTTCTTCATTTGAGTTCAACTTCTCATCAACCCTGCAATCAACTTCGCAGATGCCAAAAACATTCTCGCAAACTCGAGACATCACCTTTAAATAAGATGTGGACACAAACTTGTATTTTGAGAAAGCCTTATCAAATTTCTCAGATTGGTCAAAGAACTCACTTATAGATACCCATTCATCTTCAGAATAGAGATTTTCATCGACATTGCTAATATTATCAATGCCTTTAGATATAACAATGTCCTTGCAAACCCAAGACTCCACTGTCACATTTTTAACCTGGTCAAACACTCCCCAAATAAGGAGTCGACTTTACTGCAGTTGATCTGCTCCAATTCAACAGAGTTTTCAACACTCCCACGATCACTTTTATCTGAGTGATCATCAATTTCAATATCTCCCTCTTGTTCTGAGACACATACAATTTCTCCTTCTTCTTTGACCAAATCAACACTCTTAATGTCTTCATCCTCCTCGACACATTTTTGCTCAAAGATATTTTGGCTCTCTGGAAGATCCATTCTCCAAGCTTTTATTATCAACTTCAAGCAATGCTTCATCAGACTCCTCATCCATTAACACGAAGGTTTCAGCTTGAACATCACAGCAATTATCAACAACAGTGGCATGCTCTTCTATGTCTTCAAAACATTTAGACCAACACTCTCTTTTGTAATCTACAATTTGTTGGGTAAAAGACATCTCGTAAGTTACCAGTTCACATTCCAAGTCGTCGTAACCAAACATAGAAAAATCCTTAGTGACTTCTAAAACCAACTTCTTTTTGCGAAATTTCCAAGTCAACGTACAAAGAATTTTTGACACTATTTGTTCTTCTGTCATATTCTCACCGTTGATTCTCATCTCACTAACGATGGATTTTATCCTGTCCATATATTCTTGGACTCTTTCATCAGGCTTCATCTCTGCTAACTCGAATTGTCTCCTTAACTCTTGCAGTTTGACTCTTTGAACGTTTTCGTTTCCTCGATCGGTAACTTTTAACTTTTTCCAGAACTCCTAAGCTGTCTTTACATCCATTAAATTTCTGCATACGTCTAATTCAATATTTGTTCTTAAATAATACAGGGCCAATTGTTTCTGATATTGATTTATCTTTGATTCTTTGCTTTCTGCAAACTCTGACTCAAATCCTGTCTCAATCACATGCCAGATTCCAATAACTCTAAAGAAATCTTCCATTTGTTGACTCCAGAGTTCATAATTATTTTTACCATCAAAGATAAAAATAGGATACTTATGAATGATAGGTAAAGAAGACATCTTTAACTACTCCCTTAACATCCGATGCAGTACCCAAATAATTCACCCACAATAAAACAATCAAAGTTGTTGGCTTTGATCAAACGACCATCAGAATCAAGCTACCATATAAAGCAAACTTGCATGCAAATATAAGACCACAAAACAGAGCAATTCAATCCAATTGATCACACAAGCTTTTTCCAGGAAACTCGTGCAGCACGCTCACTGCGCCAATTGAACAACTAGAAGTTCGTAATTTTGCTTCTGTCTCCTTTTCTTTTCTAAGTCTGCAGCAGACGAGAAAAAAAATAAATCGTAAACCTTTCCTTAACCTGAGAATACAAGTTTTTGTACGACTCTTCAACCGTCGCAAAATCTCTCTAGCTCTGATACCACTTGTAGGATATAAAAACAATATATATCCAAAATAATATTAAAGAGATTAACGCAAAGCAGAATAAAACTTCTTTGTAATAATGAATAATAAACAAACCCGCACGCACACAATCTATGCGGCGCACCTAAGTCGAAGCTTAGTCGAGAAACAACCCGAAGGCTATTCAGTTTCTCCTGTATCTTTGTATCTATCTCTGTATCTATCTTTGTGATTACAATGATCACCCAATGCCTCTATTTATAGGCTAAACTATCTCTGAATCCTACCATTAATCTGATTCAGAACTATTTCCTAAAATAACTAGGTTACCCAAAACAAATACTAAACTAAATAGGAAATAGACAAATAACAAATCCTACTACAATTATAATTAACTAATCAGTAAATACAAGTTTGGTTTAATTAATTCCAACAACTTCAAATCTCATGCACTATAATTCTGCAGCCAAATCAAACTAGTGCAAGTTATTATTAAGCGTTTTTCTTCTTATATTTATGCTTTTTAACATCATTAAATACTAATTAATAAACTCCAGTATATTAACTTGGTTTAATTGTTGCAGGTCAACGTTTTACTCGATCGTTTGCATCAACGCGTTTGGATATGTCCCCTCCTTCTCTGTAATTTTTGTTTTCAATATTAGTAAGAGAGTAGTTAATCCCGCCAGCTACTCAATCGCCTGTATCATTAAACCCTCTTTGACGTTTCTAATATATAGAAATCTAGATTGCTGACGGAAAGGCATGACGCCGACTTGATGCTCCAGCGGGCAATGATGGCTTATTATTATTCCTCCTGTGATGATTCTGGCGACGATGAACAACCAATCTTTTTCACCATCGCCGCTGCAAATCCGCCACGCTTGCATGAGGCACGCTGATGACCCATGGAAACAATATGGTTCTTCTTCTTCAAATCAAAATCTCAACCCAAGAATCAAACAGTTGAGATTTATCGTTTGCTTTCTCAGCCTTCTTAAATATCTTTCTCCTGTCAACCTCTTCTTCAACAACCCTTTTCAAAGCCTATGAATTGAAAATGCAATTAATTCTGGATCTTTTGACCTTTTAACGTGTGAATTTTGTGATTTATTAGGGCATGATTCACAAAGAACAAAAAGAACCCATCAGATTGCTTCGTGGGGCATAAATTTATCAGAAAACATTGATTCTTGATTGAGAGATCCATTTGGACTTGCACTAATGAATCCAACTAATTATTAGTTGCACGTAAAAGAAAGCGAATAATGGATTGTAATTACCAAATCTCAATAGATAATTTAAGTTTAATTTTTCAACTTCTTACTATATACATACTCATTATTATTACATTTTAAAAAGAAAAATACTAATAATTATCATTCACGTTGAAAACCATCCAATAACAATTGATAATTAATACAAAGTTCAGAAAAATTTCCCATCGAAATATCGTCACAATCAATACAAAAGGCATATTTAACAATACATGCATGTGCTAAAATATTTTGTATCCTATGGGATCAGCTGACTTTGGAAACCACGAAAACCAGTCACCCCCAACCCACATCTTTTGGATGGCCACAAATTATTGTCAGGGTAATTATCGATACATATATTTAGAGAACTATCTTATGATGTCACATCAATCACATAGAAGTTAAGAAATAATGAGAGAAAATTAAAGATGGATGCAAGAAAGTTGGCAAGTGTCAGGCTAATGGCGATGCTGATCTTGACGATGACAACAACAATGGCGAATTCGAAAGATCCCCAGGATGAGGCAAATGAAAAATGTTCTCAGAAATGCGATACCGATTGCAAAAATGCCCCTTCCCAAGTACAATGTGGGTATGATTGCAAGATCAAGTGTCCTCAACCGCATACATACCAATTTGGTTCAGATTCCGATGCACCAGTTGTTGGCCGGCCAATGATAAATTTCCTTGTCCAGATCGACGTCTAATCAGGACCGGTTCTTATACTTATAAACACTTATAAGGTTCGGGGCAAAACAATAAAAACAGGCCCTTAAATAATAAAAAAATGTTCAGTAAATTTGTTACGAGGAAGAAAAAAAAGTTTTGGGCTCTCATTTGAAAATAAAAAATAAAAAAAAGGCCCACTTTTACATTAATACTTTTTAGTTTTCACATAAAAATTAATTTGGGCCTAAAGCTAAAATTTTAAAAAATTAAACGTACTAATACATATTAGTATATTATAATAATTTTGGGCCCTTCAAAATTTTAGGCTCTGGATGGTTGCCCGTGTTACCCCGCCCTTTAGGCAGGCCCTGCGTCTAATCACACTCTTATTTTTGTACCACTTTCTTAATAATGAATTAAGCTCGATCGATCTTTTTGTATTTAACGACGTTAACTGTTGTTTTTATAGAGAATTAATAAAAGAAATCAATAATGAAGACTTTTAAAAAGTTTTCTGTGTCATGAAATAAATTAATTATAGTATCTGAAATTTGAGGTTGTTGCTGGATTAGAATATGTGATCTTAGGCAAATTATAAATTGTATGTTAATGGGATTTGTTAAAAGTTAAAACTAATTAGATTCAATTTTAAAAGTGTTAGAAAGCATTGATTTTATTTAGGCGTTGGATGCATGAGACTCTCTATTGAAGTTATGAATTAGTAACTGATGAGAATCATGTTACGAGCTTAATTAACTCGTAAGTTATATAGGCTATAGTTTGATTTGATTTATTGAACTGGGTTTTTAAACTTCTGTTTTTCATGTCATTTTGGAGCTAAAAATGTGTTTAGGAATGGAATAGTAGAAGTAGAGTCGTGTCTATATCTTCAAGTGCTGGAAACATGTTTTCCATTGTATTGTGCTAGAAGTTCATGTTTTCTATTTAAAGTCATTGGGAAAAGTTTAAAAAAAGCATATGCTTCGTTTTTTATTATTTTAATAGTCTAAAAGAACAATATAGCCTTATAGATTAAAATTTTTATCAAAGGAAACCTTGTTCTTTTTCGGGTTTAAGTTTCTGGAATGTGTTCTTAGAAGATTATACCAAAGTTTTGTGATAATGGTGGATGTACTAGTTATATTTAGTCAAGTTGTATGCATAAGGCATACCTAGACAAAAGGTACTGTTTTAGGCTTATAAAGAGAGCTCTACTTTGGAAATTGATTGAAAATTTGGTGAGTTTTGTTATGAAAATGAGCTTGATCAGCTGAATCTGCAGTTTCAAGAACTGAAATTTTGGCTTTGTTGGGTGATTTTGGTGCTAAAAAATATTATAAGTGCATTTAGAATGCTTAAAACACGGAAATGTGAGGAAAGTCCCTTTCTTGACAGTTACTCGTTTGGGTGCTAAATGTAGTTTTGATTTGCTTGGGTGCTGGAAATTAACTTATTATGAGTTTTTGATATATGGAAACATGGACTTTTGGAGAGTTCGTCTTAGAATGCTTATTAATTGGAAAAATTACAAAAGTAGTCCACAATCTTTACCCATGTTTCAAATGTAGTTCACAATTTTTAGAAAGTATCAAATGTAGTCCACAATGTATCCGTTTTGTTTCAATTTCAGTCCAAAAGACGGAAATTGGACCAAATTAACGGTCAACCACTACTACAAAACGGAGCTTTAATGGCGGTTATAAAGGGCTTTTAACGGCGGGGTTTAGCATTTTTGAACCGCCATCTATCTGGCAGCCGTAGTAAGTTAGCGGACTTTCTACGGCGGTTCAACGACGAACCGCCGTAGAAAGTCCGAACTTTCTACTGCGGTTAGACGTTGGACCGCCATAGAAAGTCCAAACTTTCTATTGCGGTTCACTGACGAACCGCAGTAGAAAGTCCGAACTTTCTACTGCGGTTCAGCCACGAACCGCAGTAGAAAGTTCGGACTTTCTACTGCGGCCAACGTCTAACCGCAGTAGTAAGTTCTGAGTTTCTACTGCGGTTCGTGAATGAACCGCAGTAGAAAGTGTAATTTACACTGCGGTTGAATGGTTGAACCGCAGTAGAAAGTGGCCACTTTTTACCCCCAAAACGCGTGAAAATCATTAAAAACCTGCTGCTAAAACCTGGTTTAAAGCAAAACCTGCTGCTAACACTTGAAATTTATTACAAATATCACCAATATACAAATTGAAATCGCTTTTATAATACAGCATATCCAAAAAATATTTGTACAACTCTAATATGAACAAGTTTAATTAGTATCCTTCAACTACGACGGATGCTCCAAAATATATCTAGCGCATATTTTTCGCACTGCATCTATATCCACATTGCTTAATGGAGTGCGGTCGAGCTTGAAGTGCTGCAACAGAGTTTTTTGAAATTAAAAAGTACCCGAGTAAGCAAAATGAAATACAGTCAATTAAGTAAGTAATGAGAAATATATATTTACCTTTTCAAGTGCAAATGTGGATGATTTCATTGCTATTCGGTACATGTAGTGCATTACATAGTACCCACACTCCCAATTGCTCGTTTGCTTTTTATGCTAATGAATTAATAAATACGAGTTAGAATATCATACAATTAATTGTATACAACACAATGGTGAGTAAAAAATTTCTACGAATATTCATAACTAAACTCGTATTAATCTAATTAATTAAATAACTAGGACTCACTAATTTGTACTGATCGAAAAGGCAATTGCATGCATATATTAACTAACCTACAGTACTGGACTCACGGATTGCATGCATAAATCAAATCCACCAATAAATAACGTGACTAACTAATATATTAATTAGCTAACACTACTAACTTATGCTACTAGCCTTACGGATTTAATTAAAACAACTACACACTACTAATTGCTTAGGCTACTAGACCCACGGATGTAATTAAAAATTTTAATAAGAACCAATTTAATTTACCTTAACTACTATCCACGAAGGTTGCATATACACATTGCTGGGCAATCCCAAGAAAGCTTGATAGTTAAACATCACCCTATAAAAATGAAAGCGGCACGAAAATAATTAGCAATATATGGATATATAGGCATTCTAACAGTTGTTAATATATATAACTCACTCGTCTATAAGCACCACCGCCTCCTCCTTCTGTGGATTTTGTAAAGAATCAAACCAGTATACAACATTTTCTACTGGTCTAATGGCCATTAGCATCCAATGTTCACTGCAAACAAAAAATTTAATGACGTACGTCAGATCTTTATATCAGTGTTTCTTAAATATTAGAGAATCGCTTACAGTATCACTTACCCCTGAAGATAAGGCACCAGATACATTTCTTTATTCCTATCCTTCAAGATTCGCGCAATGTAGTTTACCCTAGCTTCAAGCGTATTTGTTACGGGTGTGACATGATCAGCCGAGAGGAAACCTATCCCCTTTCTCCCATTCCTTTCAACTAACTCATGTAAAGCTCTAAAGAATTTACAAAAAGGGCTTCATTGGTTAGCCTATGCACATGGAATGCATACTATATATAACAATAATCAGAAATAGGTTATAAAATTAAGTGGAAACCCACTGGGTGAACAACTGCATCAAACTGTTTGAGACCTGGCTTTCTCTGGTCAATAACTCTTTGAGATTCCCTCGATCCATCAGATTAGGCAAGTCCAAACCTATGACTTCTCTTGTCATTTGAAAGAAAAAGCCATTGAAGCCCGAATCATTATCCATTCGGAGCTGTAACTCTTGCAATGGATCAGATGTCGATGAGGATGACTCCTCAGTCGGAACCGTCGCCGAAGGAGATGTCTTGTCATCCATAGAATTCATCCGGCCTTTTTTCTTTTGGGCACTTTTATCCACCTAACATCATTTGAAATAACATTAAATATACAAAACTGTATTAAGTAATACACAAATAAATGAAAGAATATACCTTTGTTACCGAAGCCGGCTGAATAATTTCAATCAACTCTTTAGGCCATTCCACGAAAAAGGACTTGGCCATACCCACTGTTGCAGCCTCTTCCTCAGGAAATGGTAGCGGGGCACAGTCATCATAGGAAATTTTAATTGTGACCCTTGCGCAACCTTTCCTAAGCTCGCGCCCGTGGTGCTTGCTTTGCTTATAAATATGTCCCTTTGCCACAAGCTTACGCCGCTTTTGCGAATCCTCAGAGAGGAACAGATGGCATTCACACCCGTCCTAAGATAATAGGCAAGCGAATGAACATTAGTCAACTATTAAGTCTAACTTAACAAAGCACTGTAATAATGAAAAAAAAATTTTGAAGTAGAAAGTTGCCGTCTAAACAAGTATTCACTTTGAACCAATCCAAGGTATTATTCAAAGCCTAAAACATGCACTGAATTTAATTTAGTTTTAAAAATACCACGTGTATTCTATGAAAATATACATATTAATTTTATTTACCTTGTATTCGCCTAAAGCACCCCCGTCAGAGGCTTTGATCGGGTCCGTAGCTGCAACATGTAGCATCTCCAACTCGGGCAACCTTGTAGGTATCAGAGGAGAAACAGGGCTCACAGGGGAAACAGGGACCGCTCCGGAGGTCTCTGGGTGCGAGCTCTCATCTTTGGCATTATTGATGACGGTGGCTTTTAATGTATCATAGTCAGTTCCCATCTTACCACATAGCAACCCAACCATCATCTTCAGCTGTGTCTGACATTCATCGAGTTGGGCAGTGGTTTTTTGAAGTTGTCGCTTAGTTAAATCAAGTTCATCTTTAAGCAACGTCCTTGTTTGCTGTGGGAAAACCTCTGTGATACGTGCCCGCGTAGAATGGCCGCGATAACGACCGGGGTGATCGCGCTTTCCCGTTGCAATGACAAGAATGTCATTCCTACCCTCTGCAACGGTCTCCCCTTGGGACTCGCGGGAACATAGATTTTCCTACACATTTTCCAAATATAGTAAATGTAAATAGATCAATTAAATATAAATAAATACACATATACAGAGATTATTCATTTATGTATATAAATTTTAAATATAAAATTGATAACCATAATTATAAAATATAAATAAATACACATATATACAAATTAATCATTTATTTACTTTACAGTGACAACTAGATAATTATAATTGCGATATAAACATTTAATGACAACCAAATTATTAATTAGCATTTCATCATAGATATCTAGTAATAAATAATCAGTTATAATAAAAAATCTATACACATAGACTTTAAATATTAAAAGAATTGAAACATAAGAAAATGTATGGTGCAAAACTTACAATTTCCATCCCTACACGCCCAGCCTCTGGCGTGAAGTATTCCCCTTTTTTGTTCGTGTGGGCATGTCTCCAAAGGTGATGACGGCCTGGCCCTGAATAAGAATCTTCGCCTTCTTCTTCGGACTGACCCTCCTCTGAAGGCTTCTTTCCGGATGCACTCGCCTCCTCGTCATGCAACTGCTGCTTCAGCAGTCGGTAGCCACCGCGAGATAAATTATGGTAGAAAACATTTAAATTGGCATTCTTTTGCACTTTTCCACGAATTGACTAGAGAGAAAGATAATGAAAAATTATTATCCCTAAACTGAGCAATTTCAAATATCCAAAAAGAAGAAGGAAATCAATTTTAAAAAAATATACCTGTCATTCTTCTGTCTTGCGGCTAGCCTTGAACTTAATACATGTCTCCCTAGGGAGAAATTTATATTCCAAGCATGGGTCCCTACCCTTCATGGCACCATGTACATATTTCCCTAAATAGGATTTCCAATCTTTCCACCGTTTACCGACATAAGAAATCCACTTTGTTTCGAGTTCTTCGGTTGACTCGAAAACAAATAATGCCTACAGTGAAAATTAGGAGTAAAAATTTAGTGAGGAATTTGAGTTCATTTGTATGGAAGAATTAAGAAACAAACAATGCATTATAATTAAAGAAAATACCCGTATTTCTATCCAAACTCTCTTCTTGATCTCCTCGGGAACTTTGGGCCATGATTCATATTCCACTATGTCCACTTTGCTCCGGGCCGTATATGCCACAAAGGTAATCCACTTTACATGATACACTTTAGGCTCGAGCTTGGAATTAAAAGAAATGGCAAGAGTTTTCCCATTCTTTCGCATTTCCAATAGATCATTGCAATTTGTGGGCCCTCTACCTCTACTAGATGTAGTAGAAGAACCATCTCCATTGCCATTACCCTCATCACTATGCTCCGTATTTCTTTTTCTTTTTCGGCCCATTGAAAGTACCTTAAACTTCATTTACATAGAAAGAGAATTCAATATAACATATATGCAATTAAAGAAAAGCTTTAATGTCAAATACAAGAATGCTTGTAATGTTGAAAAAAAAGGCAATGTACATTCGCAAAATTCACTCCTAAAAATACACAATTACCATTATCCAAATTAAACCAAATGAGGGCCAAAAAAAAGTGGACTTATCAAGGGTACCATTGATAAAGTACTTCACATTTCACAACCAACAACTAATGTGGAAAAAAAGGCAATGTACATTCGCAAAATTCACTCCTAAAAATACACAATTACCATTATCCAAATTAAACCAAATGAGGGCCAAAAAAAATTGGACTTATCAAGGGTACCATTGATAAAGTACTTCACATTTCACAATCAACAACTAATGAGAACAATCATTCATTTCTACTAAAGGAATAAAATTTCACAAAGTGGAATCAACAACAAAGCATTTTCCTCATTATCACTAAAGGAGGAACACTAAATCGAATAAAAACCGAAATCAAACACCAATGTTCTAAAATTAATCAAGCAAAACTGAAATAATCATTTGAGTTTCTCATTTTCAAAAAAAAACCCGAATTTCAAAGGGTACCTAATGGAACATTAATCAAAACCCTAGGTTCTCAACTTATGTAGGACAAAACACTCAATTCAACAACCAAACCAAATGCTACAAACAATCAATAAATCCAAAAACTTTCCAAGCTTTCATCACAAGGATTAAAACCGAAATCAACCATAAATATCAACCCAAAAAATCCTAGTGCAATGGGAAGCATTTACAAAATGTAAGGTTAAATACACAAAAGTTTTAAAATGAAAGCATAGAAGGTGGAACCTTTTGGGTGAACTCAAAAAAATCCAAGCTTTAAGTTTATATGGGAGGGTGGAAATGGAGAGCCGAACAACGGCCTTGCGTGGTTCGGCCGAACAATCGGTGAATGCTTGGGCAGCCGACGGGTGATCGGAAGGTGGAGGAGCTCGCCGGCGATGGGAGAAGCGGCGAAGAAGACGAACGGCCGCGGGAGAGAAGCTTCGGGAAACAGGGGAAGTGAAGGGGAAAAGAAGGGAGAAGAAAGGAAGAGAATGGGGGAGGAAATGAAAAAAGTGAAAATTTGAATTTTAATAAATGACCGGTCGACGGTTCAACGGCGGTTCAACCGCTAACCGCCGTTGAACCAACAATCAACTGCGGTTCACTTGTGAACCACCTTTGAAAGTACACTTTCAACGGCGGTTCAACCTTGAACCGCAGTTGAAAGTGTACTTTCAACTGCGGTTCAAGGTTGAACCGCCGTTGAAAGGTACTTTCAACGGCGGTTCACAAGTGAACCGCAATTGATTCTCCTTTCAACTGCGGTTCGCGGTTGAACCGCCGTTGAAAGTCCCCACTTTTTCTCGGTTTAAGTAGAGGAAAAAATTGGAGCCAATTCCCGCGCGGGCATATTTTAATATTAATTTTTTTTATTTTCCATTTTCAAAAAACTATTCCCACAATTTTGTAAATATAATAATACATACCCAGATTTTGTATATTTATTAATTATGTACACAATCTCGACTTTTATTAACCATTTCATAATTAAATTTCAAATTTTTAATTGAACCATATATTTGCATTTAAATTTCCTGCGCGTGCTGCTACACGTACAATAATTATAGGTCAAAGATAAAAATTAATAATTTCCGTAAATTTAATACATGTAAGAGCCAAGAAAGTAATAAGCTTCATTATGTTCCCTAAAATTCCTACTTTTTTGACTTGGCGAACGGGATAAAAAAATCAAATCCACAAATGCATTAGGTACGTATAGTAATTTAAAAATTAATTAATAAAATTTAAGTGGCCGAAAAAAAATTAAATAGATACTATACATGTACATTATTTCATTAATTTACATACATATATATATATATATATAAACATCTTCCTCTTTTCTCCTTTCCCCTCTTGCACATCATCCAACTCTCTCCTCTCTGCTCTCGATCTCTTGTAAATTTCCACTGCATAAATAAAATGTTTTCATGCATTCGCTCGAAGAATTGAAGACTTGAAGACAACTTTTATAATTAAGTCAATATATATATATATATAACGTACGTATTTTGAAAAAAATTGAGGTTTACGTTGGGTCGACTCTGACGGGGCCGGAAGACCATCATCCTCGAGGTCAAATCCTACGACCCAATTCAGAATGTAAAAGCAAAAATCCAGGAAAAGGGTGGCGCTTCACTATCTATTTCAATCTTAAGAGTCACCGCGGTTAATTTATGAAAATCGGGAAAAAAACTTAATAGAGAGTAGGGTTTAGGGTTTAGAAAATTATATGAAAATAGAAAATTCATGAGTAGCGCGGGAATTGGCTCCAAAAACTACTTTTCTACGGCGGTTCATGTTTGAACCGCCGTAGAAAGTTTGATTTCTACGGCGGTTCAAAGTTGAACCGCCGTAGAAAAATAGTTTTTGGAGCCAATTCCCGCGCTACGTACGTACGCATGGATTTTCTATTTTTTGTACCAAATTCAAAATACATTATATATATATATATATATAAGAATTAATTATAAAAGTTGTCTTAAAGTATTCAATTCTTGAAATGAAAATATTTTATTTATGTAGTGGAAATTTACAAGATTTCGAGAGCATAGAGGATCGAGAGAGTTGGATATATGATGTGCATCAAGAGGGGAAAGGAGAAAAGCGAAAGATGTATATATATATATATATATGTATAAACATATATGTATATATATATATGTTTGTAAATTAATGAAATCCAGTATCTATTTAATTTTTTTCGGCAACTTAACTAATATTAATTAATTTTTATATTACTATGCGTACCTATAATGCATTTGTCGAAAAAGTAGATATTTTAGGGAACATAATGAAGCTTATTACTTTCTTGGCTCTTACATGTATTAAATTTACGAAATTTATTAATTTCTATATTTGACCTATAATTATTGTACGTGTAGTAGCACGAGCGGGAAATTTAAATGCAAATATATGGTTCAATGGAACATTTGAAATTTTATTATGAAATGGTTCATAGAAGTGGGGATTGTGTACATAATTAATAAATATACACAATCAGGGTATGTATTATTATATTTACAAAATTGTGAGATTAGTTTTTTGAAAATGGAAAAAAAATTAATATTAAAATATGCTCGCGCGGGAATTGGCTCCAAATTTTCTACGAGGAGACCTTTCATCGGCGGTTCAACCTCGAACCGCCGTTGAAAAATGAATCCACCGCGGTTCACGAGTGAACCGCCGTTGCAAGTGGACTTTCAACGGCGGTTCAATGTTGAACCGCCGTTGAAGTTCCACTTTCAACGGCAGTTCATTCTTGAACCGCAGTGGAAAGGTTGTTCAACGGTGGTTCGCGGTTGAACCGCCGTTGAACCGACGACCCGGTTACTTAAAGTTCAAAATTTTTGAACTTTATTTTCCTCCCTCATTCTCTTCCTCTCCTCTCCCATTTTTTCCCCTGCATTTCCCCTGTTTCCCGAACCCACTGACAAGTAATTTATGAAGAGTTAAGTATAAAATCAAAACAAAATGAACTGTATAGATTCCCCTGCAAATTTTACCAAAGTACTACTCCTTGGAAGAAAAAAATAATAATACAAGAAACATTTATTCATAAATGAAAAACAAGGAAATCAATTTTCCGAAAAATTTGACAAAGTCTCCCCTATAAATGTAACGTACTCCCTGTAAATTCGAGGCACATATACTTAAATACTTCACTAAAATTCCAACTATTTCGAATAATACGGAATTCAGTTTCAAATCACTTCAGACAGAATCTCCTCTGCTTGTTTTTTACCAAAACACAAGTGCAATTTAAGATCAGCACAGAAGCTTCACACAATTTCAAACAATAACATATTCATTTATAAACAGTTCCGCATATGAAGTCCCTGGAAATTTTGTCCCTTGATTGCGCGGCTTCATCCGAGTTGTGACCTGTTTCAATCCCACAGTACGAAGGATAAAAATAAATGTTGTTATAAATTTATGTCCACCTCTTTTCATTAAAATCAAAGAAACATATACAAATACACACACACACATACACACCCACGGGAATTGAAGTTTAATAAAAACAAACAATATACCTGAAAATGATTCTTAACTTATTCTCTTTCTCTTATGGGACACTTGATCCTCGAACCATAATCCTTCGTTGTGGTCATCACGAAGTATGTATTTATCAAGTTCCCTATCTTCCTCATCTGCTCTCGGTTCAGGTAACCCACTAGAGAAAGGACCAGCCTCATGAAGCCCTTCTTCAGTATCAATCCCTTCCACACCGTGATGTTGTTTACCATGAAGAACAACAGACCAATGTTCGTCGCAAGGATCGGTGATATAAAAAACTTGTTTCGCCTGCGATGCAAGTATAAATGGTTCCCCCTTGAAACCCTCCCGATTAAGGTTGACCAAGGTAAAACCCAATGGATCATCAGTTCGAACCCCACTATTGTTATCAACCCATTTGCAGCGAAATACAGCTACTTTGAAACAAACATAGTCAAGCTCCCAAATATCTTTGATCACCCCGTAATAAGCCATGCTTGCATACAATGGATTTTTATCCTTCCTGCTAGAAACATGTAAAGCCTCTGAGATTAATGTAACACCACTGTTTTGTGCCGTACTCTTCTCATCTTGTCTCTTAGTAGCAAATGAATATCCATTTATGTCATAGCATGAAAATGCTCGTACCGCAGGGCTGGGCCTAAATGCCAACCATTTCAATGTCTCCGAAACGTCTTTGCCCAGGACAGCATTACCAAACCAATAGACAAATGTCCGAATATGTTCATTGAGCACACGTTGATCCGTCCAAGCAGGATAAGACATTCTTATTGACTGTATGTGGTCTGTCACATAGGGCGCAACTTCTTCAGAATTGCGCAGAATGTAGAGATGCGTCTTCATCAATTCAACATTAGACGGCAACAAAATTTTTCCTCCCCTTGTGCCCATACCTGTAATCCTCCCATCGTGCCGATTCTTAGATATTCCAATGGATGTGGTCCCGGCCAAGTACTCAGTGCAAAACTCAATTACCTCCTCAGCTGTATAACCTTCAACAATACTAGCATCAGGACGACAACGATTCTTAACATACCCCTTATATACTTTCATATATCGCTCGAATGGGTACATCCATCGCAAATGAACAGGCCCGCAGATTTTTATCTCTCTAACCAAATGAATCACCAAATGCACCATAATATCAAAGAAGGCGGGTGGAAAATACATTTCTAATTGACAAAGGACAACAGTTATTTCATCTTGTAGCTGATCAAGTCTTTCGCGCGCGATAACCTTGCTACATTGTCACCCAAAATGGAAGCAAGAACTTCCGGTTTATCAGCAAAATCCTCGGCCACATCCTCAATCATGGCATCTAATCGATCTCTAGTAATCGCATCATCTCCTTTTGCATGAGATTTTCTTTGCTCAGGTAAACCATCAATACTTTCACCATGCCAAATCCACAGTTTATAAGAAGGATCAAACATGTGCCGATATAAATGGAATCTTATTGTATCTGAGTTATCAAACCGCGCCCCATTTTTACAAGCTTTGCACGGACAATGGACGTACTTTGTATTCTTATAAGCGAATTGAATGAAATTCTCAACTTCTCTCGCATAAGAATCGGAGGTCCGATCACCACAGAACAAGATATTTCGATCCATGTGTAACTAACACCTTGAAATAATTAAAAATACCAAATAATAATTCAACAAACAATGTACAAAGTGTCAAGTTGCATGCTTGAGTTAGCACATGTGTCATAATACTTATGTTAGTCATATATAATCAAAACTACTATAATACCTCAATGAAAAAAATAATGCAATGACAATACATGCGCAATAGACATAATCAAATGAAGAAGAAACTCTAAGTTTTTCATTTATGCATTTCGTCAAACACATAAAATGCATAAAAAAATAATACACACTCTAAGTAGTGCTAATTATATGAATATCATCCATTAAAAATCAAATACTATAAGTCAAATTACATCGACAAAAACTACATAATATAACTAAATAGGGTTCCACAATACTAAGGTTCGCCACATACATGGAATATATACAACTTTAATTTTCAGCCATGCATCTACCATAAATAAAAATAAATGCTATAGGATGACATATCTAAAGTACAAGCATAAGCAATTACTGAGAAATTTTAGAAGTTTCTAACCTTTAGGTGGTAAATTTTAGCTCCAAATGACGATTCTTTAGGTTCAACGTGCAAAACCGTAGTAGAAATTTGGAGACAGACACTTTCGGCAGCGATATGGGAATACACGTTGATATTTAGGTTTTAATATATATATACGTCAATACTACGGCGGAGAAAATTAAACCGCCGTAGAAAGGGGACTTTTTACGGCGGTTGACGGCGGTTGGAAGGTAACCGCCGCGGAAAGTCCACTTTCCACGGCGGTTACCTTCCAACCGCCGTAGAAAGTCCCCTTTCTACAGCGGTTGCCTTCCAACCGCCGTAGAAAGTCCACTTTCTACGGCGGTTTGTCCCACCCGCCGTAGAAAGTCCGTTTCTACGGCGGTTCATTTTTAAACCGCTGTAGAAAGTCTCGTTCTACGGCGGTTCAATTTCAGACCGCCGTAGAAAGTCCGCATTCCTTTTATTACTGCGGTTTTCTATTTTCCGCCGTTAATCCGCAACCGTTAAAGCTCCATTTTGTAGTAGTGACGAGTTTGACCGTTAGTCAAAAGAGGTTTTGACCTCCTGAAACCACCCCCAAAGATTGTGGACTACATTTGAAATATGGGTAGAGATTGTAAACTACTATTGATTTTTTTTTTTCCATAGTATTTAAGAATAACACATTTATCTTACTTTTGAAGATATTGACAATTTTGATTCATTTTACTTATTATAGGAGCTTCCAAAGTCACAAAAAAATATGTTACAATTGTATTATATTCATCTCAAATTTGCTTTTTTAAAAATTAATTACTCCCTCTGTTCCATCACTAAAATCCATTTTAAAAAATATTTTGTTCAAATAGTCAACTTTTAAATTTTTTTACTCTTCATACCCATACTAATATAATAATGTGTGGTCCACAATTATCTCATACTTAATAAGTATATGTGTGGAATAAATTGTGTTAAATTAATTATTTTAGTTGTTGTATCCTAATATTCATAATATGTATATTTAATAAACTTATAAGAGTATTTTTATAAAAGAATTTTAGTTGAGAAATATTTTCTTTAGAAAATTTTATAAAATCATAAAATTATTTTATTTCAAAAGTCCCGATTCGGGTAAAACCGATTGCACTGCTGTGAATAGTAAAAATATAAGTTTTAAAGAATATTATAGGGCTGTGTAAGTTTTAAATTTTATATATTAATAAAGAATATAAATTTTTATGATAAGCATGTTCTGAATCCTGGTGCGAACTAGGTAGACATCCGGTGAAGCTACCCCCTTGTATGCGAGGTAGTGAATCTGGGGTGTCAAAGAAATTAAGGTGAAAGAATGTTTAAGAAAAACAGAAAATAAGAGTTGGGTAGAAAAAATAAAGAAATAAATGAGAGTAGAGAGAGAAAAAAAAAAGTACTAATTACAAGGATGAATAGAGAAAAACTGAAACAAAAAAGGTAGAAAAATAAAATAATGTCATAAGTTTGAAAACGAAAAATTATCGAAAACAAAAAGCTATTTAATTTCAATAATTTCTCATTTCCTAAATTCTCATTCTCATAATTCTAAAAATTTCCCACCAACAATTTCAAAAAAAAATCAATAGTAGTCCACAATCTTTACCCATGTTTCAAATGTAGTCCACAATCTTTGAGGGTGGTTTTAGAAGGTCAAAACCGCTTTTGACTAACGGTCAAACTCGTTGACCGTTAATTTGGTCCAATTTCCGTCTTTTGGACTGAAATTGAAACAAAACGGATACATTGTGACTACATTTGATACTTACTAAAGATTGTGAACTACATTTGAAACAGGGGTAAAGATTGTGGACTACTTTTGCAATTTTTCCCTTATTAATTTGTTTCTTCTTTCATTGTTAGCTCTTGAATCAACCAGCTACTCAACATGTATCTTTTCTACCAAACTAATTAACCTTAAAATTAAACAACTCAACTCTGAAACATGTAGTTGCATTTAGAAAAATGTAAACATTGTAGAAACTCTATTGATAGTCTACTTCAAATAAATGTAGATTTGATCAAAAAGTATTTATGGTATTAGGCGAGTGTTTAAATGAGTAAACAAATGAATTAGTATGTTTTACTTATGTTAATGCTGATATGTATTGTTTTAAATTTATGTTATAGTGAAAGGCATATTCGTGTTATGAATGTGTAATATATTTGAGCCCTACGTGAACAATGTGCAATGCTTATGTATGGATAGAATTGACATAATCATTAAAGTGTATCTTGTGAGTGAAACTCAGTCGTATACTTGTGAGCAAGTGTTTAATGCTAAGTATAAATGTTATATGCTTGCTCGTGATAGTATGTATGTGTAAATTTTATCAGACTCGTGTTTCTTGAAAAATTTGTCCGGGTGGGATCCCAAACCCTATTTAGTTCATTGAAGTCGGCGTGTCAATGACTGGCTTGAGCGTACGGCTAAATGACTAAAGAGGTCGTGTACGGTATTAGGTTGAGATGTACCATCGTGAAATTTGTGGGGGCATTGTTGACAAAAGGTGATAGTGTTCAAGTACAAGTAAAATATATGAGTAATGATAAACATCTCAAATATTTATCACAACTTTTGCATAGTAACTCGCGTGTCATTCATTTATTGGTTACATTTTCATGAAATAATTATTAATATCACATAATCGACCAATAAATGCATGCCACATGAGTTGCTATACAAAAGTTGTGATGAATTAGTTGAGATGTCTATCATTACTCAAAATATAATTAGTAATCTATTCTGAAGAGTCGCACAGATCTTTGGTATATCTTAGTGGTTATTCTTTTTTCTATCCTTTACATGTTTCTCTTTACGTGACTAGGAAATATGTGTTTGCATGTTACAGCTTACAAGTATTAGGTATGTTCTTTTGGATGGGTTTTGAAAAGAAGTCTTGGAAATAATTTTTAAATGTGAAAAGTGTATTGAAAATATAAAAAATTGTATTTGAAAGGTAAAAATGTGTATTGAAAATGATGAGAAATTTGTATAATATTCAAAACTACCAAAACTTGTTTTTGAAAACATGGAGAATAACATGCCTAAGGTGAAAAGCTAGTGATTGAAAATTGTAAAAGCTATAGAACTAAAGTTTAACATTTTGTATTAGTGAAATGAGAGGTATTCGAAATTTAATGTATAAATGTATAATAATTTTTAGTGTTATGTATTCTGTTATGGAGTTTTGGTGCGAGCAAGGCAAGCACCCGGTCGAATCTCCCGACCAAACCAGGAGGTTAGATTAGGGTGTCACAGACATATGCACTCACGCATATAATTCGCGCCGCTATCTCAGCTATAATGCCTGAGATCCTACATCAGGCACCATCTCCTCCCTCGGTGCCAGTAACATTGGTGTCATATCTTCTACCAGCGAACAATGTCGCCATCCGTGCTGAGCCACTAGATCGAGCTCCGCCATGCAGGCAAGTCGCCCCTGCTACCTCTGGAGAGCACACCTGGGTGATCCTTCTGGCCATTCCCCAATGCCAGCTCCCCGTCTGCATCGCACCCAAATACACCCACTGCTGCCCTTCTCGAAACACATAAAAGACACGAGTAACAGCTAAATCCTAAACCAACACATGAAGGGGTTGTGGTATTAAAAAAGGTTATAAACCAATTCTCAACTGTGAACAATAAACTAAGGACTTATAACCCTCAAATGGATGAGAATGTGATAAAATGTTTTCAATGTTTTTGAGATGATTGGCTATAATCAAGATGGAGTTGTGTAAGCCATGAATCTAAGTTGACGGAGAAACTACTTTTACACTCTAGATCCCTTTTTAAATTGGTTGGATTAGAATAGTACATGTTAAATACCAGTTCGGTTTCCGATTGGTGCATTCCCCCAACCGGTTTAACCGGTAATTAATTATTAATAAAAAAAATTTTGTTAATAGTATTCCTTTTTCTTTTTTAGTTATTTTTTTAACTATTCATAATTGATTCTTAATCATTAATTTATTCTTTATTAGTTATTTCCTTCTTGATTTTATACAAGAATGATTCCTAATAATTAATTGAGTATATTGCAAAAAACCCTCCAAATTTTATATTGATCGCAACTTACCCCTGAAGTTTTAATTTTTGTAGTTAAGCCACTGAAGTTTAAAACTTGTGTAATCAACCCCCTGAAATTTTAGTTTTTGTAATTAGCCTCCTAAAATTTAAAAATTTTGCAATTAACCCCCTAAGTTTAAGTTTTTGCAATTAACCCCCTAAAGTTTTAATTTTTGCAATTAACCCCTGAAGTTTAAAACTTTAGCAATTAGCCCCTAAACTTTTACTTTTTGCAATTAACTCCCTAAAGTTTAAATTTTTTGCAATTAACACCCTAAATTTAAAAATTTTCAATTGAGCCCCTAACATTTTAATTTTTGAAATTAACCCCCCTGAAGTTTAAATATAGCTATAGTAAAACATAAAGACAGATCCACAAAGAAATAGCAATACCGTAATGACAGACCTTACACACCACTAATCAGTGACATTTGATGGCAAGATAATCGAAACAACAGTTATAGATTAAAATAAAGTGAACTGTCCAAAATGTCACCCTACTTATCATAACAGGCCAAAAAGAAGAAAAATTTTAACGGGAGTTTCACATGCCAAACTATAAGGGCATTTTTGTCCATTCATTATTAAAATATTGTTTAACCGTTTTTCTTCTTTTATTTCTTCTCCTTCTATTTCCTTGCTTTCTGGTTTCTTCGATCTTCATTTCATTCGATAGGCTCTGTTCTTTTCCATTCAGTTCCACGAAAATCATCACTTTTTCATCCAAAATTTTACCTAAAGAAACAACATCATTTTTACTAAATTTTAAATTTAAATTTTCATATAAATATTCACTCACATAAATTCAAAAAATAATATAATTACTACGCTTTTTCTTACACAAATCCCCAAAAAAAATTCCCTTCAAAAAAATATTACTTCCCCAAACCAAAATTCCTCCAATCCAGTCACAAAAACAAAAAAAATTCCCTCCAAAAAAATATTACTTCCTCAAACCAAAATTCCTCCAATCCAATCACAAAAAGAATAGAGTCTAAGGTCCTATGTGAAATGCATCTCAAAACATATTTTCAATTTTATAATACTTTTTCATTATTCCCAATAAATTTTTTTACATTTTCAACACACTTTTTTACATCTCCAATAAGCTTTTTAATATTATAAAATTAAAATAATTCTCAAAACATGATTTTAAGAATCATACCACACAAGTTTTGTTTTTTTTCTTTCCTTTTTTTCTCTTTATTTTCTTTCTTTTTTCTCAGCCCATATCTCTTTCTTATTCATTCATTTCTGATTTACATCTTCTTTCTTCATACAATCAAACCACTGTAAATATATAAAATCTTATGTTTGAAAGAAATCTAGAAAGTATGAACAAAATTTTATTCATACTTTATTAGAATTTCGACCGATTTGGACTTCTACTACTGCAAATCAATTACAATAGCTATGGATGCAATCTCATGAGTTGGCAGCAAGACTACACCCAACACCATCCATTGCCACTTCGTTTGGACAACTTCATAAATTCTCCAAATTCATTTGGAGAATTCCCTAATATCTCAGCTAGCACAAAAATCAGCACACCCTGCAACTGCAGTATCCCTAAAATAGAGAAAATCAGAACATTAATAAAGCTAGAAATTGGACATAGAAAAAGGGGAATGATGAAAACGGTCGCCGACGGGCTAGTGGAGGAATTCTGTCGGTGATGGAGGAACTAGTCACTGAGATGGAAGCTGCAGACAACTCCCCGTAAAACCAAAAAAAAATCTTGCACATGCCAGTAGAATTAAACCAAGAAAAAAAAATTAAATTAGAACAAAATTTGAAACAGAAACAAACTAAAGAAAAAGAGGCAGCCGCCGTTGGTGGAGCGAGCGGCAGTCGCGATCAAGTTTGTGGCGGTGCAAAGAAGGTGAGCGGGATGGTGGATCTAGTGGTCGCCGTGGATGGCTGTGAATTCGGAGGTGGAGGCGGAGCAAGATAAAAAGATCTAGGGTCACCGGAAAACATGGAGGAGCGGCGGTGATGATCCAAAAATAGGGAAGAAGCAATTGTTCATAGTAACTGAAACAAAGTAGTAAAAAAACACTTAGCACAAAGCATAAAAAACAGGCCGAAAATGTGGAGGAAGAGGGGAGGCAGATGGCGGCGGAGGTTTGGAGGAGGAAGGTGGAGGAGGAAGGTGGAGGAGGTTTGAAGGAAAGATAGGAAGAAGGAAAGGGAGAAGTGAAAGGTTAAAAAATATTTTTAATAGTGAATGAACAAAGATGCCCTTATAATTTGGCATGTGAAGCCCTCGTGAAGCTTTTTCCGTCAAGACTGACAGAAAATTGCAAAAATGATATTATGGGCCCGTTTTAATAAGTAAGGTGATATTTGTGGGAAATAAAAAAGTTTAGGCCCTGTATGGTATCAACTTTTGAAATGTATTTTAAAAGATGTTTTGAAATGTGTTTTAAAATATATTTTGAGATATCGTTTGGAAGCACATCTTAAAATGTAGTTTGGAATGTATTTTAAGACATGTTTCCAAATATTGTATGGCATTGCAGAATTTACCTCCAACTTCCGATAATTGTGAATAGTATCACATAATTACTGTTCACGAGTTTTTTTATTATTATAATTATTTTTAAACACATCAAAATACCTTTAAATTACTAACAACTCTAGTATATATATTTCTTTTCTAATTTTGTGTAACTATTAAAAAATAAAATATTTTTAATGGTTTTTATTTATTTATTTAAGAACTTTGATTTTTGATTTTTTTTTAGTACTCTTAAATTTTTACACTCATGGTTATATATTACCTTCAATACTTTAAAAAGTTATTACATTTTTATATTTCCTTATCCTTTTAACCATAATGAATTACAATTATTTTCGTCCAAACAAATACAATTATCGTTTTATCTTTTCTCAATAATTACTACATTTTCTTTTAATTACTATAATCATTACCAACACCACCGCTACCATCCATTTCCAAATCCAACACCACTGCTCACCATTACTGCCGTCAGCCACTACTACCACTGCCCAACATCACCTCGCCCATTTCAAGATCCATCACTGCCACCATTGTCCATTTCTCGATCCACCTCCGCCACCACATTTTAACCGCCAAATTACAAATACAAATCACCACCACCCAACAACAACAATCACCACCACCACAAAAGAGAGAGGGGAGAAGGAAATAAACTACAGGTGAAAGTAAGGAAAGGAAGAGAAGGAAGGAAGAAAGAAAGAAAACAGATGAAGAAGAGAGAGGGAAATGGGTGGATTCTCAGGGAGAAAGGAAAGAAAGCGAAGAGAGAGAGAGAGAGAGAATAGAAAAAGAAAAAAAAGAAAAGGAAAGTAGGAAATGTTCGGCCAGAGAGAAGTTTTACAAATTAATCTCAACACTATTATCAAACAATATTTTAAAAGGACTTTAAAAATAAGAGTAGTCAAAAGTATTGCCAAACAAAATTTTGGTTTTGGGCCTACCAAAATCATGTCAAAAGGTGTTTTGAAAGTAGCTCCCATATAGAGCCTTAGTTACCAAAGTAAATAGGGTGATAAAGTAAGGTGATATTTCGAGCATTTCACTTATTAAAATATTAATTGGGCTTCGTCTGTGACTGTTATTTCGATTATCTTGCCATCAAAGGTAACTAAATTATTGGTGTGTAAGGCCTATCATTATGGCGTTGCTATTTCTTTGTGGATCCGTCTTTACGTGTTACTAGGGCTATATTAAAACTTTAGGGGTTAATTGCAAAAGTTTTAAACTTTAAGGAGTTAATTGCAAAAGTTTTGAACTTTAGGGGTTAATTGCAAAAAAATAAACTTTAGGGAGTTAATTGCAAAAAGTAAAAGTTTAGGGGGCTAATTGCTAAAGTTTTAAACTTCACGGGGTTAATTGTGAAAATTAAAACTTCAGGGGGTTAATTGCAAAAGGTTTTAAACTTCAGGAGGCTAATTAAAAAACCTAAAACTACAGGGGTTTGATTACACAAGTTTTAAACTTCAGGGGGTTAATTGCAAAAATTAGAACTTCAAGGGTAAGTTGGGTGTAAAGTTTGGGGTTTTTTTGCAATTAACTCTAATTAATTTAATCTTTTAGTTATTTCTTTTTTGAATTATGTATAATCAATTTTAAATTATTAATTTATTCCTTATAAATCTTTTATTTCTTTTATTAATAATGCATGATTGATTCTAAATCATTAACTATTTACTTTTTGAATTATGCAATATTTTTCATTTTTATTATGATTTTTTTAATAAAAAAAAACACTTAGTGGAATTAATTATTAATAAACTTTTTACTAATAGTATTTTTTTTTTAGTTATTTCATTTTTGAATTATGTACGATTGATTATTAATAATTAATTTATTCATTATTAGTTATTTTATTTTTCAAATTATATATAACTGATTCTTAATAATTAATTTGTTCCTTATTAGTTATTTTCTTATGCATAATTCATTCTAAATTATTAATTTATTCCTCATAAATTTGTAATTAATGATGCATTATTGATTCTAAATTATTAATTATTTTTTTTGCATGGTTGATTCTAAATCATTAATCATTTCTTTCTTGAACTATGCATTATTGATATTTTCCTTCCACTTATGATTTGTTTCTTCTTCTTTTTGTACAGTTATCGTTTGCCGATTTTAACGCCTAGTTTTCGGTAGGGTTCCCCAACCTGAGGGGGTCCACTAGTAATTAACCCAAACCTTGGGGGTGGTGATGTAATTAACCCTCAATTAATTTAAACGAATAACGGGTTAAAAATAAAAAGTGACCCGACAGAATAAGTTCTTTCTTTTCTCCATTGGTACTGCAGCACCACTTTTCCCCTACACGCATTGGCAGCTTCTTCTTGTTCCACAAGTACTCTTTGGGTTGAAAAACAGCAGTCGAAACTCGAAAGCTGTCCGCCCTGCTCAACCGTCGAAACCCGAAGCGGGTTTTGGCTTTGGCTCTTTTAGGTGTAAAGTTCTTCAGTCAGTCCTTTTTCTGTTCCTTGAGGTAATTTTTTGATTAACAATCTGCACTTGTTTTCCCTACTTTGTGAAATTCATACCTCAACTTTGCCTACCTATCATTTTTGCTTCTTGGGTATTCAATACGTCGCAAGTTCTGATTGTTCTGGGGTTGGCTGGCTAGAATTTGTATAGAATGACAAAGATTTGATCTTGAATTAGTGACTTGTCTTGGTTTCAAACATGCAGTATTACTCTTTGCCATGGGGATTGTCTTAAAAAGCTGTTCTTGGTTCTTCTGGTTTAATTAGAATAAGCATCTTTAAGAAATTCAAATACTGAATTTTTGTTTCTTCTTTTGTGCTTACTGGGGAAGAGCTTTAGTATAGGAATGGGATTCGATATTGTAGCTATCTAGATAATGAAGCAGAATCATTTTCTGTACTCTCCTTCTTGAACTTTTGGTTTGTAATTGTATTAAACCTTCCTCTCCTCGGTATCTTTTGTTTCCATCTTCTATTGTTTCAGCTTTGGATTTCTTTCTTTTTTAACTATGACCATTTTAGGTTCTTTCTATTTTTCTGAACTTTGAAGCATGGTTTATCTCAGTACTATTTCACTAGCAAACCCTTTAGTTCCATGATATTTTCTTACATTCTATCCTATTCTCTTTTTGTCTAGAATTGGAGAGGTTGAGCTGTGTCTAATCTGGATTTACTGGACCAGGTGAGCTGCTTTATCATTATTGTTTCTTGAACTATGTGTTTATTATGTACTTTGTTAAATCAATTGATTTACAGAATAACGTGTCCTGAAAGTGAAAATATTTTGCTTTCAATGTTACTGTACCTTAACGTATGTGTAAGAGTTCTTAATGGTATCAGAAGCTGACATGCTTTTTCCTCGTTTTGCTTTTTGTTTTTCCTCCAATTTTAGGCATTAACAGGGGATGTTAATTTTAAATGCTGGAGGCATTTGTTACTCTATTAACAAAAAGTGGCTTGTAAATGCTTTGCTCATTTTAAAGTGTTGTGGTTCACAAAATGGATGATTCATTGAAATATAAGAAAGGATGTATAGGTTCATTTGGATTCACCAAAATGGGTCTGTTAAAGTTTGGGGTTTGCTCATTTCTATTTACTTACCTCTAGTTAGAAAGTTAGGAAAAAACTGTGCCTTAATATGCTATCAATGTTTCCTGCGAAATTTAAGAAAATCTGAGGTCTTGAGAATCCTTGTGTTCAATATGTGTAAGCATATTTTTTTCCGTTCAAATGGCATAAGAAACAATGCTTTTGTGTTTTGCAGTACTAGTACTGGCTATAGCATTATCCAAGTGAGAATGAAATCCAAATGAAAACTATATCTGGTTAGCAATTTTGTGCTTATTAGCAGGAAAAACTCATACAGTGGAGTTGCAAACAAAATGGTGTCTCTGTAGCTATGGTGTCAGTGTTACTTTTCAGAGTTACATTTTGTGTAGAAATTTGAACTTCATACTTTTCCAAGTTGATCCTTTTCGATGTAATTAGTGTAAAAGGAAGGCTTCTTTTCCAATGGACCAAATATAAAAAAAAGGTGAAGGCTGCTACTTATAAGTTCTTATATGTCAACATGTCTGCTGTGTGTTTTTATTTTCCACTTGGTAAGAGTTTTCATGTCCATGATCTGCTGGGTTTTCAAAGGGACAGTTCTAATATAAGATATGACTTTGATTCCAAAAATGCAGTGAAGATTGCAATCTGTGCTGAATCAAATTTTTTGCTTATGATTTCTATTGATTTGCTAATTTATCCCTTTGAATAACTTTTTGCCCATTCTTTCATAAATAATTTTCTGGAATCGTGAAAACATTTTGATGGAAATGTTTTGCACAACTGATAATTCTCATGGGCAGGACATTTAAGTGAGATAGGCTAGTCCTAGTGCAAAGTTGACAAGAGCATATTAGAATTCAAACAGCTCCTTTTCCGTGAAGAATAAGGATTTCTTTTAACTGAGAAACAAGCGTCAACAGAACACAATAACACTTCGGTAATAACCTTGACTGTCCCAGAGAAGGAAATATGAACGGAGGCGCAACTGACAACTTCTTGGGTTCGGCGCATTCAGCAGCATTCAAAGCATCAGAAACCCTTGAAGGAGCTTGTCCAAAAGTTGCAGGCTATGATTTCAACAAAGGCGTCAATTATCAGGACCTCCTCAAATCAATGGTTTCCACTGGCTTTCAAGCTTCCAATCTTGGTGACGCCATTGACGTCACTAACCAAATGGTTTGTCCTTTAAAAATCATACCCCTTTTTCTTGTTTTATAATCTTCTCATTTGGCCTTTCTAGTGGGTTCAGTTTACTTTTATTAAGTAAATTGCTGGGTATCACTGAACCTGCTTATCGAATTTGTTTTTCATTTTTCTCATTCAATGGGTTGATTACAACTTCCTAGTTCATTCAAAAGCTTTGATATCATTCCTTAGTAAATTAATCAAATTTTGGACCTCTGTTAGTTGCAGCTTAACTTCACCGCCTGATATGGATTCTAGGCTTGTCTGTTATTTGTTTGGGATTGCATGTATAGGTTTCCCTGATTTTAATGGTCAAGAATTATTTTGGTGCCCTTTTTCAAATTTAGTAATTTATATTTCCATCATAATTAAATATTGTTTCTCTTCCAAAATCAATTTTAAACTGTAATTGAATGTTTAACTTTTGTCCAAGAATTTGAAGTTAGTTTGATTTCTGATGTGTGACAGCTTGATTGGAAGCTTTCCGACGAGAGTCCAGCAGAGGATAGCAATGAAGAGGAGAGAGATCTCGCTTTCCGACAGTCAGTCAAGTGTAAAGTTTTCCTTGGATTTACATCAAATCTTGTATCTTCTGGGGTCCGAGAACATATTAAGTACCTTGTTCAGCATCAAATGGTGAGCTGCGTGCAAATATTACCCTTTTGAGTGATATACATAGTGGCAAAATCATAATGTTTTGTGTAGTGGTTTAACTGATATGCTTATGAGTTTTTAATGTAGTCCTAATAAGGCCCTGTATGATAAGTAGTTGATCACAAGTTCTGAAACTCAGTTTGCAGTTTATAATAATTTTTCATCATTCCCAACACACCGTTTTACATCTCCAACATAACTTTTTACGTTTCCAATACACTTTTAATATTAAATAATTCAAACCACAGTTTGAACCACAACTTATTCAGTAGCTAGTGATGTCATGTAATCATTTTGTCATCTATTTGCGTGTATTGACTCTAATTTAGGGGTCTCTGTGGTAATTGAGAGGGTGTAATTGAGAGATGAATGAATTCTTAGAAGGTGATAAGAAGAGTTCTAATAATAATGCTTAGCAAATTCATTTTCAAATGATAGCCAAAATTGGTAAATCACAGACTTGTGTCACCAAGGATCCCCGATGACCTTGTTGTCAGATGACGTGTTCTCTGGAACTCTTCCACCTCCTGATTACATAGTCTGGTGTTTTGATATCCAGGTGCAGGTCATATTATGCATGATATCTATAATTTGGCAGCATTCACTGCTTCAAATTGGCATTGATAACACCAAATAACTTGGTAAATAATCTAATTATCAACAATCACATTTAGTTCAGCATGTTAATTCTATGAAGTCATATTGCTGTATCTTTGAAGTCATCTTTGATGGTTGTTAAGACAATAGGGTATTGCAGGACTTTTGTTAATTTATGTACTTCTTTTTTTCTTTTTCTTTTTTGAAGCATTTCTATACATCTAATGTCTGAAAAAAGGGATTAACTGGTATGCAGGTTGATGTAGTGGTTACTACAGCTGGTGGTGTGGAGGAGGATCTTATCAAATGCCTTGCACCTACATATAAAGGTGACTTTTCATTACCTGGAGCTGCTTTACGTGCAAAAGGGTTGAATAGGATTGGTAACCTGTTGGTTCCTAATAACAACTATTGCAAATTTGAGGACTGGATTATTCCAATTTTTGACAAGATGTTGGAAGAGCAGACATTGGAGGTATCCGTGCGTGTCTCTGTTTGTCTTGCTTAAGCATATTAGTAGTGGCAATAGGTTGGTAGGTTCTGAATCTCGTTACACATTAAGCAGCATTCTGGTGTAATTTTGAAGTTGTCAACATGAAAATACAGTGGCTTCTTCTTTTGTTTCTCTTTTTTGTGTTTGTGCAGCAGATGCTCTTTATTTAACCCAAACTATCAGTAGAACCTTGGTTCCCCCCCCCCCTGTTCTGAGGTGAATCCATCATGCTAGAGTTTCCTGAGCTCAATTGTGACGAATTTTGTAATTATGCAACCACTGAAACTAGAGACCATGGCCATGGCTTGAGTCCATCCTGAAAAGTTTTGGGAGATCTTAAATTTCTTAGTAGCTTCTTCTCATATATCTTGAGTGAAAAAGTAACAGCTCTGTTTGAAATGTCCTGTTATGACTCTTCCTATGTTATCCCATTTTACCTTTATGTTTACTGTGGCAGAGGCTGTGAACTAACCTAATCCGCAGTACTGAAAACATCTCATGTTCACTGTCTCTTCCGCAGAATATACTCTGGACACCATCCAAAGTTATCTCTCGCCTAGGGAAAGAAATCAATGATGAGAGTTCGTATTTATATTGGGCGTACAAGGTAGGTATTTAATTTAACACCTTATGTTACCGACCATTAAGTTCTTCCTCTCTGCTTGAGTTCAAGAGGTCCTTTCACTTGCAAATTACACCAGTTTTGGCGTTTATGCCTTCTACTTTGATTGCTGCTCTAGGATGGCCTATTTGGCTGACCTTTTGCCTCTTTTTATTTATTTATTCTTTTATAGAGCTTCTTACTGTAGGTTTTCTGCTTTTTAAAATCTACTCCTTATTCGTAATCAATTAAATTGTGTAGCTTGTTTCCAGTAAGAACCTAAGTAAAGATGTGTTGACTATGCTTGCTAGAAAAGTTGCTAGTGTGTTTAGCTTGTTTATTGCTTGTTATTTCTCTCATGATATGTAACAAGCCATAGTTATGCATACCAGCTTGCATTTGAGTAGCACTCGATTTCAAATTTGCAATAGTTGTTTCTTAGCTATTAAGTACACGTGTGATTGCACATGTTTGCATCTTATTGTATGAATCTCTTAAAATGCTCACCAAAAAAGAATACAGTAGTTTAGTTGCTCTCTTTGCTTATGTAGTTTGATGCAATTTGCTTTCCAGAACAATATTCCTGTCTTCTGTCCTGGCTTAACGGATGGCTCACTGGGAGACATGTTATACTTCCATTCTTTCCGGAATCCTGGCCTGGTTGTTGACATTGTACAGGGTAGGCATACATTGTTCTCGTAGCTTATAATATGCTATTCTTTGTCTAAGAGTTGAATTAAGTGTTCTAATTGCAAGCAGATATTAGGAACATGAATGGGGAGGCTGTTCATGCTGGTCTTAGGAAGACTGGAATGATAATACTTGGAGGGGGACTCCCCAAGCATCATATTTGTAATGCAAATATGATGCGCAATGGTGCAGATTTTGCTGTCTTCATTAACACTGCTCAAGAGTATGATGGAAGCGACTCTGGTGCGCGTCCAGATGAAGCTGTATCATGGGGAAAAATTCGAGGTTCTGCCAAGACTGTGAAGGTTATTCTTGCTCTTTTTCATAGTATATATTTGTTGAACCTTCAGTTTTTATGTTTGTTGTGGTCTCTGGAATAAGCCATTCTGTAGATCTAGAACTTGTTCTTTTCTAGTTGAAATGAATACTTTTGGCGTTGATGTTAATGTTTTGTTTGGTCAGTAATTAGAAGTGGAACATACTTCCCTTCAAAATGTGTTGTTTACATGCAGTTTTTCTAAAAGCTTCTTTTGGCAGGTTCATTGTGATGCAACCATTGCCTTTCCTCTCCTTGTAGCAGAAACATTTGCTCAAAGGCAGACAGTTTTACCAAGAGAAAGTCTTAAATGAATTTGATCAGGGTGCAGCTTTGATATTTACTCCGTGATAGATTAATTGTGACGGTGTGCCTGATACTGTTTTTGACACTAGAAGGTCCAGAAGGCACCTTCTTTGTAGTTGGCCATTTCTTTGGTAGAAGATAATCAGGATTTAGGTTGATGAAACACTACATTATAGAAATTATCATATAGAGGCAGCAGCATGGAATTTCACCTTTTCTTTTTCATGCCCTCTGTCCTCACTTTTTGAGTTCAATTATTAGGAAGGAGAGTTTTAGTTTGGAATTCATGAAGATGGCTGATGTTGAAATATAGAGTTAAGATTCCATGTACTACTAACTCTGTAAAAATCATTTACCCACAAACTTACAACACGGGTACTTTAAGGTTACTCTTTATAAGATTTTGCTTTTAAATCATGTGTGTTTTATGGTACGGGATTTGGTACACAATTAGTGGTACAGAAGTTATCGGGTGTGAAATATATGTATGGACAGACAATACTGTACTAGGACCAAGAGCATCATAACCTTTGAGGCAACTGAAGAGTTGTTTATGTTGGCAGGCAACTGCCCCAGTGGGTCATTTTCCTTCTGTTGTCTTAAACAACAAAGAAGGCTGATTTTTATTGGTTGGCTGTAGTGTAGGTCAATGGACATGGGATAACATATTAACACCTCACCACTCACTCACTCACCAGAGAAGAGAATCAAGCCTAGTGCTACACTACAACAACAGCATACAGACAAGACAAGTATGATAGTATCTAAAATTAAATAAATAAATAAATAAATGAACCCCATGATGTTTTTTGCTTTGACTCTTAAGAGATACTCGCTACTCTTTTATTAGTAGAATCATGTTTTGAAATGTACAACTTATTATGGATTTGAAGGTACAACACTTAAATACAACACTTAAAATAGTTAATTTAGAAATAGTAGAAAAAATGCAAGTAGACTATTCTATTAGAACACAAAAAAAAAAACTGAAAAATGGATTGTTTTAGGAAGGGGAATATTATTTTTCTATTCTATTTATAGTTGGTTTGGTGGGCTGACTAATGTTATTATTACTATTATAAAGTATGTTAAGTAAAGTGGCATCACTGCTTTGATAATCACTAATAGATTGAACTCCTCCTTAATGTCTTGAGTTGGACCGCAGGTATTTGTGAAGTATTGGTTCATGGTTTGGGAATGAAAATATGGGTTTCATGCCCATTTAGGGTATTTGGTTCATGATTATGGTTTTTTTTTTTTTTTTGGAAAGTAAAGGTACTGGAATACGTCCAGCAACGATAAACATACCTCATATAACACAGGGTGAGACTCCCGACAATACAACAGTTCAGGTTTTTATCATTGAACATTTAGAAGTGTTGCAAATTTTATCACTCCATTAACCTTCTGTGATAAGTGGTTGACGAAACTCGTTTTGGCAAGTGTAAAAATTGTGTGGTTCCCTGTTGATTTGTATTACTTTTATACTATTTTACTTGTTTTACAAAACAAACCCTAAGGTATAATTCATTTTCTGTTTAGATATTTTGTCTAATACAATAAATTTTACTAAATAATAATATTACTAATACAATAATCAAGATACCTAAATATTTTTAGCTTGTAGGTATTAACTGAGAAAGAAAATCAAAATATTTATAATATTAATTTCCTTTTTTTATATCAGAAACTATTTTCAATTTAATAATTTCAAAATTATTAAAAAGATTCGGGTAAAGTATGAAAATTTATTATTTTTAATTTTAGTTTAGGGGTTTTTACTTTTTTTGATTTACGATTATTAAAATATTACAATAAAAACTTAAATTTGGTAAAAATAAAAATATCACAATAAAACTATAAAAAGTAAAAGAGAACAAAATGTTAAATTGAAAATAGTTTTCAACTGGAAAACGGGAAAGTAATATTTAATATTTTGATTTTTCTTAAGACATACAGACAAAGTATTTAGGTTTGTAAATTATTTAATTAGTAATATTATTAGACAGTAAAGTTTATTGTATTGGACAAATTGTTAGCACAAATATGTAAACAGAATGAAAAATTAAAGTTGGTTTTGTAGAAAAAGTAAATTAGTGTAAAAGTAATACAAATAAGTATTAATTGATTAATTTTGCCTTTACCAAAAGGCTTCAATAAAGCACTTAACGGAGAGGGTTACGGAGTGTTGAAATTTGCTGTACTTTTGAAATTTTGATGATAAAAAATGAAAATTTTGAAGTATTCTTTGGCAGTCACTCTTAAAATATTAGTATTGGTAAATAGTAGATTTTGACTAGTTAAAAAATTCATTTAATGCGTCAATTAAGTGTTAGCATATGCAATATTTTAAAAATAACTCGAATAAAAAAAAATTTGAAAAATTTTACTTACTCGCTGACATCAACGCATTTTTGTAATCAAGCCAGTATAGGGTATATAGTTGAGGACGGTTCACCAAAGGCAAATCTAGCTTGTCAACCAAATAAGCACTAACCACATTGACACTACATTTCATCCATAAGCAAAATACAAATATTTACCTACATCATACTTCTTGCATGTTCTGCAAAAAAAAAAAATAATAATAATAAATAAATAAATACTTCTTCCATGCAATATTATTATAGATTGTTCATGGGAATTGAAGTAGTTTTCAAGTTTGCGGATAACTGCACATCTATTAGTTGGAATTTGATCCGACATCCTTATCCAATTCCCCCATTGTTAGCTAAGAAATGTCTTTGTAACCATCTTCTTCCTCTTCATTTTCATACCCATTATTGCCGAACAATACCCTTTTATTATTAGAATATTGAGACATGATGTGATCTCTTCTCATGCACCCGAATCAAACAATATCACGAGCTGGTGGTCTATTAGTATTAACAAGGGTAGAAAACTTATCTTAAACGGATGAAACAGTGAGTTACTTTCTTTCTGAATTTGGTGATGACTTGGTATCATTGCTAGGAGCCCACATTGACTTCCTCGAATTTGTGACAGTGGAAGTTGAGGTAGTTAGGATTTTGTTGGAATTATCATGTATCCTTCTACCACTCACGCTTTATGTAGCACATCCTCCAGACATTTTAGGGTACGCTTGGCGAACAGGAATGAGAATGGGGGAATGAACATTTGATATTTAGGATTAAAATTTATATGCTTTGTGCGTATAGGAATTTAATAATTTCAACTATTATTTTTTAAAAGGCAATTTAAAATTCATTTATTTAATGAGTAATTTATTGATTCCCGGATATGAGATGTCCTTATTTCCATCTTCTTTCTCACGCGCCAAGTGCACCCTTAGAATTATGCTGATCAACATTAGACACAATATCTCTCCTAAGGAAACTTTAAAATCTTGTGATGGTACTGTCATATCATCCTCACATGAGCTCTAATCTTAATAGTTTTTGAGCTATTGTTAAAACTCATTCACACTTCCGCTCTCGAAACAAGAATTGCAATTATTTCTTGAGGTCATGCTTATACTAATGATGGTACAAATCACCTTCTCATTAGGGACGTCAGATCCGACCACAAGATGGGAGGAGGATTGGCATATCGCTTCCCTAACAATCGTTACTGGGCAGCTATCTTGTTTCCACCAAATACATATACACAACATTTAAACTCGACAGTTACTAGCTCAACCATAATATCTTCAGCCACTCGGGGTAGACAATAAAATTCATTCTTCAACCTTAATTTCCCTAACAAGAAACTCCTCTGAGTCTTTCCTACTCAAAAATTCAAAGATCTTGTTTTTTTAACTTACCCAATCCAGTATTCGTGACAACTTTCCTCTAGTTCACCATGGGTAGATATAACCAAATAAATATTAATCATATTGACACTAATGCCCCATTAATAAGCAAAATACACATATTTCCATACACAATATTTCTTGCATGAAATATTACTATGTTGCTCTTGACAACCGAAATTGTTTTCAAGATGTGGATAAAGGCAATAGTACAAATTTAGTAGACTAGTTAGTATTACAAATGCAACATTGCCTACCTTCTAAAACATCATTTTCATCACAAGAACCGAATCCGATGCAGCATACTGTCTTCAGAGGATTTCGGGGCAACTTCCCGCTAGTTTCAGAAATTCCAAATAATTTGTTCATCTTGGTGACAATTGCATTCTCATCTGTGTGCCATCAAAAGCAAACAACGACATCTTCAAAAGATAGCGATGCATATATTCTTGTTGTTGGATCCTCTGAAATTACCATTATCCTATATTCACCATTCGTTGATAAGAAATATTTTCTTTGTGATGGATAAACAACCAAAAAATGAACAATGCACTTATATTTGCTAATGATTATCTCGACTAGCTTTCTTTATACCACTAAAACAACTGGTACTTATAAATCAAATACAAGATCTCGAAAATATCCAACTGGCTAAAGGCAACGATAATAAAGTATAGCCTAGAAGCAAGGCTATCAAGCACCCAAAAGCCTAAATGACGAAAGACTAACTGGTTCGATCCAAGGCAATGACTGAAAAATCTTCTATATGACCCAACGGTCTGGTTCACGAAACTAAAAAATGAGGTCACAAATATGTGTGATCAAAGCCCTAAATAAGATTGCAAGGTCAAATTTTGACATATATAACAAAATCGAGGCAAATACACATAGTTCTTAGTTGATTAAACAATTGTTGTAAGGCAATTATACAATACATGCCACTAAGTGTAAAAAGTTCGGTTAAGTTGAACAAACTACAAGATTTCAGACACTAGTGACAGTAATATCCATCCTACACGCAATATTTAAAGCAAGAATTAACAAACATCATTGCATGAAACATAACTGGATAGCAAAGCCTAACAAAAAAACTTGGTCTAAAAGACTACTACAAAATAGAGCTTTAACGGCTGCGGATTAACGGCGGAAAATAGAAAACCGCAGTAATAAAAGAAATACGGACTTTCTACGGCGGTCTAAAAATGAACCGCCGTAGAACGGGACTTTCTACGGCGGTTTTAAAATAAACCGCCGTAGAAAAGGACTTTCTACGGCGGTTGGGACAAACCGCCGTAGAAAGTGGACTTTCTACGGCGGTTGGAAGGCAACCGCCGTGGAAAGTGTGGACTTTCTACGGCGGTTACTAGAAAGTCCACTTTCTACGGCGGTTTGTCCCAACCGCCGTAGAAAGTCCTTTTCTACGGCGGTTTATTTTAAAACCACCGTAGAAGTCCCTTTCTACGGCGGTTTAATTTTCTCTGCCGTTGTATTGACGTATTAAAACCTAAATAACAACGTGTATTTTCATATCTCGGCCAAAAGTGTTCTTCTCCAAATTTCTACTACGGTTTTGCACGTTGAACGTAAAGAATCGTCATTTGGACCTAAAATTTACCACCCAAAGGTTAGAAACTTCTAAAATTTCTCAGTAATTGCTTATGCTTGTACTTTAGATATGTCATCCTATAGAATTTATTTTTATTTATGGTAGATGGCTGAAAATTAAAGTTGCATATATTCCATGTATATGGTGAACCTTAGTATTGTGGAACCCTATTTAGTTATACTATGTAGTTTCTTGGTGATGTGATTTGATTTATAGTGTTTGATTTTTAATGGATGATGTTCATATAATTAGCACTACTTAGAGTGTGTATTATTTTTTTATGCATTTCATGTGTTTGACGAAATGCATAAATGAAAAACTTAGAGTTTCTTCTTCATTTGATTATGTCTATTGCGCATGTGTTGTTTATGCATTATTTTTTTCATTGAGGTATTATAGTAGTTTTGATTATATGAGTAACATAAGTATTATGACATGTGCTAAGACAAGCATGCAACTTGATACTTTGTACATTGTTTGTTGAATTATTATTTGGTATTTTTAATTATTTCAAGGTGTTAGTTACACATGGATCGAAATATCTTGTTGTATGGTGATCGGACCTCCGATTCTTATGCGAGAGAAGTTGAGAATTTCATTCAATTCGCTTATAAGAATACAAAGTACGTCTATTGTCCGTGCAAAGCTTGTAAAAATGGTGCGCGGTTTGATAACTCAGATACAATAAGATTCCATTTATATCGGCACGAATTTGATCCTTCTTATAAACTGTGGATTTGGCATGGTGAAAGTATTGATGGTTTACCTGAGCAAAGAAAATCTCATGCAAAAGGAGATGATGCGATTACTAGAGATCGATTAGATGCCATGATTGAGGATGTGGCCAAGGATTTTGCTGATAAACCGGAAGTTCTTGCTTCCATTTTGGGTGACAATGAGAAGCCTCTATACAAGGGTTGCACTAAATATACACGATTGTCTAGTGTTTTGAAGTTGTTTAATTTGAAAGCGGCAAATGGGTGGTCAGATACTAGTTTTACAGCCTTATTGAGGGTATTGAAAGATATGCTCCCAGAAGATAATGAACTTCCAGATCGAATTTACGAGGCGAAAAAATATTGTGTCCAATGGGTATGGAGTATAAGAAGATCCACGCTTGCCCAAATGATTGCGTCCTCTACAGGAATGAGTATAAGGATTTATTGCTTTGTCCTAACTGTAAAACTCCACGATACAAAAACAAGCAGCTGTGTGATGAGGTTGAAAATAGTTCTGATGCGCCAAAGAAGGGGTCGCCGGCTAAGGTTCTGTGGTATCTTCCTATAATACCGAGATTTAAATGGTTGTTCGCTAATGAAAAAGATGCAAAACTAATGACATGGCATTCAGATCGGTGTATTCCCAGTGATGATGACAAGGTGATAATGCATACATCAGACTCAGATCAGTGGAAAAAAATTGATTCAATGTATCCTTCTTTTGGGGGAGAAGTCAGAAATTTGAGGCTTGGTTTGTGTACTGATGGAATGAACCCGTTTGGCAGTCTGAGTAGCACACATAGCTCATGGCCGGTGATGTTGGTTATTTACAATTTGCCGCCTTACTTGTGTATGAAGCGCAAGTACATACTTATGTCTCTAATGATTTCAGGTCCACGGCAACCAGGAAATGACATCGATGTGTATCTTGCTTCTCTTATTGAAGACTTGAAAAAGTTATGGGATGAAGGCGCACCTGTGTTTGATGCATACCGTGAAGAAATGTTCACATTACGTGCCATGTTGTTCTGTACCATTAATGATTTTCCTGCTTATGGAAACATGTCTGGGTACTCTATTAAAGGGCATAAAGCATGTCCAATATGTGAGCAGAGTACAGATTTCTTCCCGAGACTCATCCGTATCGCCGTATGAAAAGAGCATTCAATGGATTCCAACAGTTCAGAAAAGCTCCAGAACCCTTGAGCGGGCCAGAGGTGAAAGCTCGTGTGACGGACATTAATGTGGAGTTTGGTAAAACTTCGGAGTCCAGCAATAATGATACAGGTTGTTGGAAGAAAAAATTCATATTTTTTGAACTTTCATACTGGGAGAACTTGGATGTCAGACATTGTCTCGATGTTATGCATATTGAGAAAAATATTTGCGAAAGCCTATTACGTACGCTCTTGAACATCCCTGGTAAAACTAAGGATGGTTATAACGCGAGACTTGATATGGTTGATATGAACATAAGAGCAAATTTAGCACCGGTAGCTCGAGGACAACGCACATATCTACCCCCTGTCTGTCACACTTTGTCCAGAAAAGAGAAAAAACAACTGTGTTCAAGTTTGCGTAGCATCAAAGTTCCATCCGGATATTCTTCAAATGTAAGCAGACTTGTTTCCTTGAAAGATTTAAAACTGGTTGGTTTGAAGTCTCATGATTGCCATGCCTTAATGCAACAATTGTTGCCTGTAGCTATTCGCTCGATATTGCCCAAGCATGTTAAGTCCAGTATAACAAGACTTTGTTTCTTCTTCAATGCTATATGTAGCAAGGTTATCGCGCGCGAAAGACTTGATCAGTTACAAGATGAAATAACTGTTGTCCTTTGTCAATTAGAAATGTATCCCGCCTTCTTTGATATTATGGTGCATTTGGTGATTCATTTGGTTAGAGAGATAAAAATCTGCGGGCCTGTTCATTTGAGATGGATGTACCCATTCGAGCGATATATGAAAGTATTTAAGGGGTATGTTAAGAATCGTTGTCGTCCTGATGCTAGTATTGTTGAAGGTTATATAGCTGAGGAGGTAATTGAGTTTTGCACTGAATACTTGGCCGAGACCGCATCCATTGGAATATCTAAGAATCGGCACGATGGGAGGATTACAGGTATGGGCACAAGGGGAGGAAAAATGTTTTTGCCGTCTAATGTTGAATTGATGAAGGCGCATCTCTACATTCTGCGCAATTCTGAAGAAGTTGCGCCCTATGTGACAGACCATATCGTTCAATAAGAACGTCTTATCCTGCTTGGACGGATCAACGTGTGCTCAATGAACATATTCGGACATTTGTCTATTGGTTTGGTAATGCTGTCCTGGGCAAAGACGTTTCGGAGACATTGAAATGGTTGGCGTTTAGGCCCAGCCCTGCGGTACGAGCATTTTCATGCTATGACATAAATGGATATTCATTTGCTACTAAGAGACAAGATGAGAAGAGTACGGCACAAAAAGTGGTGTTACATTAATCTCAGAGGCTTTACATGTTTCTAGCAGGAAGGATAAAAATCCATTGTATGCAAACATGGCTTATTACGGGGTGATCGAAGATATTTGGGAGCTTGACTATGTTTGTTTCAAAGTAGCTGTATTTCGCTGCAAATGGGTTGATAACAATAGTGGGGTTCGAACTGATGATCCATTGGGTTTTACCTTGGTGAACCTTAATCGGGAGGGTTTCAAGGGGGAACCATTTATACTTGCATCGCAGGCGAAACAAGTTTTTTATATCACCGATCCTTGCGACGAACATTGGTCTGTTGTTCTTCATGGTAAACAACATCACGGAGTGGAAGGGATTGATACAGAAGAAGGGCTTTATGAGGCTAGCCCTTTCTCTAGTGGGTTACCTGAATCGAGAGCAGATGAGGAAGATAGGGAACTTGATAAATACATACTTCGTGATGACCACAGCGAAGGATTATGGTTCGAGGAGCAAGTGTCCCATAAGAGAAAGAGAATAAGTTAAGCATCATTTTCAGGTATATTGTTTGTGTTTATTAATTTTTTTTTCTGTGGGTGTGTATGTTGTGTGTGTGTATTTGTATATGTTTCTTTGATTTTAATGAAAAGAGGTGACATAAATTTATAACAACATTTATTTTTATCCTTTGTACTGTGGGATTGAAACAGGTCACAACTCGGATGAAGCCGCGCAATCAAGGGACAAAATTTCAAGGGACTTCATATGCGGAACTGTTTATAAATGAATATGTTATTGTTGGAAATTGTGTGAAGCTTCTGTGTTGATGTTATGATGCACTTGTGTTTTGGTCAAAAACAAGCAGGGGAGATTTTGTCTGAATTGATTTGAAACTGAATTCCGTATTATTCGAAATAGTTGGAATTTTAGTGAAGTATTTAAGTATGTGCATATCCTTGACAGGGAGTATGTTACATTTATAGGGGAGACTTTGTCAAATTTTTCGGCAAATTGATTTCCTTGTTTTTCATTTATGAATAAATGTTTCATGTATTATTTTTTTTTTTCAAGGAGTAGTACTTTTGGTAAAATTTACAGGGGAAGCTATACATAGTTCATTTTGTTTTGATTTTATATTTAACTCTTCATAAATTATTTGTCGGTGCCTCGGAAAAAAGAAATTCATTTAGCGAGGTTGGGTATTGACCGATAAATGAATTAATTATTCGTTTATCGATTAATAATGCTTTATTATTTTGCAAATTGATTATTCAAAATATATTTTATATGAACTTGAAAAAACTAGAAGGTGCCTCGGTTGCGCCGGCAACGGGAGATGAGGAGAATCGACCGAACAACGGCGGTTGAAGGGAGGGGGAAACATGGGAGAAGCAGGGGAAAAAAGGGAAGAAGAAGGGGAAGAGACTTAGGGAAAATGAAAGGAAAATGTCTAAGTTCAAATTTGATTTGAACTTTGACCGGGTTGTTGGTTCAACGGCGGTTCAACCGCGAACCGCCGTTGAACCAACTTTCAACGGCGGTTCACTCGTGAACCGCAGTGGATTCTTCTTTCAACGGCGGTTCGCGGTTGAACCGTTGTTGAAAGGTCTCCTCGTAAAAAATTGTAGTCAATTCCCGCGCGGGCATATTTTAATATTAATTTTTTTTTCTATTTTCAAAAAACTAAGCCCACAATTTTGTAAATATAATAATACATACCCAGATTGTGTATATTTATTAATTATGTACACAATCTCGACTTTTATGAACCATTTCATAATTAAATTTCAAATTTTCCATTGAACCATATATTTGCATTTAAATTTCCCATGCTACTACACGTACAATAATTATAGGTCAAACATAAAAATTAATAAATTTCATAAATTTACATGTAAGAGACGATAAAGTAATAAGCTTCATTATGTTCCCTAAAATTTCTACTTTTTCGATTTGGGCGAACCGGATAAAATAATCAAATCCACAAATGCATTAGGTACGTATAGTAATATAAAAATTAATATTTGTTAAGTGGCCTCAAAAAAATTAAATAGTTACTGGATTTCATTACCTTATATACATATATAAACTTATATATATATGTTTATACATATATATATATATATATATAAACATCTTTCTCTTTTCTCCTTTCCCCTCTTGATGCACATCATCCAACTCTCTCCTCTCTGCTCTCGATCTCTTGTAAATTTCTACTACATAAATAAAATATTTTCATTTGAAGAATTGAAGACTTTAAGACAACTTTTATAATTAATTCTTATATATATATATATATATAACGTATTTTGAATTTGGTATAAAAATAGAAAATTCATGCGTAGTGCGGGAATTGGCTCCAAAAACTATTTTTCTACGGCGGTTCAACATTGAACCGCCGTAGAAAGCAAACTTTCTACGGCGGTTCATGTTTGAACCGCCGTAGAAAGTATTTTCTATGGCGGTCTCGGTTGAACCGCCGTAGAAAAGTAGTTTTTGGAGCCAATTCCCGCGCTACGCATGAATTTTCTATTTTTATATCATTTTCTAAACCCTAAACCCTAAACCCTACTCCCTAACCCTAAACCCTACTCCCTATTAAGTTTTTTTCCCAATTTTCATAAATTAACCGCGGTGACGCTTAAGATTGAAATAGATAGTGAAGCGCCACCCTTTTCCTGGATTTTCGCCTTGACATTCTCAATTGGGTCGCAGGATTCGACCTCGAGGATGATGGTCTTCCCCGTCAGAGTTTTCACGTAAACCTCCATTTTTTTCAAAATACGTTATATATATATATATATATATATAAGACTTAATTATAAAAGTTGTCTTCAAGTCTTCAATTCTTCGAATGAAAACATTTTATTTATGTAGTGGAAATTTACAAGAGATCGAGAGAGCAGAGAGGAGAGAGTTGGATGATGTGCAAGAGGGGAAAGGAGAAAAGAGAAGATGTTTATATATATATATATATATTTATATATATTTATATATATATATATGTATGTAAGGTAATGAAATCCAGTAACTATTTTATTTTTTTCGGCCACTTAACTAATATTAATTAATTTTTATATTACTATACGTACCTAATGCATTTGTGGATTTGATTTTTTATCCCGTTCGCCCAAGTCGAAAAAGTAGAAATTTTAGGGAAGATAATGAAGCTTATTACTTTATCGACTCTTACATGTACATTTACGAAATTTATTAATTTTATCTTTGACCTATAATTATTGTACGTGTAGTAGCACGAAATTTAAATGCAAATGGTACAAGAGGGGAAAGAAGAAAATAGGAAGATGTTTATATATATATATATATATATATATATATATATGGATGTAAGGTAATGAAATCCAGTATATAAGTATTTAATTTTTATTCGGCCACTTAACCAATATTAGTTTTTATATTACTATACGTACCTAATGCATTTGTGGATTTGATTATTTTATCCCGTTCGCCCAAGTCGAAAAAGTAGGAATTTTAGGGAACATAATGAAGCTTATTACTTTATCGTTTCTTACATGTAAATTTACGAAATTATAATTTTTATATTTGACCTATAATTGTACGTGTAGTAGCACGCGAAATTTAAATGCAAATATATGGTTCAATGGAAAATTTGAAATTTAATTATGAAATGGTTCATAAAAGTCGAGATTGTGTACATAATTAATAAATATACACAATCTGGGTATGTATTATTATATTTACAAAATTGTGGGCTTAGTTTTTTGAAAATGGAAAAAAAAATTAATATTAAAATATGCCCGCGCGGGAATTGGCTCCAATTTTTACGAGGAGACCTTTCAATGGCGGTTCAACTGCGAACCACCGTTGAAAGAAGAATCCACTGCGGTTCACCCGTGAACCGCAGTGGAAAGTTGGTTCAACGGCAGTTCGCGGTTGAACCGTCGTTGAACCGACGACCCGGTCCAAATTAAAGTTCAAATTTTTTGAACTTTCCTTTCCTCCCTCATTCTCTTCCCCTCCTCTCCCCTGCATTTCCCCTGTTTCCCGAACCCATCTCTCCGCGGCTGTTCGTCTTCTTCGCCGATCCTCCCGTCGCCGGCGAGCTCTTTCGGTTTCCGATCAACCCGTCGGCTGTCCAAGCAAGGCCGATTGTTCGACTGTCCAAGCAAGGCCGATTGTTCGGCTCTCCATTTCCACCCTCCTATACTTCGGGCTTGGTTGTAGGAGTTCACACAAAAGGTTCCACCTTCTATGCTTCCATTTTAAAACTTTTGCAATGTGACCTTACATTTTGTAAATGCTTCCCATTGCACTAGGTTTTTTGGGTTGATATTTATGGTTGATTTCGGTTTTAATCCTTGTGATGAATGATTGGAATGCTTTTGGATTTATTGATTGTTTGTTGCATTGGTTTGGTTGTTGAATTGAGTGTTTTGTCCTACATAAGTTGAGAACCTAGGGTTTTGATTAATGTTCCATTAGGTACCCTTTGAAATTCGGGTTTAGTGTATGAATATGAGAAACTCAAATGTTTATTTTGGTTTTGCTTGATTAATTTTAGAACAGGTGTTTGATTTCGGTTCTTATTCGATTTAGTGTTCCTCCTTTAGTGATAATGAGGAAAATGCTTTGTTGTTGATTCCACTTTTGGAATTTAATCTTTATAGGGTTCTTTCTTTAGGGATCCCTTGTTTCAATGTCTTCAAAGCCCCATATATGTTGAAAGTAAAGATATCTTTGCATGAATGTGAAGCATTTTTTATTGCACAAGCACTAAGTACCTTTAGGGAAGGAGAGTATTTTTTAGGAGTGAAGTACTAACCCTTGAAGCTTTGACCTTCCTCACTAAATTTTGGTTTTATTCCTTTAGTAGAAATTAATGATTGTTCTCATTAGTTGTTGGTTGTGAAATGTGAAGTACTTTAGCAATGGTACCCTTTATAAGTCCACTTTTTTGGCCCTCATTTGGTTTAATTTGGATAATGGTAATTGTGTATTGCAAATATCACTATCTCCTCTTAGCTTTCCCTTATCTTTGTTTCAAAAGCGTGAAATATGCTTTGTGAGGGTTCTCCTTGATGAAGGGGATTTTTTTTCATGAATGTAGAGTTTGAAATATCACTTCTTCTTAAATGTTTTATCTTTTGCGATGTATGGTTTCTTCTTTAGTGGAAAGGTGGGTAATGCTTTGTGGTTGAGTTGAAGTTGTGTTCCTCCCTTGGTTTAATGTCATGAATGAAACTAATATATTGAAAGTGAGGCTATCTTTGCATCAATGTAATGATTCTTTATTGGGAAATCACAAAGTATTTCTATTGCTTTAGGGAAGGAGAGTATTTTTTTGGATTGAAGTACTCCTCCTTGAATCTTTTACATTCCTCACTAAATTTTGGCTTTTTCCTTTATTAGAAATGAATGATTGTTCTCATTAGTTGTTGGTTGTGAAATGTGAAGTACTTTATCAATGGTACCCTTTATAAGTCCACTTTTTTGGCCCTCATTTGGTTTAATTTGGATAATGGTAATTGTGTATTTTTAGGAGTGAATTTTGCGAATGTACATTGCCTTTTTTTTCACATTACAAGCATTCTTGTATTTGACATTAAAGCTTTTCTTTAATTGCATATATGTTATATTGAATTCTCTTTCTATGTACATGAAGTTTAAGGTACTTTCAATGGCCCGAAAAAGAAAAGCAATACGGAGCATAGTGATGAGGGTAATGGCAATGGAGATGGTTCTTCTACTACATCTAGTAGAGGTAGAGGGCCCACAAATTGCAATGATCTATTGGAAATGCGAACGAAGGGGAAAACTCTTGACATTTCTTTTGATTCCGAGCTCGAGCCTAAAAAGTATCATGCAAAGTGGATTACCTTTGTGGCATATACGGCCCGGAGCAAAGTGGACATAGTGGAATATGAATCATGGCCCAAAGTTCCCGAGGAGATCAAGAAGAGAGTGTGGATGGAAATACGGGTATTTTCTTTAATTATAATGCATTGTTTGTTTCTTCTTTCATACAAATGAACCAAATTTACCTAAATTTTTACTCCTAATTTTCACTGTAGGCATTATTTGTTTTTGAGTCAACCGAAGAACTCGAAACAAAGTGGATTTCTTATGCCGGTAAACGGTGGAAAGATTGGAAATCCTATTTAGGGAGATATGTACATGGTGCCTTGAAGGGTAATGACCCATGCTTGGAATATAAATATCTCCCTAGGGAGACATGGATTAAGTTCAAGGTTAGCCGCGAAACAGAAGAATGGCAGGTATATTTTTTAAAATTGATTTCCTTCTTCTTTTTGGATATTTGAAATTGCTCAGTTTATGGATAATAATTTTTCATTATATTTCTCTCTAGGCAATTCGTGGAAAAGCGCAAAAGAATGCCACTTTAAATGCTTTCTACCATAATTTATCTCGCGGTGGCTACCGACTGCTGAAGAAGCAGTTGCATGACGAGGCGGTGATTGCATCCGGGAAGAAGCCTTCAGAGGAGGGTCAGTCCGAAGAAGAAGGCAAAGATTCTTATTCAGTGCCAGGCCGTCATCTACTTTGGAGACAGGACCACACAAACAAAAAAGGGGAATACTTCACGCCAGAGGCTGGGCGTGTAGGGATGGAAATTGGAAGTTTTGCACCATACATTTTCTTATGTTTCAGTTCTTTAAGCTACGCATATATTTAAAACTATATTTAACTTTTAAGTAAGACATCGTTATTTTACTTAAGAGTAAAAAAAATAAAAATCAAATTTGAACACACTCTAGGCGGGATAGAGATAAAACCCTTTCCCTTTACTTTTGGCCCATTTCTTTTCTTTCTTTTTCTCTAGTAATATTATTCTACCTAAAGCCGAGCTGCACATTTTTCCTTTTTTTTAAATTTTTTTCCCTTTTTACGGAACTGTCCATTTTTCCTTATTTTTTCTTTAATATTTTTAATATTTAAAGTCCCTGTGTATACATTTTTTATTATAATTGATTATTTATTACTAGATATCTATGATGAAATGCTAATTAATAATTTGGTTGTCATTAAATGTTTATATTGCAATTATAATTATCTAGTTATCACTGTAAAGTAAATAAATGATTAATTTGTATATATGTGTATTTATTTATATTTTATAATTATGGTTATCAATTTTATATTTAAAATTTATATACATAAATGATTAATCTGTGTATATGTGTATTTATTTATATTTAATTGATCTATTTACATTTCCTATATTTGGCAAAATGTGTAGGAAAATCTATGTTCCTGCGAGTCCCAAGGGAAGACCGTTGCAGAGGGTAGGAATGACATTCTTGTCATTGCAACGGGAAAGCCCGATCACCCCGGTCGTTATCGCGGCCATTCTACCAGGGCACGTATCACAGAGGTTTTCCCACAGAAAACAAGGTCGTCGCTTAAAGATGAACTTGATTTAACTAAGCGACAGCTTCAGAAAACCACTGCCCAACTCGATGAATGTCAGACACATCTGAAGATGATGGTTGGGTTTATATGTGGTAAGATGGGAACCGACTATGATACATTAAAAGCCACCCTCATCAATAGTGCCAAAGCTGAGAGATTGCACCCAGAGACCTCCGGAGCGGTCCCTGTTTCCCCTGTGAGCCCTGTTTCTCCTCTGATCCCTACAAGTTTGCCCGAGTTGGAGATGCTACATGTTTCACCTACGGACCCGATCAAAGCCTCTGACGGTGCTTTAGGCGAATACAAGGTAAATAAAATTAATATGTATATTTTCATAGAATACACGTGGTATTTTTAAAACTAAATTAAATTCAGTGCATGCATATGACACACTCATCACCTTCAAAAGGAAAGAAAAGAGAAAGGATAAGAGAGAACATGTTTAAGAATTCTAAACATGTATTTTAGGAGGCTTGAAACTCATAACCCTAAGATATATCTTGATGTATAGAACATGTTTTAGGCTTTGAATAATTCCTTGGATTGCTTTCAAGTGAATACTTGTTTAGACGGTAACTTTCTTCTTCAATTTTTTTTTTTCATTATTACAGTGCTTTGTTAGACTTAATAGTTGATTAATGTTCATTCGCTTGCCTATTATCTCAGGACGGGTGTGAATACCATCTGTTCATCTCTGAGGATTCGTAAAAGCGGCGTAAGCTTGTGTCAAAGGGAAATATTTATAAGCAAAGCAAGCACCACGGGCGCGAGGTTAGGAAAGGTTACTCGAGGGTCACAATTAAAATTTGCTATGATGACTTTGCCCCGCTACCATTTCCTGAGGAAGAGGCTGTAACTGTGGGAATGGCCAGATCCTTTTTCGTGGAATGGCCTATACAGTTGATTGAAATTATTCAGCCGGATCCGGTAACACAGGTATATTCTTTCATTTATTTGTGAATTACTTAATAACGTTTTGTATATTTAATGTTATTTCAAATGATGTTAGGTGGATAAAAGTGCCCAAAAGAAAAAAGGCCGGATGAATTATATGGATGATATAAAATCTCCTTCGGCGACGGTTCCGATTGAGATGTCATCCTCGTCGACATCTGATCCATTGCAAGAGTTACAGCTCCGAATGGAGAAAGATTCGGACTTCAATGGCTTCTTCTTTCAAATGACAAGAGAAGTCATAGGTGTGGAGCACCCTATTGCGATGAATCGAGAGGATCTCGTAGACTTATTGACCAGAGAAAGCCAGGTCTCAAACTGTTTGATGCAGTTGTTCACCCAGTGAGTTTCCACTTAATTTTATAACCTATTTCTGATTATTGTTATATATAGTATGCATTCCATGTGCCTAGACTAACCAATGAAGCCCTTTTTGTAAATTCTTTAGAGCTTTACATGAGTTAGTTGAAAGGAATGGGAGAATGGGGATAGATTTCGTCTCGGCTGATCATGTCACACCCATAGGAAATGAGTATGAAGATAGGGTAAACTACATTGCGCGAAACTTGAAGGATCGGAATAAAGAAATTTATCTGGTGCCTTATCTTCAGGGGTAAGTGACACTGTAAGCGCTTCTCTAATATTTAATCGGCACTGATTTAAAGATCTGACGTCATTAAATTTTTCGTTTGCAGTGAACATTGGATGCTAATAACCATTAGACCGATAGAAAAGGTTGTCTACTGGCTTGATTCTTTACAAAATCCACAGAAAGAGGGTGGTGGTGCTTATAGACGAGTGAGTTATATATATTAACAACTGTTAGGATGCCTATATATCCATATGTTGCTAATTATTTTCGTTCCGCTTTCATTTTTATAGGGTGATGTTTAACTATCAAGCTTTCTTAGGATTGCCCAAAAATGTGCATATGCAACCTTCGTGGATAGTAGTTAAGGTAAAATTGGTTCTTATTAAATTTTTTACTCAACGTTGTGCATATGCAAAATTGGTTGTTATTAAATCCGTGAGTCTAGTAGCATAAGTTAGTAGTGTTAGTCAATTAATATATTAGTTAGTCACGTTATTTATTGAGGTATTTGATTTATGCATGCAATCCGTGAGTCCAGTACTGTAGGTTAGTTAATATATGCATGCAATTGCCTTTTCGATCAGTAGAAATTAGCTTTGTCCTAGTCATTTCGATCAGTAGAAATATTTACTTATACAAATTAAACAGAATTAAGAAGATGATGGATAAAATTTATATACCACATGGAATTCAATATTGTGAAGAAAAATAAGAAAGGGATCTCATTCCTAAATTCACATTTAAAGTCAAAATAAAAAACTTTTGAGTTTTACAAAACTGGGTATTAACTGACCAGTTCAAAATATGGGTATTAACAACAAAAGATGAGCTAAATACCAAAATGGGCCTTGAATTTTTACAAAAAAGATGGGGGAGGGGCGAGGAACATTAGTTTTTAGTGTGGAGAGAGGAGGAGAAGTGGTGGCTGTAAGTTTTGAAGAGAGGGGTATGGCGGTGGTGGGTCTTGAAGGTGGAGTTTTGAATGTTTGAAGATGGAGTTTAACTTTAGGGGCATGTTAATTGCAGGACCCGTTTTACTAAACACAGGACACTTTTTAAAATTTTAATTGGCGAAAGACAAATATACCCTTGATAGTATTTACCCCAAATTTTTTTCCCGGAAAAATCGCCTAGAAAAGGAAAATAAAAATCGCCTAGGCCAGGCGATTTTCCCGGCCGTTCGCCGGAAAATCATTTTTCCTGCGAACAACCACTGAATTTACCCTAAAATTATCACTACGCAGCTGGAAAATGTATCATAAACACTATCACATTCCTAACACACAGTACCCATAAGAATTTGCAACACCCAACACATTCAAATTTTCATTTCCTCTACAAAAAAATGTAAAAGAGAATGGAGGGGCAAAAATGTAAATTCACTTCTAAAATTTTTAAAAAGTGTCCTACGTTTAGTAAAAGGTGTCCTTCAATTAACAATTCTGACTTTATGTTGGAGTTTAATAATTGAGAATTCTAGTTGGGTGAAAGAATGATATGAACAGTAATTTTGTGTTAAATGGATGAAAACCCCCTTACAAAAGTCATGTGCAGTGCATGTGCAAATTAGTATTATTAAGTTAGCATCTCCGTTTGTCAGAATAATATAAATGTCGCGTTTTTAAAAGTATAGTGATGTTTTGGGCTAAAAAAATAGTATGATTACACAAGTGTGAACTATGACAAAGTACAGTGACGTTTTCGGCCATTCACTCAAAAGAAAATGATTAATTATAGTGGTTTTGATAGATGATTTTTTTTAGCTTAGCCTATAAAAAGGCACAAAGTTAAACAACACCTCGAAAAGAGCTAAGTAGTCGAAGGGTGCACAACCGAATCATATGCTATGACTAAAATCATAAACAAGACCTAAGTAACACACTGAAATGACTTCATCTCGAGGCTACGACTAATACTCCTCCACAAAGCTCTCGAAAAGGCCTGAGCAACCAAAGTTTGCATAGCCAAATCCGAATAAATAATTCAAAAACCTTAAAAAAATCCTGAAAGACTAAGAGACACAACGGCTAAGTATGAGGCAACAATAAAAAGACTTCGGGGAAGTATGAAGCCCAATTTAGAAAAAGGTGCAAGGCTAATCCGAAACGATGACAACGAGGTTTCTAACAAGGAGCTGGATAAACTCTAAACTTCTCCTTCTTACACGTCTGTTCCACAAGCGAAAGAGGGGCTTGTAGATGCCGAGCTTTAGACACGACATTGCAGGAATTATGTAGTCGAGGACAAAGCCACCTCGGTCATCATAAGAAAAGCACCCAAGGATTGAAAAGGTTCAATGGCAAGTCCACGTCTTGGAAAAATCCATAGAAAGGACTTGGGGGGTTAGGGATGATCGACCAATCATATCCCTTCCAGGATATTATTGCTAGTAGTCGACTCCGACTCCTAATGGAATAATTACTCTTACAGATAGGCAATCTTTACAAGATAAGGCAACATCCTAAAAATATTAATAAGACTCTGATTGTCATATTGAAGAATCGTATATGGATTCAAACAAAGTGCATGACAAGGTACATCGCCTATAAATACAGATGCAACCCCAGGGTTCAAGTACGCTATCAATACTTGCTTATACAATTAATTACTTATTAAGTATCATAAGGTTTCAGGGGAGCAAGTCCCCACCCTTTGCAGGTATCGACAATCTGCTATGGGGATCTCTGTTGGACCTCGACACTGATGCAAACGACATTCATCGGGTTTCAACTAAACTTTGAACTAGTTAAATAGTGGACAATAAATTTTCAAAATAACAGAGAATAATTGATAATTTTGTGATAATTAAAGGGGTCAAAGTAATATAAACAACTTAATATTATACTGCACTAGTTATAATAAACATGTAGACTTAGGAAAAAAAAAGAAAAGAAAAAAAGCCGAGTTAAGACATCTCCAATTCAAGGAATTTTTTCCATTAAAAATGTTTTTTTAATAATAAATTCCAAAAATAAGGATAATTTTCGACAATTTTCCGATTTAGAGAAAGCGAAGTTCAGAACTTCGATTTCTTTGAAACCAATGAAATCGAGGTTAACAGCTTCGCTTTTTGTAGAAGAAGGCCGAAGCAGAAATTTCCAAAGAAAGTGAAGTTCTCAACTTCGCTTTCTTTGGAAAACATATGATTTGGCGGCTTGGTCATTTTTCACAGAAAGCGAATTTGTCGACTTCGCTTTCTTTGGAAACAGGGTGAAGCTGAAATTTCCAAAGAAATCGAAGTTGGGAACTTCGCTTTCTTTGGAAAAAACTCATGCGTCAAATGTTAACACTGAAAGCGAAGTTATCAACTTCGATTTCTTTGGAAACTCTGTGAAGCAGAAAATTCCAAAGAAAGCGAAGTTCTTTGGAAATAGGATGGGGGTCAACTGTTAACTGAAATCGAAGTTATCAACTTCGATTTCTTTGGGAAATCTGTGAAGCAGAAATTTCCAAAGAAAGCGATGTTGGGAACTTCGCTTTCTTGTGTAACGGAAATTTACCCCTAAATCGAAGTTGAGAAATTCAATTTCTTTGAAAAAAAACCTCAAGCATTGGCCGAAGACAGTATCAACCTCGATTTTTTTTGAAAATTGGGTGAACCAGAAATTTCCAAAGAAAGCGAAATTATGAACTTCGCTTTCTGTGGAACTTTGTTCGGGGTAAAATCATAACTAAAACCAAAGTTATCAACTCCGATTTTTGTGGAAATTGGATGAAGCAGAAATTTTCAAAGAAAGCGAAGTTCCTAAATTCGCTTTATTTGGGAAAAACTCGCTTTCTAAGGAAAAATAATGTGTAGCGGAAATTTACTAAGAAATCGAAGTTGTAAACTTCGATTTCTTTGAAAAAAAAAAACTCGACCATCGGCCGAAGAAAGCTAAGCTCATAACTTCGATTTCATTGGAAAACAAAAGAAAGCGAGGGGTCCAACTTAGCGGAAATTTTCAAAGCAAAAGAAGTTGAGAACTTCAATTTGTTTGGGAAAAAAATAATCGACTTATGGCAAGTTTGTATAAACTGGCCCTCCGCTGAGTTACCAGCTTCGCTTTATGTAGAAATTGACCCTTGCAAATTTCTTTTTATACTGAAAGTGTATGTGATATCTTCGCTTTCTGTGGGTTATTTTGCACAGAAATCGAAGGGGCATGTTAAGATTGTTGCATTTCGCCAATTTTTTTAAAAAACTGATGCTTTAACTTATGATTCCAGTGTAAAGTGGGTGAGAACCATAATTTATGCAGGATGCGGAATTGGCTGCTAAAGTTTCTTTGAATTTGTTCCCTGTTAAAAAAAAAAATAGCATGTTTGTTTGAAAATTTACTACACACCATTTGTGTCATTTCCTTGTTTTCCTTTATAATTTTGATCAAATTATTCCAAGTTTTAAAAAAAATAAACAATCTATCGCGAATTCATTTTGGTTTATAATGGAGACATCGTATAGTTTGATTTTTTATTTTTGAAATAAAGTTTGACATACTACAATTTTAATGAAAAAAATCGATACAGTTTCCCCTGTAACTGGATCAAACTCCCTGTTAACAATTCACATCAAACTACAATTATATCATGACAGACACATTGATTCAACCATTAAAATAAACAATCACAGAAAAATAGTACAACACTAAACCATCCCAAATCACTAGACCAGGTTCTAAAAAACATATTCAACTTCAACCCACAAAGGAAAAACATTCAACCATCCATTAAAAAACTCACACAGAACATTCATCAGCCAAATAATACTTTCAAAGGCAACCTCCTGTACCACAAGGGGAGGATTTCTCATCCTACGCGGTTGTTTCCTCTTAGGTTTTTGAGCATTTGATGGGTCAACATGGAAAGAGAGGCGACGTGGGTCATCCTCATTGTTAGCGGGTTGCGTACGACGCTTATACACAATTGGAGTCAAATGTGTGGTATTTGAAATGTTGTGTCTGTCAAAAGCCTGAAAGGTATGTTCTTGTGGTGTTTGTTCTCCACGAAGTAGTAACTGGCAACCCAACAAATCAGCTTCGGTACGTGTGTAGCCCTTAGAATGCCTTGAGTACATGGTGGATGCTTGACAATGTGAAAGATCTCCACCTTGTTGGACTGTGTAACCGGAAAAATAATTATCATTATTGTCCGAGTCATATTCATCACCTTCTTGATTGTGTGCTGATGTGAATGTTACACCATGGCCATGTGTAGACGTGGATGCTCGACCCTGCTCAGACCGCGAGGAGGATGTTTGCCCTTGTGTAGGTCGCGAGGTTGTTACTCGACCATCAGTATTTTGTATCCGCCGAATCTCTCCAGCTAAATCGAGTGCGCGACCACACATATCGCGCACATTAAGAAGCTTGGATTCAATAGGATAGTCCTCTATGTGAAGATTTTCTATAACCTCATCCAATGACCCATAAAGTTGAGTTAAACATTGACCCTATATATATGAAAAAATGAAGACATTATATAAAATATAAAAATTAAATTGTGCATGCGAAACAAGCTGGCAAGTGAACTTACCCAATATTCAACAAACGCTCCAAACGGTTGCATACCTTGGTTTAGTCAATGAGATGGATTGCCTAGTAATAATTGAGTGATTCTAAAATATCATTGCATGTACGGAGAATGATAGTGTATTAGTGTACTATCAGTAACACCCTTACAGATGCACTCTTCTGCCGATTGCCACCACTCTATGAAAGTGTAATATTTTTGAGCCCATTTTTCTCCAGCCTGTCCTCTACGGTCAGTACGGTGAAGTGTAGAACCTGTGTCAATATCTTGTGGCACGGATTGGTACAACCCAAATTGTCGCATGACTTGGTCTGGAGCATGCAACTCTATAACATCAAAATTGATCAACGGAACATGATCATTCCAAATTTTTCATCTACTCAAACAGTATGAAGGGAGTTCAGTCAACTCATCTTCATGGTAAGGTTGCCAAATGAACTGCGAACAAGGTGTTTTGAGTAAACCATATGTCATATATGTATCGTGAATATGTAAAAGGAATACTTACATCTCCTTCCAAAAGATAGTCTAACTGGCTCCGATAAATACGTAAAACGTGTGTGCTGACATTTGGAAAACTTAAAGGCATCATCCATCTATAAAAAAAGAAAAAAGGCATCATCTATCCAATCGGAAAAAGTAAATGCATCATCCATCTACAAAACTAAATTGAAAAATTCAAAAAGAAAATTTGAAGTACTAGATGACTTACTTGCAGCCACGTGGACCAGCTGCCATATTTGGATCATTGTTAGCAATATATTCATTAAGAATTGTTGGTCAAAATTTTGGAATTCTTTCTCATGCCCAAATTTGTAGCAGTACTAGTGGCCCACAAACACTGGCTGTGCCCTTCTTAACTACTCTACACATTCCTCGATATAATGATGCAAGAACGGCACTGCCCCAATTGTAATTTGCTATCTCTTGCACATTTTCAAATAGTGGTAAGTACATTAATTTGCACTTTGTTCTAGATTTGTCAGGACAAATGAAACTGATAAACTCCATTAAACGACATCTAGTATGTTGATGCACCTCATTAACTATAGAATTTGGTGTCAGTGGGTGAAGTTCTAAATGTCTTGCTATACTCTTCAGTACCAAACGATCACCATCAAAATCATCGGGGTCAGGCGTATAACCCAACAACTCAATTGACATATTTTTCCATGCCAAAATAGATCGGACGTCTTCATCGGCTATAATTGGAAATCCATGAATAGGCAAACCCCAAATAACGGTAATATCTTGCAAAGTTACGGTTGCCTCGCCAACTAGAAGGTGAAAAGTATGTGTCTCTTGTCGCCACCGCTCTATAAGCGAAGTTATCAAATGTCAATCAAGTTTTATTTTACTAGCAACGTAAACACTATAAAAGCCAACTTCATGTAGCAATGCTTCAACACGTGGATCAAATGGATAATCCTTCCATAAATAATGATCACATCATTTTATGTCTAAAACAAGTACATCCGCATCATGCCAAACCAGATCAGATTGATGATTATGCTGAAGATTCAACACAGATGGATCATGAGGTCCAGGGCATAACCGTCCTTCCTCCATTTTAACCCCTAATATAAAAATCAACAAAAAATAAACAAATTTAGTAATGATAATTAATTAAATAGATCACATGGTGACACAAAATTCAAACTAGTGATTTAAGAAACACAAAATTCATAAAATAAATCATTTAGATAAGTTACTAGCTAAAGTACATAAAGTCAATGATTAACTATAGACGAAGTCATAGTTAATTAATACATTAGAGCTTGAAAATAGAAAAGAAACAATTGCATTGATACAACTACAAATCCTTGCATTGTCTCATCCTTGGAGCATCCATCTCATTTGTAATTCTCAACGAACAACGTCTCCCATGCTGAATACGTTGTCGAGACTCATTTGCAAATAACTTAAATGGTGCGGATGACCAATAATCTTTGTGCATAAGAGGATAGAAATGATATGAATACGCCGCCTCCATTATTTTAGATGTATACACTCCCTTAACCAAAGATATAGGCTCGCGTCCCATTTTTGTACACACTTTTATTACATGTGAACATGAAATTTTATAAATATGATATTATCCACATGTACATGTTTGTTCTTGAAGATTAACAGTGTGCACATTGTTACCCTTGCTCCCATGTATCCCAGTCACTACCTGGTACAAACCAGTATCCCCATCAAACGCAGTTACGTTATGGTAGTTTGATTTGGACTGATTCCGTAGGAACCGGTTCACCACTTTGCTAGGCCAAGGATCGTTCTCCATCATATATTTTTTGGCCTCCTTACGGTATTTATCAAAATAATGAACTAGTCGGAAGAAAGTGAATCGGACACAAGCTGTAACTGGTAATTCTCTTGCTCCTTTCAGTACTTCGTTTAATGACTCACTCTGATTTGTTGTCATAATACCATATCGAAAACCGCCATCGTAACAAAGTGTCCACTTATGCATCGGTATGGCAACTAACCAGTTGGATGCTTTCTCATTTAGATGTCGAATCTGATCCATAGTTGTATTAAATTTGCGAACCTGATGCAATCGAGCAGCCTTGTACATAAGATCATTCAAAATAGGATTCTTGAATTCCTTACTGAAGTTAGCCTCAACGTGGCGGGAACAAAAGCGATGATAAACATAAGGAGGTTATAACTGGGGATTGTTCTTCACCGCATGCAATATACCCTTGTGTCGATCAGGTAGTAAACTAATGCCACGTCGACCAGCGATGATGTGTCTGATCAAATTATCCAAAAACATGACCAATTTGCCAAATTTTCCTCATCTGTCATTGAGAATGCCAATGGCAAGATATGATCCGCAGCATCAATTCCAACAGCAATAGAAGTTTATCTTTATATTTTCCAAGTATATGCGTCCCATAAATAGTGATCACCGGGCAACAGTGTGTGAAAACATCTATGCTAGCTTTGAAAGCCTAAAATACAGAGTGAAAAATCTTGTACCCTGCATTGACACCTTCAGTGTGTCTCCACTCCACAACAGTCCCTGGGTTACTTTGTTGCAAAGCTAATAAAAAGTGGGGAAGTTCCTTATACGATTCATCCTAATCTCCAGACACCATCTTCACCGCCTTTTGTTTACCCAGTCATGATTTCTTATATGATATATCAACACCTAATCTTTGCACATCAGTCCTCACATCACATAGCTTGTAAGAGACATTTGCCTGCACATTGTCCCTCACCAAATGACCCACCATATTGTAATCAACATTAGGATGATTATCTCCTAAATTTTCAAGAGTACATGTGTGGCCAAGTAACTGTGTGGTAATCTTCCAATAACCATGATTTTTCATATGAGACCCTTGCAGACGCCAGTTGCAATGTTTGTCCTTATAATAGATACAACAAACAAACCACGTTGACGAATTGGACTCATGTACTTTGAAGTACCGATGTGCACGAACAGACCACATTTTGACTGCATGTTGTAATTTTTGTTTACTGGCAAATACCATGCCCTTTGCAAGATCTGACTTAAGATCATCTTCCCAAACAGGTCGTCCACTAGCCTCAAACATATCAGCCATATGATATTTCTCATCACCTATGTTATGAAAGAATGCAATGCTAGTGCCTATATCTTCCTGCGGCCTAATTTTCGGCGAAGAATGTGTTGCAAATGCGAGGCTATCATCTGAGTTGTGGACACCATCAAACTCTTCTTCACAATCATAATCATCTTCGCCCTCATTATGATTCTTGAAGATATCATCTGAGCCGTGTCCACTATCAAACTCTTCTTCACTATCATAATCATCTCCGATTTCATTTTGATCATCGTGCACTATAGATCCACCACCCTGGTACACCGTATTTGTTACATTGTTATCCACCAAACTTGTGTCTACCTGAGTGATACTAACATGTACTGGTGTAGGATATATCAAAGTAGGATTGCTAACATACTCCCCAAATGGTGAAATCCTTGATGGCATGCTTTCTACCAAGTGAGCCGAAGGATTTGATGAAGGCCCTACTTGCGCAATTCTATTTTCTGGCCAAATAAACTCATTTGTCAAAACGGCTCCATACTGGCTCCAAGAACCATCGATATTTGCAGTTCCAAATCCACAATTAAGTAGTTCTGTAAATGACAAGCCCGATGAGGCTTGTACATCAAAGGGAGCACCAGCTTCACAGAACTCATAGACATATTGCTACTCTACAATTGTACGATCATATAACCCTATGTTAACTTCACCGTTTAAAATGATTTATACTGCCTAATTTGTGGTTTAAGTCAAACTATAGGTTGGGGAAAAAAAATCAACTATGATTTAACATCCATAGTTTTGTAAATGCAGCTAAATCATACCTTGTCTCAGTTCTTCTTGCAAATTCAGTGGTAGACCTTGAATATATGATCAATCCAATGATATAGATGCGTAGAATGTGAACCAGAAATCGCTTATCCAAATAAGGAAAAGAAATGTTACCCGTTAGGTGTCATTTATTAAAACTCATTTTCAATACATGTAGATACCATTATTGTTATTTAAACAAATTTCCATCAATTAGCAAAAGAATAGACTAAAAGAAAAGAGTAAAAGAAAACTTCGTCATCTATGGTCGCAACCTTATGCTGAAACTTTAAATTGTCAAATAAATTAGTTTTTTGGAATGCCTATTGATAAAGGCAAGGCTGTAAGAAAAAAAAAAAAATCTGATACAATGCAGCATTAATTTATAAATGTAGAAAAATCCCCATAGAACAAACCGTATATTTTCCAATAATTAAGCTGAAAGAAGAAAGGAAAAGGAATGAACTGATTAGAATGTGGCATCTCTTAATAAGAATCAGATTCAAAGTTCAGGATTTGCTTCACAATGAGAGACAGCAGTTGTTTGATAAAAAAAGCTGCAGCAATTCCTGTAAAAATACATGTGGTGAAACAGTTTGTTGCTGATTTCTCCCAGTAACTCAGATGTCACAGCCAAAGGTGAAGGCACCTTCTTGTTGAAAAGTCATTTTTTACAGGCATATTTTTGTTCATACAACGCATGTTGAAAGTTTTCTGCTATAATTTAGCTACCTTAGCTTTAGACCAGAGATATCTCTTCAAAGTTGGGGAGCAGAAGATGCCCACAGTGGTTTAATTAGCCATGAGAGCTGATTGTATTTATTCTTTCTAACATTTATGTTTCTTTTTATTCATAAAAGCACTCCCTCTTCTCACAAGAAAACTAATGTATTTCGGTTCATTCTTTTTATGGGATCATGGACCATTTGTGAGTGACAAGTCCAAACCATTACCATTTTCTATTCAAAAGTGCCCAGAAAGCCAAAACTGTAAGTGCAGGGTAGAAACAAAGTTTCAATACATCATCAAACAACAAAAATAGTAGTCAAGTTCTACCGTGACTTATTCTAAATTCAAACCAAACATAGCAATGAAGAAGTAAATTCTTCCTTAAGGATATACTTTCAGCTTAACCAAATTGAACAAAGGTATAAAATTGAACGAAATTGCAAAAAATTTATAACTCCACGGATTCACAAAAACAGCAGTCAAGTTCTACCAATATGCATAAATTACAAATCCAAACCATTACCATTTTCTGCACAAAACTGCCCAGAAAATCAAGAACGGTAAGCGCATGGAACAAACTAAGATTCAATACCTCATTACACAACAACACAATCAATCACATTCTACCACAACTTACTCTAAATTCAAACCAAACATAGCAATTTTCTATACAAAATACACACAAGGCAAGAACATAAATTTACCTATTGACATCACCATTCAAATCCAATAGGCCCACAGAAGTATCAATCAAGTTTTGCCAATATTCACAACTTACAAAACCAAACCATTACCATTTTCAACACGTAAATGCCCTAAAAATTCATGCTATCAGTAAAGAGTCAAAACTTCGATCAATCCAACATTGAAGCATACAATTCTAAAACTGTTAAAAAGACGTTTAGCTCATACAATCATTGGCATTTACAATCCTAGGGAATCATTAGTTGGCAACTTCAAAAAACTCCTCTGGAATTTAGCAGATGAAGCAACAACTTCCTATTTCAATTGGGCAAATTTTTTTATACACAGAACATGTAAATTCTACCCTACATTCTAGCTAACAAATTCCAACATTGCAATTTTCAGTTTCAAATTCACCATTACCATTAAGATTACAACAAAAATAAAGAAGCCCTAACCACTTATTTTGTGGGTCTGCAGTACTACGAGAGAGATCCCAACGTGACCATGCACTACGTAGCCTGGGACGAACCCAAACGCTATCGGGAATTGACGTCAGGATGGTTCGGTGCCCGGCGGTCTCACTGCCTTAGAGGAAGAGATGGTGTCGCTCTGTTTTTTTCGCTATCTTCACCGCAATGGCTGCTGTAAAATGTGGGCAAAGTGAAAGTAAAAGATAAAAGATAGGGTTATGTGTATTAAGTTAAAATTTCTGCTTTACTGAAATCGAAGTTCTCAACTACGATTTCTTCACAAACTTTTCACCGCATTTTTTTCCCATATAACTTCGCTTTCTAAATAAATTTCCGCATCACGCGATTTGCAAAGAAAGCGAAGTTCAGAACTTTGCTTTCTTTGCAAATTTCCGATTCACCTAATTTCTAAAGAACTTCGCTTTCAGTCAAAGAAATCGAAGTTCTGAACTTCGCTTTCTCTAAATCGGGAAATTGATGAAAATTATCCCTATTTTTGGAATTTATTATTGAAAAAACATTTTTAATGGAAAAAAATCCCCAATTCAAGTGTAGAAAGTAAATTTGAAACTTCACACTCGCACAAATCCAAAAATAAAGTCAATACAATAATACTATAAAGCAAACCCAGAAGAAGTGGAATTTATGCAAAAAATTGAACACAGAGCACACAGCACACAGCACAGGCATACATAATCCTATCCTGGACCTTTCTCAATGGAGTAGAACTCCTTATAACTTCTTCCAAAATTTGAAGACTTTTCGTCTTTTTCCCCCCCTCAAAAAAAAAAAAATCAACAGACTGACGGGATGCTCTGAGCCTCTGACTCATCACTTTGTAGCCTTTCTTTATCCAAACCAAAAAGTATACAAAAACCAAAAAAACATATACTTTTTGAATTTTGATTGATTATAATAACCATAAACATCATCATCGTCAGCAGCAAACGCGAAACCGAAATCCTCGAATGTGAGAGCCACACGACGAAAATGTCGACAACAAAATTTCTCCATTAAATTAGAAAATAAAAAGAGGGCCTCTCTCCTTTTATCACCACATCCTTCCTTCACTCCACACATTCCCCTCCGCCTCACCCCTAATCCAAAAACCTCCTCCTCCCATTTCCTCTTCCATTCGCCACGCCGGCGCACGAACGCGGCTGTGAGCGCTGAGAAAGAGCTTGTTTCTGTGTTTTTTGGTCGTCGGAGATGTCCGCGGTACAGTCGGTAGTGGGCCAAGTCCCGCGGCTGTTCTACGGCAATGGACAGCTGGGGAACTCGAGGGATTGTGTTCTGGTTGATTTCGTTGGTTTGGGATGTAAGTCTTTGTCTTCTAATAAGTGTCGCCGGAGAATTGGAGTGTCGTCCACTACTCGCTTGACACGTGGTCGGAATTGGTCCGCCTCCTCTGTTCGAGCTGTTCTTGATCTTCCGCGTGTCGCCTCCCCGGCTCCTCGTTGCTCCAATGATTTAAAACCGAAGGTTTGCTAGCATTATATGATAGATAATTTTTTCTTTCAATATGGAGAAAATTTAGATATTCATTTTCAGCACTGTTTTGGATTTTGAGTTCATGTTTACCAATATCATATTGGCCAAGCGGATGAGTTTATGCAATTAGGATCATTCATTAACTCATGAATAAGAAATAATTTCCTTTTGACTTCATTTGAATTTCCTGATTGCATGTGTGAGATAAAGTTGTATTGTCTGGAAGTAGCTGAAAATAAGCTAATTTTGAAGCATTTTGCTGAGATGAGAGAAACACCCGCTTGGCCTTAGGTATTCAATTTACTGTAGTACAATGAGAATCAGCAACTAAACGACAAAATTGATCACCGTTTTTTCAGTTATTGGTGTAGTCACTATTGGCTACCATGAGGATGAGAAAACAATATATGCAATTGTGGTTTAATCCCAGAGTTGGACATTTCTTGGTTTTTCCTTCCCTTTTCCCAGTGATGAGTTCTTGCGCTTTGCAACTTTTTTGGTGGTAAATGGATGCATATGTATATACAAATAATATTGTGGCATTTGTTATAACCAACATGTGGCTTGATATGTGAAATTAGTTTTATTTCTCGACGACTTCCTCAGTTCACGTCAGCTATAGTAACTTAGAAGTAGGTGTTCATTTAGATTGAAAAATAAATTTGTTAAATGTCAATGAATCCTTTTTGATGCATACATTCCTAATAACCTTATTCTCTTTTCTATCAAGTTGGACTAACCAAATGCAACCTTTTGAAGTTACCTGAAAAAAAAAAAAGTTAAAGAAAAAAGAAAATGCAATTATACACTCCTATTGCCATTTTTTCCAATAGCTAAGATTTGGGCAGAACACGTGTTTTCATTTAGGTTTAATTGTATAATATCTTTTTTTAAATTAGTTTCTTTCCAAGTGTTTTTACATCTTCCCCTTTCCTAACGAAGAGTGAAAGACTTTTTTACTGCAGCATTATGGTAATTTAGAAGAAGCATAGGCTAAAAACATTTTGAAGTAGTATGGTAGGCTATCAGAAGCTTAGGCTCAAGACATTTTGAAGCATGAACACTTGGTAAAGTAATCGAAATACGTTCCCCTTGGCTGCAAATTACCTATGGTTAAAAAGCAGCCCGGTGCATAGAAGCTCCATCATATGCGGGGGCCGGGGAAGGCCTGATTACCTGTGGTAGTTTGAGATTACTGAAATATGAACTTTTAAACAGATTCCGTTCTTGATTTTGTACAGTTATCACTTATCGTCATAAACACCCTTTGGGAAGATGAAATTTTGGATTGTGCTGACTAATGAGTTTCCTCATTGTGCTGTGACTTTGCGTGATACTGAACTTAGACGTGGCATTGCCGACTAATGCTACCCAAATTTCAGATTCCCTTATTCTTGTTGTGACCAAAACTACAAAACTGGTTGAGTCTACTGGTTCCGTTCAAGACCTATGTTCAAGACCTCATACAATCCATTTTAGTTATTATTGATGAATCTGTCACCAAAAATTAGGTGCTTGAGTGTTTGCTTATATTATGAGTTATCACTTTTATTTCCAACATTTTGCATGAAGAGGCAAACATGCAGTACTGTATTGGTGGAGATTAATTTTTTGAACACGGTTTCAAGATACTCAATGTTTGTTTCTGTAGATTCCTTTCTGCTTCTCAAGTCTGAAATGAAATTGCTGTTATCTTGGTATCCATTTTCCTTTACTGGTGGTGCACACGAGATTTTGAGAGTATTGGTTGCCATTTTACACAAGTGAATCTCATTTACAAAAAGTGCAAGTCAACTGAGTGCTTTGAGGCTGTTAGTTGCACTTCTTTGTCATAGTTTTCTCCACCATTGGTGTTTTAAGTCCTTGTTTATCAATGAACTCTTATACGAAGAAGTAATGTTGGTTCCACTCATATGGAACTTTGTAATGCTAATCCTTGTGCAATATTTTGCTGACGATGATATTTACAATATCTAAAATCGCTTTTTTATTTTGTGTTTTGCGGTTGTGAAGTTATGAGAAATATAATTGTTTATTGTCACTGAATACCATTTTAACAGGTTGCTAACTTGGAGGACATAATATCAGAGAGAGGGGCATGTGGAGTTGGATTTATTGCCAATTTAGAAAATAAAGCATCACATGGGATAATTAAGGATGCTCTTAATGCTCTTGGCTGTATGGAACATCGTGGTGGTTGTGGAGCAGATAATGATTCTGGTGATGGTTCTGGATTGATGACATCTATCCCTTGGGAACTTTTCAATGACTGGGCTGTGAAGCAGGGGCTTTCTGCCTTTGATGCATTGCATACAGGTGTTGGAATGATTTTTCTTCCCAAGGATGAGGACCAAATGAAAGAAGTAAAACAAGGTCAGCCTCTGTATAATGAAATTTAAAAATACTGATTGCTAGTCAAGGAGTTCAATCATCGTAGAAATTTGAGATATTGTTTAATCTAAGGATAGTTCAATCATCGTAGAAATTTGAGATATTGTTTAATCTAAGGATAGTTCAATCATCGTAGAAATTTTAGATATTGTTTAATCTAAGGATAGTTCAATCATCGTAGAAATTTTAGATATTGTTTAATCTAAGGATTTCATTAAGAGTTTTTTTATACACTTCTGTGTGAGGAATTTGGTGTGCAGTGATCAAATATAACATCCCTGTCACTATGACTCTAGTTGACAATTGAACATCTTGGTCCAAGTGTTGTGGATAATGAAAGTCTGGAAGGGGGACATGACCACTGAAACATAAGAAAAAAATAGCACTCTGCTAGACAATCAATTTCCATGAAGTAAGAAATTTTGAATCTGCATATCCCCAATAGAATATTTTTGCATTGCAGCTGCTAAAAGAAGGGTTTCCTGCAATGCTTTGTCTTGATATCCAAAGTGGAGGCTTGGTGCTGATTGTATGATGGTACTTGGTCATTTGGGCTTCTGTGGGTGAGGAGAATGTGCAATGGGGAAGGGTTCAGCTAGCTTGGGGTTATGGGAGATGAGAGGTTAGGTGGATAAAGTTTGGTGATTTGGGAAATAGGGGAAGAGACAACAAGGAGATTTTTAGTTTTTCTTTCTGGGATTTATTGTAATTTCTGTTATACTTTTAAAATTTTAAATTCATTAAATTTTTTAGGGGGATTGTCCCAATTCCAAGTAAAGGAGAGTTGCTGTAGGTTGACTGCAAGCTTAAAATTTTGTCCTATTTCATGATATGCGTCATATAAGAAACCATTTATATTCTTTAAAGAATAGGATGCTGTTGTATGATGATGGTGTATTAATTTCGGCCTGTGGATATCTGAGTCATCGCAGAAAACATTTTAACACCTGTAATCTGTCTGAGATCAAAATGGTTTGATATTTTTTGGAACTAGCGCTGTGTAATGGTGGTTTTATCAACAAAATGGGGATACATTACTTTAATAGGGGTTGATTGTGTGGTTATGTTCTTTTTCCATCACAGACTTCCTGATGATCATTGTGTTAACGTGTCTTAAACCCAAATTAGTGTAATTCTGGATTTTTAGGTAGCCAGTTGAGGTTATATGGGCCCTTAAATTTCCAATACAAGTTTATCACTTTCTAATGCTGTTTGATCAGCTTTTTATTTAGTAGATATGGCCATTTTGCTCAGTTTGAGTACATATTATCCATTCTGATTGTCTTTTGCTTATGCTAGTTATTGAAAGTACTTTTAAGCAAGAGGGTCTTGAAGTGCTTGGATGGAGGCCAGTTCCTGTAGATACTTCTATTGTTGGCTTTTATGCAAGGGAAACCATGCCCAACATAGAGCAGGTTTTTGTTAGAATTGTTAAAGAAGAAATGGGGATACATTATCAACAAAATGGGGATACATTACTTTAATAGGGGTTGATTGTGTGGTTATGTTCTTTTTCCATCACAGACTTCCTGATGATCATTGTGTTAACGTGTCTTAAACCCAAATTAGTGTAATTCTGGATTTTTAGGTAGCCAGTTGAGGTTATATGGGCCCTTAAATTTCCAATACAAGTTTATCACTTTCTAATGCTGTTTGATCAGCTTTTTATTTAGTAGATATGGCCATTTTGCTCAGTTTGAGTACATATTATCCATTCTGATTGTCTTTTGCTTATGCTAGTTATTGAAAGTACTTTTAAGCAAGAGGGTCTTGAAGTGCTTGGATGGAGGCCAGTTCCTGTAGATACTTCTATTGTTGGCTTTTATGCAAGGGAAACCATGCCCAACATAGAGCAGGTTTTTGTTAGAATTGTTAAAGAAGAAAATGTTGATGACATTGAAAGAGAACTGTACATCTGTAGGAAATTGATTGAAAGAGCAGCTAAATCTGAAACATGGGGAAATGAACTTTACTTCTGCTCCTTGTCCAACCAAACCATAGTATACAAGGGAATGCTCCGTTCAGAAGTTCTTGGAAGATTTTACTTTGACCTACAGAATGATATTTATAAATCGCCATTTGCAATTTACCACCGGAGATACAGCACAAATACCAGTCCTAGATGGCCTCTAGCTCAACCTATGAGGTTTCTTGGTCATAATGGAGAGATCAACACCATACAGGTCTGAATGCAATCGAAAACTATAGTGACTTTCGTATTGTTGCTTTTCTCATTTTAGAGGTTTCTGTGTTTCTTATACTTAAAGGACATTTGTTCAGGGGAACCTAAATTGGATGCAATCTCGGGAACCCTCATTGAAGTCTCCTGTTTGGCGTGGTCGTGAAAATGAAATTCGTCCATTTGGGAACCCAAATGCATCTGACTCTGCAAATCTTGATAGTGCAGCAGAAGTATGAAGTCTACTCTCCCTTCTTGAATGAAATAGCATGAAATTTATCACTGCATGTTTTGTCGTTGTGATGGGTCACATAGACTCACTGAAAAAAAAGTGTGCACCTGTAAATATAGGGAGCCTTTATCGACATTCACTTCTAAAAGGAAAAATGAGGAGTAAAATTTGTTTACTTCCTTTCTTATATATTTTGATTATTTTGCCAGTGGATGTGCTTCTTTTCTCAATTTTGTAATCTTAGCTTTCTTTCGCCGTTATTGTTGTTTACCTTGAAAACAAACTTTTCATTGCTTTAGTTAACCTAGATTTATGACATTGTTATGGATTCATTACCATTTAATTTCTTGTTTACAGCTGTTAATAAGAAGTGGTCGTACTTCCGAGGAAGCCTTAATGATTCTTGTCCCTGAGGCATACAAAAATCATCCTACGCTAACGATAAAATACCCTGAGGTACTTGTGCAAAGATATAATCGATTGAATTTAGAGATGAAAAACTTTATCTAGAATCCATGTCAGAGGTTTTTATGCAAACCTATTATCCATCTTTGTCAGCCTTTAGTGCCAGCCATCTCAGCATAATTTCATTTCTGCTTTATTGTAAGTATACTTAACTTCCTTCGTGAATCTAATGATCTAAATATATCTTTTCATTTACTAGGTTGTTGATTTTTATGATTACTACAAGGGTCAGATGGAAACCTGGGATGGACCCGCTTTACTCTTGTTTAGGTGATCATTCAACACAAAGTTTTGGATGATTTATTTGCAGTGACTACTTTTAACTGCTCAAGTTTTCATCAAAGATTGCACTGTAATTATGTTGATGGTTTTACCTCAGCATTCTTGTGGAAGTTTTTAAGTTTTGAAATGTCGTTATGTACAGCATGATAGTTTATGCTGCATTTGTGTTGCACTGAAGATAGATCTCATTCTCATGCTCCTTGGTTTAGTTCTTAATGAAGGTTTATTGGTTTAAATAGCCATGCACTCGTTATAAGTATTTATAGAAAGCAATCCCTGATTGTATGCTATTTGCTGACAATATAGTTTGCATCAAGGAAACAAGAGAAGGCATAAACACTAAGTTAGGAACTTGGAGAAGGGTGTTAAAATCAAATGTTCACCATTAGTAGAGTTAAAAATGAAAACATGCAATGCCACTTAAGCAATCATAAAAGTAACAATAGAATGAAGGTGAAAATTAGTGAACATGAATTAAATGAATCTAAAAGTTTAAAACATTTAGGGTTTATCATTGAAAAAAGTTAAAGAATCGTTAAAGATGTTATAGATAGGATCTAGGCAAGGTGGAAAGGATGGAGAAGTACGTTCTCTATATTTTGAGATAGTAAAGTACTGCCAAAATTAAAAGGAATTGTAAAACGGATATAATTTCAACAATCTTGTACAGTTTAGAGTGTTGAATGACTAATAGAATGCGAAAAAAATTTAGGTGGCAGAAATAAGAATGCTGAGATGAATGTGTGGAGACACTAGGCTAGATAAGATAAATAATGAATGAATTAAAAAGAAAGTAGGGTTAACCGCAGTAGATGAAGAAGAGGAGGGAAACACTCGTAAGGTGGTTTGGACATATACTTAGAAGACCCTTCATTGCCCCAGTACAATGGTATAAAATTGAGAAGCATTAACTCATTTTAAAAGGTCAAGGGAAGACATAAAAAGAACTGGAAGGGAGCTATAAAAAAAGACTTGTTATATTTCAATATAAATGAAACAATGTGTCTCCATCGAACATGATGGCAATCTATGATCCATATAGCCGTATTGAGATATAGGCTTAGTTGTTTTTAGCCATGCACTTGGTCTGTCGAGTTGTTGCTCAGGAATAGAAGTATAAATGTTAATTTTCTATTTGTATCCTCACTTTCTGAGTATATCTTCTGTTATAAATTAAATGATTGCTTTTAAACGGTCAATGCTGTCATAGTTTCATTTATGTTTCCCTGAAACCCCTGTTAAAGAAATCCATTGTTAAACACAGATTTGGTGTAGCTGTTCATAGCCATTAGTTCAAATTTTCTATGTTTTCAATTTAGGTAGTTTTGTCCTCTAAAACTGCATATTGATTAAGTCAGCCTGCAAAATGGTTATTCGTTTACTCTCATCATAACTGAGAATTAGATGGCAAAAAGGTACATACCCATACATGTCATTTCAGTAATGTTCAGACTGGTAACGTCTTCCTTTTAAGTCCTGTAAAAATGTTATTGTGTATATTGGAGATGAGAGTTGCCTAGTGGCAAAGGTGTCCATGCTGATCATTGGTTTAGTGGGCTCCAATCTCACTTCTACCTGTTGCTGAATGTTGATATATATTCTAGCAAAGTACTTTTAGGCTAATATTGGCATGTTAGGGAGATGGTAATCCACATTCTGAGCTGCTGCCTAAGAAGATTTGTTGATGTCTAGAAGAAGAAAATTGACGATTTTGTTGGAGCAAAAATTTGTAACTGTTGAAATTAACTTTAATTTATGGTTATTTACAATTATACTTTTAGTTTCTTGTGAATTTTTGCACGCGAACTTTATGTGCATCACGATGTGATACATGCATAAAAGTTGTAAGAAATGCTCCAATATGCACTTCTTTTAATTATGTATTTCTTTAGTCATAGTTTTCATTTTCTCCCTTGCTTCTTGTGTCACAGTGATGGGAAAACAGTTGGAGCTTGTCTTGATCGTAACGGACTTCGTCCAGCCAGGTACTGGCGGACAAAGGACAATATTGTTTATGTAGCATCTGAGGTGTGTCTATTTTCCTCCTCTATGATTCCTGTAACATACTGAATGATTAAAAAAGGTACATTCTGGTTCTATAATTGATGGTTTACAATTTCATGCTGAAGACTGAAAACTATGTTTGACTTCTAATGCAAAGGGGTTGTGAAGCGTGGGAATATCTCTTGTTGATTTTATTTCATTTTATGTTGACTTTGAAATGTGGAGACTTTCTACTTATGGCTTGGTTTATTTTTGTTGCTTTAAGGATTGACTGTGCTTGTAATGTCTTTTTTAATCTGGAAGTCACACATGTAAGTCTCCTGTAAATTTATCAAAATTTTTCAGGTGTCATATTTTTATCATTGGTAACGAGTCTTTCTGGCTAGTTAGTCTTCACCAATTCATGTCACTGATGCAATCTTATGAGCCTTGTGTCATTGATGAAGCTTTTTTCTAGGAAAATCCACACTTTTTCACTAAGAAAATTTTATATCCAAACACCTTCAATTTCTTTTAAATTCAAAATTAAAATTCCCTCTAAAATTTACACACACATGATTTTTTTTTAAAAATCTAATCATTACACGTTTTATTCTCTTGTTTACACAATTTCCTAGAAAAGAATTCCCTTCAAAAAATTTGGAATGAAATAGGTGGTAGGTTGGATGTGTGAGAACAGTATAAAAAATAAAAAAGCAGAAGAAATATACGAAGAGAAGTGTGCCGGTTTTAAGTGTTGCTCAATGACACTAATGAAAAATGAAGATTCTGACAGTATCAACTTAAGTTGATGTGGACCAACTAACCTATCTTCTGATAATGTTGAACACAAGTGAGATCCTAGTATTTTCCCCTAATGCTTTATAGGGTTTTTCTTCCCTGTTCACTTGATTGGCTTTGAGTTGTCTATATTTTCTTTTTGTGACATTGAATGTGGCAATATAGAAAGATTTAAGGGTAAATATTTGACCAAGATCTCCTCCATTCTATCTAGGTTGGTGTTGTTCCAATGGATGAGTCCAAAGTCACGATGAAAGGGCGTTTAGGTCCAGGAATGATGATAGCTGTTGATTTGCTAAGTGGTCAGGTTTGACTATTGCCTTGTCCTTCTAAATCATTTAATGAGCACAATCTGTTGTCCTGTTTACATTCAGTTTCAAACTTGGAATTCTTCTTTGTCATGATAAATGTTTGGTGCTTATATATACCTTAGGGTTCTATATTTGAATCACTCATGCATTATTAAATGGTTATTTTTCATTCTGATTATCAGTGTTTTATGGCCTCCATGTGCTACATAGTTAGATGTCCATTTAACTTAGTAATGTAACATCCTTGTTTTTGTTGAAGTGTGATTAGATTATTGGCGATTGATGTCTGCTGTGATTTGCTGCGCATGTAGAACTGGTCTAGCTGAGAGATGTGTGATAATTTTAACTGGACATCTGAACTTAGAACCTGCACTTTCTTGAGTTTCTATCTGTTAGTGGTACATGAGTTGTTACAATCCCCTCCAGTGTTCAATCTGGATATTTGGTATTCTTGTTTAAGTCCATATATTATTAAATAACTGTTGGTTGATTAAACCTATATCCTCCACCCTTTCCATCTGATTATACCAAACTCAGAATGTTCCTGCTAATTTTGGTTTGAGGACATAAATGTCTTTGATGGATAGGTCAACCCATTTATATTTCTCCGGTTTGTCTTCTATGGTCCTCTCAACTTCGGAGATTTTGATGCTCTATTAATATTTCTGACAATTATGAACTAAACAGGTTTATGAAAACACAGAGGTCAAAAAACGAATCGCATTATTGAATCCGTATGGGAAATGGGTCAAGGACAATTTACGATTCTTGAAGCCTGTGAACTTTCTGTCTGCAACCATTTTGGATAATGAAGCAATATTAAGACATCAGCAGTAAGCCTCTTTAACATTTGATTATCTCATTGTCAGTATTGTTGATTGTTATACTAATTTGGAATTTTATTTTAGATGCTTTAGATATCTTATGAATTACCTGGGGGGGTGATGGAGATCATTTCTTGCTGTTAGATTCTGGCTCATTTCTTTATGACTCTTTTCCCTTTAGTAGTGAATCTGGATTCAAGTAATTACTACAATGTTATGCCACAGGGCCAGGAGTTCCTGTGGAAACACATTTTCCCCATTTTCTCAACTGAAAATTGATCTGGATTTCTCTCTCTCTCTCTCTCACAAACTGACACAATAGACAAAAGAAAAAGGGAACATAGTGATGAACACCAGAGAGAAATAGAGTAATGACATGTATAAATGTAGCTGTTTTCTTTGTCTTTGTTTCTTTGTCCAATTCAAGTAAATGATTCATTCTTATATCTAATTACTTCAGGGCATATGGATATTCTAGTGAGGATGTTCAAATGGTAATTGAATCAATGGCTTCACAAGGAAAGGAGCCCACTTTCTGTATGGGTGATGATATACCATTAGCAGTATTATCTAGTAAACCCCATATGTTATATGATTACTTCAAGCAACGATTTGCTCAGGTTAGAAAAGTTACTCTTAGAATTCCTTGACAATCTCATAAAGTACCTATGAAGCATTAGAATTGTGCAATTTTATTTAGTGTTTCTTTCTAAAATTAAGAAGTTGATTGGTAGTTGTCATCGAGTGTCAAATACGTCCTTTTTTATGCTAGTGAAGGTGTAATAACTTGTGGTATCTTACACATATTCAAGGTAATCTCTATAACATGTCCAGTGTTGTAATCTTTCTTCAGTTTTTGTCCTAAAGAATTAGGTTTTGTTTTCATTTCTTCTGTTACTCATGAATCATTTTCTCTTACTGGTTGGTTCTATTTCATTTGATTTTTGGCTGGATATATTTTATGCCAGGTCACAAATCCAGCTATTGACCCCCTTAGAGAAGGACTTGTCATGTCTCTTGAGGTCAATCTCGGGAAGCGTCGTAATATACTTGAAGTTGGACCAGAAAATGCCTCTCAGGTTGTTTTACATGTATAGCTTTACCGTGGCTTCTTGGTTTTCTACTTAGCTAAGGGGAACAAAACACTTTCCTACTTTTTTTAGCTGTGCATTATTCTAGTTTAACTAGATCAACTGTTGAAGCAGGTGATTCTGTCAAGTCCTGTGCTTAATGAAGGAGAACTCGACTCGTTGTTGAAAGATCCAATCTTAAAAGCAGAAATTTTGCCAACCTTTTTTGACATTGCAAAAGGGGTTGATGGTTCCTTGGAGAAGACACTATACAAGCTCTGTGAAGCAGCTGATGAAGCTGTACGAAATGGTTCCCAGCTTCTTGTTCTCTCTGACAGAAGTGATGAACCGGTATGCACCATTCCTTCTGTTGTGTGCTAGGTGCTTCAAGTCTGACAATATCTATTTTGTTACATTTAAAATCATGTTGCAAAGAAGTACACAGTGGTATTTTACTCATACTTTATCCTTCATGAAAAAAGATCTCTTTATCTGATTGAACTGTGGAATTCTCTCTCTCTCTCTCTCTCTCTGTGTGACAATGGATAATGAACTAGTGTTCTGCATTTGGTAATGTTCAGAGTGGAGTACAGGACTTTATTTAAGCTGATTATGAAAGTAAATTGTTCAGTTTTTCTGATTCTGATCTGATTTAATGGTTGCCTAAATGGGCGAGACTAGTTTATTTGTCTACCTGGTTGTTTTTGGGATGCTTGTCTTTGTCGCTGTCCTCATGTCTTGTAAATTATTCTACGTGCGGATACTTAGCTAGATTTTACGTTGAGATTTTTCAATTTTTTCTTTTTACTAGGAGCCAACTCGGCCTGCAATCCCAATACTACTTGCTGTTGGTGCTGTACATCAACATCTTATCCAGAATGGTCTACGAATGTCAGCTTCTATTATTGCTGATACAGCTCAGTGTTTCAGTACTCACCACTTTGCTTGTCTTATAGGATATGGAGCTAGGTTATTCTCATCTTATATAGCTTTTTTTCGTTACTCTTTTTCTGTTGATACTGTGTTGTTGATATCATGTCATAAGTACTTTTTGCAATCGACATCTCTCAATTTTCTAATGTATTTTCAGTTTTGGACTTCTTTGTTTTCTAATATGGAAGTTCTCATTTTGTTTCAATTTATCTATAGTGCTATCTGCCCTTACCTGGCCTTAGAAACATCACGACAGTGGCGCTTGAGCACCAAAACTGTGAATCTGATGAGAAATGGGAAGATGCCCACTGTAAGCATTGAACAGGCTCAAAATAACTTTTGCCAGGTTAGTATACTGCTGGTAAAATTATATTGTTTTTTCAGTTTCACTATTGACTGCTTAACTATGCACTTTGTATATCATCATCTCGTGGTCATAAAAGTTGTACTCTGAAATCAGTAGTGATGGTGTACTATATACATACTTCACAATTCTGCATAAGCCAAGAATGTACCTTTCCATTAGTAAGATTCTGGGGCATCATTTATGACCTGAGTTTCAGCATGGGAGGACTAGGCCAATTGTCCATATCTATTTGTTTATCTTAGTATCTAGTTACTTATTTCTAGCATGCAAGCATGCATGTTTTCGCTATTTATTAATGTTGGGCCTTCTACAATCTCTGTTTGATTTTGTGTCATATTACTCGAGTAACATTCTTTTCATATTACCCAAGTAAGATTCCGTTTGTAATCTTTAAACAATACTATTATTGATTCACCAAAAGGCTGTAAGAATAAAAAAGGGAATTTAGGATGGTCTTTGCTTTGTTAAATCTTTAGCTGTTGCATTCTTTGCTTTTATTTTCTTTAACCCTGAAGGAAAGACATGTGGTTGACACATTTTGTATACTGATATGATAAAGTGCTACTTAGTGTACTTTTGCTGATGTATATGGTATTCTGAATAGAAACAGTTCACTCTCTCTCTCATGCCCACAGGCTATTAAATCTGGCCTTCTCAAGATTCTCTCTAAAATGGGCATCTCATTGCTCTCAAGGTATGAGTTTTTGTTTTTTTTCTCGTTCTGGATTTGGTACTTAGACCCTGTATGGTTTTGAGAACTACCTTTGTCAAGTTACTGTCAAACCCAATCCTTTTTAGAGCTCTACAATACTTCTCCACATCACACTAGCTTTTCCACCTAAGATCAATTTTATTAGTTTGAAAAATGATATGTTGGTTGGTGAAGTTCTCACTGATACCAAAGCACTGTAATCTTTATAGTCTAAAGTTCATATTATTAGGTCAGTGGCTGTTTTAAAATCATATAGGGGTTATTATATGTATGCTAAATTGTTGGGCTCGTAAGTTCTATTTTGTTCATTTTTGTTTTTTATTTACCCTATCCATTCTAGTTTGTAGCAAACTTTCTTAACTATTTGGATTTGATGTTTCTTATTTTATCTTTTATTTCTAACTTCTTTTCATTTCCTCACCCCAATTTCCCCCTTGTGAAGATCATTGTTAACTAGATGTATTGGTTTCAGTTATTGTGGTGCACAAATATTTGAAGTCTATGGATTGGGAAAAGAGGTTGTTGACCTGGCATTCTGTGGGAGTGTCTCTAGCATTGGCGGATTAACCCTGGACGAGGTATTAAACTCTTGAGATAAGGTTTTATCACTGTGTAAAACAACTAAGTCTTTGTCCCACTACGTGGGGTCGGCTATTTGAATTATATCTCGCTATCGTGTACGATCACGAAATATTGATCCATTTATATTTTGAGAACTGATGGTAGCCATTTGGTAAATCGAATAATTTGCTTGGCCATCGAGAATATAAAGCCAAGCGAATGCAGATGTTCATGTGGAGATCACTGCAATATTAACTCAAACGCAATGTCATGATTTTGTAAAATTAACTTCTTTGCATATAGTTTGTTTTGATGTATAAACTGCAACCGCAATTGCAATTAACCTTCCACAATTGTGTTAATATAAAGCCAAGCTAATGCAGATGTTCAGGTGGAGATCACGGCAATATTAACTCAAACATAATGTCAATATTTTATAAAATTAACTTCTTTGCATATAGTTTGTTTTGATGTATAAACTGCAGAAGCAATTACAATTAACCTTCCACAATTGTGTTAATTTTGTGGTATTTTATTCCTGGAGAAGTTCTAGAACAAGATTGTTTTGAACAAACAGCAAATTTTCTTTCCTACAGCTAGCAAGGGAGACACTATCGCTTTGGGTGAAGGCCTTCTCTGAGAATACAGCTAAAAGGCTTGAAAATTATGGTTTTATACAATTCAGACCTGGAGGTATCTCTTCTAACCTTACCTGCTTATCTTATTGAAGTTGTCTCATTCGTTTAAGATTCTTATTGTGAATTTTATATTTGCTTAGAGTAGTTGCACACTTTATGGTTTGTACTTGGATTAAGGGGTTTGCTCATCCTTTTAAGTGAATCATCATTTTGTCCATCTGTGTGAAGCACTACTAACCTTATCTCCTTGCTGTATTGAAGGGGAG